>VNJU01003293.1:0-92306 GCA_008042675.1 Drosophila seguyi
CGGCTCCCTTTCCGTGTGAGCTTGCAAAAAAACAAAATAACTGGCAAAATCGTTAAGGCTATTTAAAATCCATTTTTTTTTAAACTGAGAGCAGCATCCATCGCTTGCAATTGTTTTTATTGTTTTCCCTCATCTAAAATAATATAAATTAAGCTAAATATACGTTTATACATTTTTTTTTTTAACTTACGATGTCGCACGGGACAAACTTCAATTGTTGATAAAATTAAAAATAACAAATTTTTTACAATAAGTTTTTGTTTACAGCAAAGCCAGTCAAAAAATCTGTATGGAGACTACATTTTGTGCATTTACTGCCAGTAGTTTCGGAGCACTGATAACAAATAACGTTTTTGATGTCGCACGGGACATTAGAAAAAGAGATAATGCAAATGCAAAAAATCTTACTTTTATCTTTGCCGAATTGTTCAGCTCGCAATTTTTGCACTATTCTCTATACTTCCACCGATATTTAAGAGAGAACATTTTTGTCCATATCATCTTTGTTAACGAAGTAAAATTAAAACAAATCGTGCTATAGAAAACGCAAATATGCAAAATTTGCATATGTGCACCATTTTACCGCCCAATAACTTAAAAGGTGTTTAGAAAAATGAGGTTTTATGTTAAATTATTTAAATTTGGACAATTTTCTTTGAAAATATATAAAAAACAAGAGCTTTCAAGCACTTTTATTTTTTTAAACGTGGTTGACCTTCGCGTGGAATTGCCCATATACAGATATATATAGAGATATGTATATATGTCCCAGCACGAACCCTCATCATCAGCTCTCTCTCTCTCCCCGCTGCTGGAAGCTTGCTTATAAATTAAATTCGTAATTGATTCCTGAATCCGCAATCCTGCAAATGGGATTACAACACGTTGGAAAATCGCTTGCCCCGGCATAACCACCCCCGGAGAAAAGCAATCATCGAGGAGGGAGAACTTACTGCGACTCGGAAGTTGAAGGAAAATTGCGTGTGGCTGTGCCTGAAGTTGAGCTTTGCCTTGGCCCAGGATGTCAGTCAGTTTCAGTTCAGTTCAGAGCCAAGGGACAGGCCGGGCGGCAGGACAGGCGGCAGGACTGCTTCTTCTGCCTTCTCCCTCCCACGTCAGCTGGCGTGTTAGTCAGTCAATAGATACGGATACAGGATACGATAGCGATGCGGCCACAAAAGGATCTGTCCATCGCCTAACCTCCTTGGGCCCTCCCCTGGCATTATGTGTGTGTATATATCGTGCGTATTTATCGCTCAAGTGTGCCCCGTTGTTGTTGTTGTTGTTATTGTTGGCTTCAACCCCCGAAGAAGGATGATAAGTGCTGCATCTATCTGAAATGCCAAATCCAATACAAAACCCAAACGCAAACCCCCCCAAATTCGGCAGTAAAAACAACAATGGAGCTTGCATTTTATAGTACAATTTCCAGGAGAGAAAAATGGGTATATATATATCGGGGGAAGGAGTCACCCCAGAAGGAACTCACTTTGGGAAAAAGTATCCTCAATATGAGAAGGTATTAGCTTTGTATTTGTTTTCGCAAACCCATCAGAGAATTGAGTTGGGAATTATAGCGTTCAAGATGGACTTGATGCTCTCTCTATCCCCTCTCTCTTTACAACCTTTATCCCCTGTATTTAAACCCAACAATTAATGTTATAATTTAAAGGGAGGCAATACACTCATTAAAAACAACACACAAACAAATGCGACAAAAGGCTTAAATGGGAACTCCGTTAAACCCCATAAATAATAGCTTGTAATCCCTACTAAATAGGCAGTGAAATAGGAAAAGAAGGTTGCCTAAGAAACGGCTGGAAAAACGAGAGAAAAACACACACACACATTTCCCTCGCGATTAAGGGTTAAGGCGACTTCTAATGTCGAAAAGGGGTTTTCACGCTTGGCTACAAGTCGTCATAAAAGTCACTAAGCGCTAATAAGTATGCGGAGGTGGAGGGGAACTGTTGATTTTTGAACAGGATAAAGGTCAGTTGTTTGGGAAAATATTTTGTAGCAGCAGTAGGTAATTTATTTAATAAATAAAAAATAATTATTGATTAAATAAATCAAGACTTTACTGTCTTGGAAGAATCTTAAATCTTAAATCATTTAAAATGATGTCTAAAAGTAGGCAAGAAAGAGGTTCTCTGTAGCCTACTTTTAAACTGAATTTATATTGCTTTTTAATAGTTGGGGATTGTGATTTGCAGTATAATTTAGCAAATTAATACATATTTAGTAATTATTTGCTAGAGATCTTATTGCTTTTCTCAGAAGCAGCTGAAATCTTGAAAAGAGCTGAAGTAACTTGGAAAGGTGTGTAAAAGTATGCAATGATCTGTTTAAGGTCTCAAATAAGAGGCTTTAGAGCATACTTTTGAACAGAAAATTAATTACTTTTAAATGGTGTGATATATTTGTAATATATTCTGATATATTTTATGTCTTTTAAAGGAGAAAATTTATTTATTTATTTATTTGTTTCCACTTGAAATAATAATAAATATATCTTATACATGTATCAAGTATCAAGTATATTAAATTTAGATATATTAAAAAATTTAAATTAAATATTTTAACCCTTTTTTAACTTCAAAACAAGAGAACTTACAACCCAAAGAAATACAATTGGAAACCACAGGCTAATACTGACAATTGCCAGTCTCTCGAGCCGAGTTTATCTGCCGCTACAAATCCAGTTCTGGCCAAGTTTGTATCTGTCCTAGGGTTCTTCTGCGATCCAACAGATACCCCTGGATCCCCAGTACCCCTCGCTCTCTCTGCCATAAAAACCGGCTGGGCCTGAAGAGAGACGACTCCAACAGATATTATGTTTTCCGCAGCTGTCAAATTTGATTTGACAAATGTAAATAATACAGGACAGACGACAGAAGAGAGATATGCACGACTGTTGACATAATGGAAGGCGAGCTGCTGATTTACACTTTTGGCTGCGTGTCGACATCTCGATGCGAGATCTCGTGATCAACACGATTGTGAGGAGGATGGGGGGAGGAGTTGTAGGGGGTCTAAGCCCCCGTGCCACGCCTGACTGACTGACTGACTGACTGACTGACTGCCTCCGCCTCCGCCTCCGGCTAATGGCTACAAATTGTCACATCAGTTAGAGTTGCGAGCACAGAATATGAGAAAATAAAACAACAATCGGGGGAGAAAACGATAAACAATTGGCAAAGGCGATAAACTGATGATACGGGCCTGCAAAAAGCTGCCTAATTGGATAATGACTCCGATTTAGATACGGATTTCCATTGAGATTTCGTTGCACTTCAACGGGTCTCCATGAGGAAGTCAAAGGATTTATAAGGGATATATAACTAAAAGAATATTATGTATGATATGTCATGATTTAAGGGTATCTTTAAAGCTTGAATTTCCCAGATATGATATATATATCTGATATCCTCTCTATGAATGGTGTAATAATATCCCTTGAAATTGAGTTCTTGGCCTGATGGCACTGGCAGGTGGTTAAGGGAAACCTTAAAAAAAGAAACACTTTAGCTTCTAAGTTGTGGCAAAAGTATGTTTTTTCTGTCTATTTATTTGTTGTTGTTATATCTATGCCTAATAAAATATTTTATTAAATATACCTTAGTAGTATAATATCTAAAATGTGTAACTAACAGCTGGTAAAGTATTCTTTTGGGGAGGTCTTTGACGAAAAGTTAAATAACCTCCTAAAAAGGCAGAATTCTTTTATCAACTTTGGATTTAAGGAACATTTTTGAATGGCTATATGAAGTATTTCTCATAAGACATACATATTTTTTTAAATTTTTATACAAAAATAAGTTAAATTACTAAAATATGTGTAATAATATATTATATTTATATGTGGAATGTGTGGAAAATTTCCTTAAAGGCTTTTTGGTCTATGGTCTGTCTGGTTTAAATATCACAATAATAGGAAAAATGTTTCCTCTTTCAATATTTACATATTAAAGTGTATAAATAATAATATAATATAAATAATATTTATATATTAAAACTCAAAATATATAAATAAAAGCAACAGTTAAGAAACTACTAATGTTAAATTAATATATATTTTAAGATCTATTAAAACCTTTTTTTAAAGGGAAACTTTAAATATATATTTATATTGAAGATAAAATATTTCTAGCTTAGCTAAATAACGTATAGTATTATATTTCTGTATATTCCTCCTTGCAACTATACTCTAAGGACCACAAAGGATCTCTTTAGTTCTGTGCTAAAAACATACAAATCCGTGCTGGAAAATCTCCGACTGCTGCCACAGTTCCTCGTTATTATTGCACCTTTTGTTATTTATTTTCTTGTTATTTTTATTATTATAATTTTGCTGTTGTTTGCTTTGAATTGTTAAAGAATTCGACACACAACACTTGCACTTTTCTTTCCTTCTTTTTTTTTCTCTCTCGATTTGTTGTCAGAAAAAACTGGGCGCTTCTCTGCACAAAAAAATATAAAAACAAAACAGGAGGGAGGAGTGTTCACATATTTCGCTGGCTGTGCTGCTATCGATGATCGCCTATCGATATACAGAAGCGTGAAGAACGGTAAAAAGGTCAGAGGTGGCAAGCAAGAGTTTTTAAAGGGGGCTTCGGAATCACACGTAAACACACGGCGCGACGTGGACAGGCAAAAGCGCGACGGCAAATTGCGTTTTTTGACTTGACGTGAGCTTGTGACAGGCGGCGACTGCTAAAGCCGACCGATCCAAAAAGCGACATAGCGCGATTTCCCACAAAAAACCGGGCCAAAAGAGAGACAGCCAGACACGGAGAGAGAGAGAGGGAGAGAGCGCTAGAGCGAGGGAGAGGGGGCTAGCCAGAAAGAGCGAGAGAGAGAGGGCGAGAGCGCGAGAGTTCACCACAGCTTAGGCTTAGGTTTTTGCCGCCGCTAACAAGTATTTTGACACCGCTGTATTTTTTTTTATGGGAAGGGGACAACATTTTGTTTTGTTTTTATTTTTTTTCTTCTTAAATTTTTTTTTAGGATTTTTTTTCCTTCCCTTGAGCGATCTCTCCACCCGCCGCTGCCGACTGATGTGACGTACTCGTCGCTGCTGGCGCCGCTGCCAGGCGTGCAAGAAACTCACCACGGCAGCGCTGCCCGCTTGAGTCGAAATTGAGTAACTCGAAAATCTGAGTGCGAGTTTTGAGCAAAATTTGAAACCGGTTTCGGTTTGGTTTTGGGTTTATTTTTATTGCCAGGATAACGCACGAAAAGATGAAAAAAAAAAATGTAAGAAAAAGAGCAGCCAAGCGAGTGTGCGTGTGTGTGGTGGCCATTTTGGGTGCCAGGATGCGAAGGACGAAGAACGCAGATAAATGCAAGGCAAGCGTTTTTTGGCAGAAAAAAGCGGAAAACTGGAGCAGAGGATTAAGCGTGGCAAATGGGGCAGAGACAAAAAATAAACAAATTCAACAAATTCACTAAAATCAACAAAGGAAAAAATACATTTAAGAAAGTAAGTCAAAAAAGGAAAAATTTTACTTGGAATCGGGTGGTAATATTTGATGAATATTTATTGCCAAACAAATAACCTTAATAACATTGTTATTACATGTTAACATTTTTAAGGGTAAACTTCATTTTGAAAGGAACTCCACATTTAATAAAAATTTAACTAGAAATGACTTCGAATTTATAAATTTTTGTATGTTTTTCAAGTTCCTTTATGTTTGTTCAAGTTTTAATTGATTAATTTAATGTTAACAATATTTAAAAGGAACTACAAAACTAGATACCTTAATTTTTGTTAAATTTAATTTACTTTAACTAATTTTGTCTTGTTCTTCTCTTCAATTAATGAATTATTGTCAAGCTTCTTTATTCTCTTTTTCTGTAATTTACACATTAGCTAGAACTTATTGTTTATCAGTTAGCACTAAGACTTATCAGCGAACAAGTAAGATAAGCTTTGCATCAGAAGTGTTTCTGGAAAGGACCTTCTTATAAACTTTAAATCAGAGAATTTTAATAAAATCTTATCAAATTAATAAAAAGCAGTTGTATTTATTAGCAAAATACAAAAGAAAATAAATAAAATACAACCACATCAAAAACAAGACTCAATTTTTAAGAGGAAATAACGATAAAAACGGTAAAAGTTCGTAACAGGCGGCGGCGTCATAGTAGAAGCACAGCATAAAGGAGGCTAGCTGCGCGGAAACGCGGGGGAAGATGGCTGAGAGCGAACGGTTAACGGTAGCCGAAATGCCTTATGACACTTTCCTGCGCTTTCTTCGCCTTTCTCTGTCGCCGAAGCGCCAGAACGTAATGAATAAAATATGCAATAAGCGTAAAGCAGCAGAAATATGCAAATTCGTTTACAGCGTCGCGTCGCATCCTTGCTCACCCAGCACCCTCTCACCTACTCACACACACACTCACTCTCTCTCTCGCTCCCACTCTCGCAGCCTAATGCTAGCCGTGCGAGCGAGCGAGCGAGACGGCCGTAGAGTAACGCCCCCTGCTGGTCGACCATTTTACACACACAGAGCAGTGCGTGTGAGAGCGAGAGAGGGAGAGTGAGCGAGGAAGAGAGGCAGCGAGTGCGGCTGCGCAGTGAGAGCGAGACGTCGCTGTCCTGCCGAGAGTTGAGCGTTTTTTGCAGGCAGCCGAGGTGTGGTGAGTTTTGGCTGTTACCTCACGATCGCTTTGGGGGCGGAGTCTGTTGTCGTGAGTGTCGAGTGTGTGTGTGTGAAAGCGTGCGAGTGAGACGGGCAATTGGGGGAAAAAGACACTCACACACACGCACACACACGTACGCAGCCACAGAGATTTTTGTCACACAGAAGGAATGTCCTTTTCCTTTTCCCTTTCTCTTTTCCTGCCCATGTCCCGCCTCGCTTTATTTTTATTTAATTTCGCTTTTTGGCGCGAAATTTTATGCTCAAATTGAAGTGCATAGAAATAAAATAATAATAAAAGGAAATGGGAGGAAAATAAGAGAGGAAAACACCAGCAGTAAATGGATTCTTTAAAGTTTTTGTTTTAAAATAAAACCAGATTTCATATTTTTTTTAAATTTATTTAGCAATAAAGCTTATCTTTGTTTCCCAAAGTTGCTTGATTATAGAGAAATAGCTGTGGTTTATAAACTATATTTGTGAAGGTATAATATCATCCGGTTTTTGCTATATTTTTTTTGTTCCTATTACCCTTTAAGTTGTAAAATTATTAAATTAATTTCTACAGTATTTATTGAAACCTTTGAATGAAGATTTTTATTAAAAATTCTTATAGTGTTTTTAAAATATTAAAAAGTAGTTTCAGCGAAAACAAGGGGTGTTTTGGAAGGGTTTTTTTTAACATATAAACCCTTTCGTACTTTCTAATATAATTATTACGCCAATTTATTACTTATTCTTATGTTAATACTGTTTTTTATATAAGTTATATTAGTTATTTTTAGTTTATATTTTATTTTTCAAATGTATTGTAGTTCTTTGGATTATTAACATGAAATGAAATTAAGTTATTTACTAGTAACTTCTGCTCCTAAAAGTCTATCTATTAGCCAAGTTTTTGGGTTTAATAATAGGTATTTAATATATTTATTTATACCTGAAGTATTTCCTATCAATGAAGTATATATTATAGCATAAATTCTGAATTTTCTAATTAAAACCTCAACTTAAAAGTAACAAAAAAGAAAAACATGCCACAAAGACAGCTGCTGCTGCTGCAGTTGCGGATTGTTGCGCATTAACTGTAAAAAATGGCGCAATGTGCAATTGTTGATAATGGGGCATGTGGCGCGCATATCCTCTCGACTCCTCGACTCTCGGACGGACGGACTCTGGCGCCTGCGCCTCGCCTGCTAATTAGTCGAAGCTCCCGATTCCGATCCCGATCCCGGTCCCGATCCCGAGGGATAAATCAGGAGTGGAGACCCCATACACCCTTCGTTGTATTTGCTAAACTTTGCATTAAATTTTGGCGCTGCACAGGCAGGCAGGCAGGCAGAGAGGCTGCTGTGGCAATTAATTTGGAGGCGCAACAAGCGTTGAAAGCGTCGAAATGAAGTGTGACGCACATCGCCGAGAGGAGTTGCAGAAAAACATATATATATTGTACATATATGTTTCTTTATCCTCTGTTTGGAAGGACTACACTGACATCTATGCTATTTTATATACATCCTTAATAAAACAATGAATATAAGGTTACTTATGCTGCCTTAGGTTAATATTTAAATAAAAGCTAAACATTTTAAAGCTGAAAAAATATAAGCAACGAACTGTTAAGTTATGACTTGCACATTTATTTTCTAATTTTTCTAATTAATAACAGCCGTAAATAAATTAAATCAAGTTCCTTTAACTATTAATGCTTCAAATATTGAAGAGTGAACGTTTGAGTACGGTAAGTAGGGTAACACTATGCTTTAAAAGTGTGCCCAGTCAGTCCTTGCATTAAAGCAAGATAATGATTTTATTTATTTCTTAAAACTATATCTATAACTCAAATTTAATAATTTGAAGCAAAAAAATATGGAGAAGTGTTTTTCTTTCTTAACCCTAACTTTGCTCTTAGTTCAAATAAATAAAGGTTTTTCTCCCAGTGCCTTTGAGGGGTTGCTGGGTGAAGGCGAAGACTGGGTCCGTAGCCTGAAGGCTTTCCCACCTTTCCTTTTTTCCATGGCTGCCTTACCGTGTCATCTTTTATTTTTGTCGGTTTCCTTCGGTTTCTCCGGCGATGTCAATGTGCGTGACTTTTTCTGCTGCTCTCAGAGGCGGCTCTAGGGGGGTTTTACAAGGGCTTTTAAGACCCCAATCTAACTATAAAATACCTAAGAAAAACTATAATCATAAACTACTTATTAATATAAGCAGGAGATTATAATAATAATGATGCTAGAGATGCTTTAAGGAATTTAAAATATTAAAAGTTACTTAGATACTGTAAGCCCAAAAAAAAAAAAACTTATAATTTGCATAAAAAATTAGAGAGAGATAATAGAATTATGTAGCATAATATATATAATATGTATAAAACAGATATTTAAAATAGATAGAATAAACAAAATCTTAAAAGTTAAAGCTGTAATAAATATATATTTCTTTGACTGTTTTAAATACTGCTTTAAACAAATAAGGGAATATAATTAAGATAATATTTAAGACCCTCCCCCTAAGAAAAATACAACTTTAAATAAATTGAAGAATGTAAAATATTGATTATATAAACCTTTCCTTTTGAACTATTTGTAAAAAGACTTAAATTAAAAACATTTATTATACAGCAAATACAACCGTCTCCCACATAAACTTTTTCAAATACGACTCATTTTATTGGTTAATTAAATTTAATTTAATTAAAAAAACTATATTATACAGCATATAGAATCCTCCTCTCCCCCCCTGTGAACTATTTCAGGGACATGCCACTGACTGTGTAGACGTTGCTGCTGCCTTTTTCCAGTTGCATCATTGAAGCATGACAACAATCATCTCCTCCGCTTCTTGCTTGTTGTTGTTGTTGTTGTTGTCAAACACTAGACTACAAATTGTTGTAATTATGTTGAGGTTGCGTTTCGCTTGTCGCTTCCCGATGTCATAATGCCCCCATCCTCATTTCACTCCTAACCAACCTTTACCGACCTGCAATTATGGTAAAAGTTGCATGGAAAAAACAATACAAAGAGGCAAGAGCAGAAGCAACAATAATAGTGGTAGATGTGTAGTATGTAGCAGTAGCAGCAGCAGCAGCAATAATAGTGGTAACAACAAATAACAAATGGCCAGAAAACAGAAACAACAGAAAACGTTTCATTTTTTGTTTTCAGTTATGAATTGACAACAGTTTTTCCCTCTGCCTTTTGTCTGGCTTCTGTGTGACATGATCCGGGCGGGGCATAGCCCGTGGAAAACCATTGGGAAAATTCACCAAAAAGAACAAAATAATTTATATATATTTTTACAAACAGTTTTTCTAGTGGTAAACTATTGCAGAAGAAACAATTATTTGAAGGCTAAGTGAGGCTGTAATGTCTAACCTATTTATTGTTTTGATGTGCTTTGTGTTGGGAAAAGTCAAGGATTTTGTAGTATTTTAATCAGTCTATATAAAAAGTTAATAAATATGTATAAAAATATTCAACAAATATTTTAGAAACTTAAAAAAATTATTCAAAAATCAATTTAAACTTATAAAAACATATTTCTAATCTATAACCTAAATAATTCAGGGACTTCCCCTTCGGAAATCTGTATCTCAATATCTAAAGCAAGGCGGCAGCAACCTTTTTATTATCACATTCAAAATCCTTTCCTAAATCCTGAGTTCTAAGTTTGCACATTTATTTTTTATACATTTATAAAAAAGAATTTCGGATGTCTTATATGTTTTTAGCTTTAAACAAATAGAATTTGTGCTTATTTGAATAGATTTTTCATGTACTTAGAGGTTTTATTTAAAAGAAACTGAAGGATATCTGCACATATAATATATATTGATGCAATTTTAATAAGCTTTCAGCAATCTAAAAAAATACCTGCAATGTTCACCTTAATTTAATTTATTTTATTAATCTTTTCAAAGTTTAATTAGTTTGCTATTTACTTTCAAGGCTCAAAAGTTTGCTTTCTTCGCGAATAACTTTTCACGCGCAGCTGACACTCATGATTTGCGTTGTTCCCGGTGATAGAGATGGCGTGTGTGGTCAACTTATGGGATGAAGACCGGACACGGACATGGACACGGACACGGACACCACACCGTCACCGTCACCGGCACCGACACGGACACGGCCACGGGTTTCGTTATGGGATGTGGCACAGGGAATAGCATAGAATAGAAGCCACATGGCATCGCAGTGCCTGGCCACATGCAACAAGCTGCATGTGGAATGGGAATTGGGAATGGGAATGGGAGGGGTTACAGGGACAGGGTTCGGGGGCTGCCCTTTGGGTAACGATTATTAAACTGTCTCCGTGACTCCTCAGAACGGCAGCGAAGCGAGGAGATAATTATGAGATGCGCGTTGGGCTATTTTGACCTGTTTTCCTGGGCTTGCGTGTCGCCAGCGCCAGGCCTCACTGTACTGAGAACTGACTACTGCCAATATGTCGATTTGTGAATATAAAATATTACTTTTTATTTGTTTATTAATTTTGTTTTCTTTTTAAAAAAATTAATTTAATTTAAAGAACATCTGAATATATTTTACAGCTGATTTAAAAAAGAGTTCCCTAATGCTTACTATATATTTTTTTATGTTTAAAGAAAAACATCGATTTAAAGAATAAAAGAATGGGAATATTTCGGTTCTTTTGGAGGGCATAAGTTGCTCAAAAAGCCATATATTTAGATTTGCCATTAAAAGTCTTATTAATTAATAAAAAAATTCAGTGTTTTTTTTTGTTATTCAACGAATAATTATTGTTTTTTGTTATTATTAGTTATTATTACAATTTTTATTTTAAGAATCTGGTACGCAGATTTATTAATCTAATAAAAACTCGTTATTACTCCACTAGTAGTACTCGTTATTGATCTCTTAGTAGTACTCGTTGCTCTAATTACACTCCTAATTGCACTCGTTCTTCCACTTGTTTTTGTATTCGGTTTATCTACTGCTACTCGCTCTTCTTCCCTTATTCTTGTACTCGTTGTGGCACTCCTATTCTCTGCTGCACTCTTATAAGAACTCCTTTCTATATTCCTATTGGCACTCGTTGCTGTACTTACACTCGTACTCGTTGCTCTACTCACACTCGGACTTGTACTCGTTCAGTGTGTACGATAAGTACGGTCTGGTATTTGCTTTTTCCCCGTCACGCACACACGAGTGAAATGCAATTTAGAGTAAGTGCCTCTAGACGCGACAATTGTCGTCCTGCTGCCACTGCCCCGTTATCCTTGTAATCCCCCCCCTCCCCTCCCCTCTGCCATTTGCCACTCGTTACTCGTCCCTTTCCCCCTACACCCCTTTCGATCCCCAAATACTGGCTACCAAGGGTGGACCCAAAAAATTGCCTCTGGCTTTGCTTACATATGCAGGTTCCGTTCGACGCTTCCGCTCCGCCTCGCAAATATCACCCACACAGGGAGAAAATATTGGAAAATAATAATTTTAGATATAAAATATATAAAAAATATATTTCTTTCAAATTTTCTGATTTATTTTTGACTTGAAATACTTAAAAACAAATTTTTTAGCCATGCTTTTGAGTTATTCCCATTTATCCCTTATTTTTTTGGGACTTTCCTTAATTTCAAAACTCTTCATATTTTTCTGAGTGCCCGACCGGGGTCAGAGGCTGCTCTGGAGCTCCGGACATGGACCCGTTCCCGCTGCCGGGGCCAAGTCGAGTGTCGAGTGTGTGGCTGGAGTGGCTGGCCCGCCACTTGGCTGCGAGTCGCCAGGCTAATGTGCCAATAATAATCATGGCACAGAGGCAGGACCAGCACCAGGACCAGCACTAGCACCATCACCAACACCATAGCCAGGATAAGAAACAGGACTCGGCACAGAGACCAAAACACAGTCCAACATCAAATGGCATGCCAAAGTCTGGAGCCTCCTTGGCTCGCACCCGGAAATATATTTTCCACTCTCGGGCCCAGCCGGGGCATTATTAGCTCTCATTTAGGTAAATCCCATTACAGAAAAAGGGGAAGAAAAATATATACATATACATCCAAACACACAAATTAGCTAGGGCAGCAGCAGCAGCAGGAGGAGGAGTGGGAAAAAGTAGCCTCGTTTGACATTTGGTTGGCTGCATTTGGGGTGTTCTTCTGGGTGGTGTTAATGCAAAGCCTTTTACGCCACCACCCAGAAAAAAAAAATAAAAATATATATATATACAGCCATCGAGTTCCGTAATGAGCACCATTCAAATTTGCCCAAAAAGCCAATTCAAGTTGCCAGAAAAAATTCAAAAAGTGCCAAAGAAAAATGTGACTTGGCTGGTAATTTGAAAGGTTTAGAAAAGCAGCTTAAAGGCGGAGTTTAGAGTTGGGGAAAATTGCCTATAAATATGAGTTTGATTTGGAATATATTTAAATTATTTAATTGGTAACTTATATGACATATTTATTATTATTAATATATTTACTATAATGTTTAACTTGTCTTAAAGCCTTATAAATCTTCATTACTTAGGTTTCAGGTTAAGTTCTCTAAAATAATCAAGAAACTTATACTTCTAAAGCCTTATATATCTTAATTATTTAGGTTTAAAGCTTAAGTTACTTAAAACAATAAAAAAAAACTCTTTCTAAAATAGCCCTAAACCAACTTTCGAGTTTAAAAGAGAAAGAAAACTGGGTTAAAAAATTTTTTAAAATAACGACAGGTATACAAATTTGCTAAGACTTTAATATTTAAATGATTTGAAATCGAAACAAATATATTTTTTATTGTTTAAGAAAGAATGATTGTACTTAAAAAAACTGAGACTTTGAATCTCTTTCTTTATTAATATGTTTAAAAATTTAAACAAGAAATTTATATGTTCTTAAAAAAAGTTAAAACTTTAAATTTCTCTCCAAAAGAATTACCTAAAAATGAAACAACAAATTTATATGTTTCTAAAAGCAGCTTTAAGCAATCAATAATCTATTTAAAAATTAGGTTTAAACTAAGAATTTCAAAAGAAGAAAAATCTTTAAATTGGTTTTAAATTTAAAGAATTTAGTATATTTTAAATGCCTAAAAGTAAAATAATAAATTTGTTAATTGTTTAAAACACCTTAAACTCTTAATAACCAATTCCAAAATACAAAAATTTTCCAATTTTAAACTGAGAAACTTTGATAAAATTTCATAAAAAATCAAGTTCCCTGGTGACAATTTTGTGCTTCCCCTCGAGGAGTGCCTGCTGGCAACCCTTCCAGTGCCATATGTGTGTGTGTGTGTATGCGTGTGTGTGCAGTATGTTAATTATGTAAGCCCGATGATTCGCATCCAAAAAGGCAAGTCTCGCCCCCTTTTGCGAGCGGGGCTTTGGCTTCCTGAATGCCGACACTGTGGGCGTGGCATGCGGTAAAATAAAATTGCACATTAGATTCTTGTGACAAGACCAGCTGCAGGTCCCCTCCCGCCTTTGGCTTTTCCCTCCAGCTTTTCCAGCAGCCAAGCTCCTGGCGAGGGCGCAGAAAGCGTTGCAAGCGTCTAGGGGAGGGGGGGTGGCGGGGGGTGTGGCAAATCAGGGGCGGCGGAGTGGGGGGGCTGGCTTTGGTTTGCTAGGAAAATTGTGCAGTTGCAGCCATAATTATTTTTACGGCACATTGCGTCGGTGCCATGTTCGGAGCCGGAGCCGGAGCCGCCCGGGGAAGATGGAGACGATGTACAGTGGGCTCAAAATGTATTTTTAATAGTATTAAATTGGAGAATTAGAGGGGTTTTTTGTATTGAAAAATATTGAGTAATATCATCATTATCATAATCATTATCAAAAAGAAACTAACACATTATTAAATATATTTAATTTTGAATCTTATTTAAATATGTCTATTTATATATTTATCTACAGCTGAGCTTTAAAAGAAGAGTCTATATACCAGTAATATGCCTAATATTTTCTAGAAATATTAATTATTTAGTATATAAAATGAATTTACAAACTATCTTCCCAAGTTTTTTTTTTTTCATTAATGTTAATATTATTTTAACTTTTTGGTAAAAATTTTAGAATTTTGGGTAAAGCACAAATTAAAAAAAAAATAAGCCGACATAGAATAACTTTTGTAAATATATTAATGAAAAATCTATAAGTTGCTAAGATGCCATTTTATATTTTTTATTTAAGAACCTAAAAAATGTTGGGATATTTAAATCTCAACAATATCATAAGCTAAAAAATTTCTATTAAATTCTACACAGCAAAATGTTTATAATGTACTAACTTTATTAAATTAGATGTTAGATATTATTATTATTCTTTTTACTATTATTTTTAAAACCCAAATTGACCTATAAATAACCAACAAAATAATATTAATATTTTTTCTATACTTCTTAATTGATTTTCCAAATAAAAACGATATTTTTTTGTTTCCCTGACAAATTCTTAAACATTTTTCTGGGACCAACCTTGCATTTAGCTCCACTGTGCGGTCTTTGGTAGGCGCTGAAGTCGCAATCTGTGTGAAGAGGGTTAAGGGAGGGAGGGGGAATGAGCAAATGAGAGGGTGGAGCGGATGGAAGAGGGGGCATAGAGAATAATAATAAAAATAATTATGCATATATGCCACCCTCTGGTCGCAGGGGCTCTTCTCCGGTATTCTCCGAATCGCCTGGCCCCTTGGTCTTCTCTTCTCTTAACCCACCCACCACACACACACACACACACACACAGCGCCTGGAACCTCTTTAACCCACTGCTACCCCATCCCCCGCCAAACCCCGCTGCTAATTTAGATGAGCATGCTCGACAGTAATTTGCATGCCAGTTTCAGTTGCAGCTCGCACTGGGAAAGCGGTTGCAAGAAGGGATTGGAATTGGGCTGCAGATGGGGATGGGGATGGGATGGAGCTGGGTCTGGGGGTGACCTAGCGACCCCGGCTGAGAGCCACTTGTCTCCGCTTTCTCCCCCCTTCTCCAGGCCCCCTTATAACCCCTCCTCGCTTTTGCCCGTGTGACAGTTTGCAGCGTTGACAATGCCGCCTTCATGTGTCTGTGTCGTTGTTGTTGATGTTGCTGTTGGTGCACTATAAAAAATTTGGAGTTCTTTTTATAATTTTCTAATAAAGATCTTGAAAAAAGATTCTCATTATTCATATTGATTTCCTAATTTTGATCTAACCTGATTACAAATATTGGAGTAAAATCAATTTAAAATTGTTTCTTAAAAATTTGTAAAATTTTATTTTAAAAGTAATTATTAGTTAATTATAAAATACTAAATAATTATCGCTTTTTGCTTTACAAAACTAAATATTCTTGAAGAAAAATAATTTTTAACATCTAAAAATTTATTAGTTTTGTATAATATATTTTATTCCTTAATTTTGTTAGTTTTGATAAAGGTTTCCGAGAGCTTAACAAAAATCTATATTAAAAATATTAATAATAATTTTAATTTAATATTTTACAAATAATATTAAAAGCCCATGTCTTGTGTTAATAAATATTTTTTTTATATATATAGAATTTATTATGAGGTAAAAATTAAACAAAAACCTTTAAGAATTTTAAGAAACCATTTTAAAATGCAAATACATTTTTTTTCCAGTGCACACTTTGGATGTTGCTGCTGTGGCAGCTACTGCTGTTGCTGTTGTCTCACTGCCGCTTTTGTGCATATGTCGCAGCTGTCTTCCGACGAACAGCCGCTGGCTGGGCCCATGTCATTCACACACGCCGAGTGTGTGTGCCCTCTCTCGCCACCCCGCGCTGCCCCTCGCTCACCCCTCTCGGGTCGAAAATGGCACAACACACACACGTCTGCCCTGCCACCCCAGGTCGACAGTTTTGAGTTCGCAGTTTCAATCCCGGACCCGGACCCAATCCCAGTACGTAACGTAACCCCCCCTACGTAAGCACCTCTTTGGCGTAGGCCCGTCCCCCTGCCCCTTCCCCCTCGACAGTTGCAGCGCGCTTGCGCTTGTGGAGTGCCACTAATTGAGGCACCATCCAACCGATGGCACAACTGTACCCCGCCAAAGCACACACACCACGCACCACACACACACACAGCACACACAGTTATGGGGCCTCCAGTCAAAAGTCGCGCCTTGGGGGGTCACTCAAAAAGCAGGCCTAGCTGGTGTTCCAAAACCAAATCCAAATCTCAGTTCTAATGGTATTTTTCTCCTGATCTAGATAGGGATTTTCATATATATGTTTTTCTTATAGATGGGGTCTACTTTTTGTAGAATTTTAATTTGTAGGTAAGGGATCTGAATATAATATATTTGTATTTATAGAATTAATTCCATCTATATAATAAATTCCATTTAAATAATCATCTTCAAGCTTAAGTTACCAGGCTAAAAAATAATTATTAAGCTCTACTTATAGCTTAAAATATTAATTATTAAAACTTATTTTCATAAAATAAAAATACCTTTACTTTAAGCACTTATTTTTATATCGTTTAAAATATTAAAGCTAATAATAAAGCTAAGGAATATTTATTTGTAATATTTGTTTATACATTTTAAGGCTTTATTCTTCCTTTTGGATGATATATATAACTAAATTCCCCTAAAATAATTGTCTTAAAATGTAATTTACTTGGTTTAAATAGTCGCGTTTAGGTTTTATTTATTAATATATGAAGTATTAAATATTTACATTTATAGAATAAATTCTCTTAAAATAATCATCTTTAAATTTAAGTAGCTTTAGTTAGAAACCTAATATTTAAGCTGTAGTAATAGTTAAGAAAGATCTACAAGCAATATAAATATCCTAAATATCATTTAGTAATATATTTCCATACATCTGTAATATATTTTTCTACCTTTAAATAATCTTCTATTTCAAAAACATATGTTTGAGCTGTTGTTAAAGTGATTAAGCATATAATGCCTTATGTGAATATTCTGAATATCTTTTATATTTTTTTTATATATTTACATATATCTTTACTGCATTATTCTTTCCTTTTTTATGATATAAGACAACATGTTTACATTTAAAATTAATAAAAAAGAATACAGTATTCAATGTAATTTTGTTTATTTATTTTTTAGATGTAGACATGTTGCCTTGATGTTGATGTTGATTCATGATGTGTATATGTTCTAAGTAATATAATTATTATAAAATATCATTTTCTTAACATAAATTTACTACCTATACACAACCCCTTAAAAGTCAACTTTAACTTCCCATTGCTCTTTAACATCTCTACCAAAATCTAAATTAACTTTTACTAGAAGTAAAATTATTGATTCCAAAAAAACAAAGACGAAATGCTCAGAGAACCTAAACACATTTTGGATTGGTTTATGTTTTTTTTGAGAATTTTTAATGGCCAGCAACTGATTCGGGGGAATCCCCTTTTGCAAATAAGGCTGCTCCATATTTTTTCAAAGCATCTCTCTCTTGATAACAATGTTTGAAAAGGCTTTGTGACCAATTCACAGGAAGAATGCCAGGTGAAAATGGTTATGGATGCCAATGACAAGTCAGGATTTTCCCCAGAGCTGCCCCAAAGTACCACCCCCAGAAGGCACGATTTTGTGCAAATGCAAATGGAGGAAAGCAGCTGGAAAAAAAGGGGAGAACAGAAGGAAAAAGGAGGAAAAAGGAGAGAAAAAGAGAAGAAAAACTAGGAGAAAAACTAAGGAATAACGAGAAAAAACGCCAGTTGCCACTGGAGCCACTAAATGATCCAATGTGTGGGGCAACAACGACAACACCTTCCAAGGAAAAAAGGCACAAAAAATGCGGGAGGGACGCAGGGGGAGGGGGAGGAGAGCTGGTAAAGAAAAGTGGAAAATTCACTGGCCCAACAACAAATCATGGCAGTCGGCCCCAAAACGGAAGCCATGCCAAAAGCCGTCACAAAAAACCAACTGCAAAATGGGGGAATACACGAGACGGTAGGGTTACACACACACACACACACCTACCTGAGCCTGCACCTGCCACATGCCACCTGCCACTTGCCACTTGCCACCTACCACCAACCACCTGCCCCCAGGTGAGAGAGGGGCATATACATGGGTGTGTGGGCCAGGTGCCCAGGTGGGTAAATCAAACTGTAAACTATAGGAGCCGCCATTTGCCGCCCAAAGTGCGGCGACTAACGCCAAAGACCAGCAAAAGGTACAACAGAGAAAAAAGAAGGGAAAAAGTAAAAAACTAAGAGCAGAGTCTGCCTAGAAACACTGATAAAAATATTATGTATTTATATAATGTATTATAAAGAATATTATGAAATTTACAAAGATAAATGTTTTTTTTAGGGTTTTTTTAGCAATAAGAATTCTTCTTGATAAGAAGGAACTTCCCTTAACGTTGCAAAATGTATAGTTTTTTTAATAAATGAATTATTAGTTAATAAAAAAAATAAAACAATTTAAAAAAATGTGTGTATATTGTGTATTATAAATATATATTATATTTATAGGTAACACAAATAATATAGAGAACTTTCCTAGCAATCAAAACAACAAAAAACAAAACCTAAACATAGACGAGTTGAAAGTTTATTTCCATAAACTTATAAGCTATTAATTCTTTAAAAATATTTTATACTTAGTAAATTATATGACATATTTTTTTATTTCTTTTGTATGATAAAACCAGACTTACTCTCTATTGCTTATTACTTTAAGAATTCTTAGAAGAGAGAGTCCCGGCTTTGAGCTTAATATATATGACACAGACTTGTTTTAAGACTGTTTCATTATTTATATGTATATAATTATATATACATTTAAAATATAAATAAAAAAAAAATGTGTTAATGTATTTTGTATACCACAAAGTGTAAGTTAAATGTAAGGAAATAATATTCTATGATTGTAGGATGGCCCAAAACTTTTTAAAGACTTAATATTAAAAGTATATCATTATTATTTTTATAATATCTTGGCCTTAAGTTAAATAATTACTTCTTTTATTTTTCTATTTTCTGTAATATTGTTTAACTGCCATTATAAAGTAAATACTAGTAAATAATATTCTATGATTTTATGATAGCCTAAATAGGTTTTAAGACTGAGTTATAATTTAAATATTACAATATATAATGATAAGTTATAATCTTTTAAATTTATTATTTAATTATTAATAATTAAATTTCTCTTTTTATTTGTGCTTTTTATACTGCACAAGAGAACATAAAAACAGGCATAAAATATTTTTAGATAGTTCGACAGAATGCACCCTTGGGAAGATGAGTCCTTCTTCCCTTGAACTCTTATTTAGCTAATATAATAACTAATAAATTTTACAATTATAACACATATTTATCTATTAAAAGACATTCTTCTGAGCTGTTTTTTAATTTAAAATATATTTTTCCCAGTGATTTTGTAATTCTGGTCTCTGAGGCAAAACAACGGCGACAGAGTTTTTCTGGCACTCGGTCGCCTCATTGTTTTGTAGTTTGGCTGCCATCTTCCACCGATACCTCGGACTTTTCTTCACTGTGTTTTACTTTGCTTTTTTTAATGTTTTTTTTATATTTTTTTTTAGTAAATTTTTTTCTTGCTATTTTAGCATTTTTCTACTTTTTTTGTTGCTGTATTTTGTAGCTTACTTTGTTCGGTTTAGCGTTGAAAGCGCTACAATGGCGTGAAATAATATGCAAAATACTCACATGCACATGGGGTTAGGGGTCAAAGAGCAGCAGGGTGGTGGGCTGGCGCACTCGATAAGGATGGTGATGATGATGGTGATGGTGATGATGATGATGGTGGTGATGATGGTGACGGTGACGAGTGGTGTTGATCGCCGCACGGCTGCTAATTAGGCCACTTAGAGCTCCGTTCGAGGCACTTTCTGCAGGAAATCACAGGAGCCAGACCGAGCCACTCCGCCGAAACGGGGTGGAAGTGTTCTCAGACTCGGCTATATACACATATATTCTCTATATATATTATATATATATATGCATATATTTATGTGTGTACATGAGTGTTTGTGTTTGTGGCATTCGGTCCGGCCATTATGGCCATAGTGCCATGTAAGTGTGTGTTGAGTATGGCAGGCACTCTTTGCCTGTTCGCGCCTCCTTCGCCAGGAACTCAGCCGTTTCCGCTGGGTGAGAGGAGGCTAGGGGTGGGTAGAACAGGCGGGGAGGGGAAAGGAGTAGGGAGTAGGGAGGAGGAGTAACCTCATCCAGAGTGAAGGAGGTCAATGCATTGGCTGCCATACGAGGGGGGCGGGTCACTGGCTTTAAGAACATCAACAAATAATATTTAAAATGCCCGAAATTAGCAGGAACAAAGAGAAATATGAGAAAAACAAGCAAAACAGAGCCTTAACAAATTTTATAGAAATTTCTAATAATTTGCTTGTGTTATTTATAATAAATTTAAGCAAAGAAAATCAGTAAAGAATATTTCAAATGACAGGAATTCGCAGAAACTAAATGAAATATAAAGAAAACTAGCCAGAAAAAAGCCTTAAACAATTGTATACATTTCTTTAATAATTTCTTAATGTTATTTTTTTGATAATTTTAAACACAGAAAGTCAGCAAATTACATTTATACTGCCCGAAATTTGCAAAAACAAAAGGAAATGTAAAGAAAACAAGGCAGAAAATAAGCGTTTAAATTGGTAGTGGTATTTTTAATAATTTGTTTATGCTATTTATAATAAATTTAAGGTAATTAAATTCAATTTACAGAAACAAACAAAAAAAAAGCATTAAAAAATTGGTATACATACTTTTAATAATAAATTTAAGTTATTGATAATTAATTTTAGCAAAGAAAATCAACATATTATACAATATTTAAAATGCTTGAAATTTACAGAAACTAAAAAGAAAAGTCCTTAAAGATTTGTAGTAATTTCTTTTATGTTATTTATATTTAACTTAAACAGAGTCACAGCTAAAGTAGATACATCTATGGTTTAAGAGACATATTAAAAAAAAAAAATATTAAAACTGCCAATAATCCACAAAAACAAAAGGAAATATTAGAGAAACGAGCAAAAGAAGACCCCTAAAATGTGTATAAATATTTTGAACAACTTTCTCAAATTTTACCTGAAAAATTTAAGCAAAGTCACAGCTATACAGAGTATATAAATAAATAACTCCTTCATATTTTTAAAGAATTTTTTTCTTAAGTTCAAACCAAAATATTCTTGGCAGCTAATCTTTATTATTTTTTCCTAGGTCTCTGAACCCCTTAAAAAGCAAATGCCCTCCAAGCTCAGGGAGCAACAGCGCCAGATAGACATCTGCTCCTTGAAGCTGACACCTGGAATTCACAGAATCCTGCAAAATCCCTACAAATCTAGCCTAGCAAAAGAGCGGGAACCAAGGAGAAAGAGGGGAAGTACCGACGCTGTCACAATGGCCAACAGCTTAATTAGGCATCTGTGCTTACCCAATTAGGAATTAGCATTCGGCGGCAAGGATCGCAGGGAGGGGAGTCGCGGAAGGATCAGATCAGACCCCATATAAGCTTACACACCGGAGCTCCTGGCTCCTGGCTCCTGCCTCCTGCCTCCTGGCTCAATGAATGAAACTCAAGCACAGGATATGCGGCGCCTTTGATCCGCCACAACAACAACAAGGGACATCGAGAGCAGGCCAAGGGGGCGTGGGCGGTTAGGAGCCGATCGGAGGCGGGGTTACCTGCCTCGAAAACTTAGACAGCCGAGGCAAAGATCAGAGGAGCGACGCCGCCGCCGCCGACGCCGGCGAACGGCGAACCAACTTTTATGGGAATTCGAGAAGCTCCCCAAAAAAGGATATGTGGTACGTACACACAAATATATATATATATATATATATATTTAAATATATATAAAAAAATGTATGAATGTGCCCCTTTATTCAGCGGCAGGATAAGCCAGGATACTCTGTATTGACTGGGTCGTTCAACCGCGAAGTCAAAGGCTCAGAATGAAGCCTTTATAAAGACGAGAATTAAGAAATCATAGAAATAAGTAGCCAAGTTTGTAGGGATTTTTTGTTATTTTAATATTAATATATATTAAGGAAGTTCGATTGTTAAAAATTCGAATATAATTGTAATTAGGTTAATTCTTATTTTGTTTAATGAAATAAATAGGTGTAGAAAGTAGAAGTATTAAGTTTCGTGTTATAATAATAATTAATAGAGTTCTGAATTATTTCAATAAAACAAAATATATAGATAATCAGAGTATAATAATTCTTAATTTAAATTGTAATTATAATTATATATTTAAAAATATATATATTTAAAAAAATAATAAAGGACAATTATAATAAGTTTAGTAACCAGTAAATTTACATTTTAGCTTAAATTAATTAATTAATAGTAGTTTATATTATGTAACTACCTAAAAGTAAATTAAATTTCATGAATTTCTTATTCATTTGTATTAATTGTTAATTAATTTCCATTTTTTTAAATAATTTGTTGATTAATTATTCAATCATTTTCATAAATTATTATTTAATTTTCATTAAATATAACTTATAAGAAAACTAAATATAACTTTAAGATTAATTAAGAAATTGTACAGCTCATTTCAATAGCTAACTTTATTTTCTCATTTTAGGAGTTTGTAGAAAAATGTCCAGCTTTTCCAGGACGAAAATCATCCAATCTAAACTCCTCTGCCGCTGCCTCTCTCCCTCTGAAGGTGTGTGGGTGTAAGGAGGTGTGTGCAAGGAGGTGTGTGCAAGGAGGTGTGTGTATTTGAGAGGTGTGAGCTTGTGTCTGCCCGGCGGCCATCTTTAATGACGCAGGCGTTGGGGTCAAAGGTGCAAATATTGATTGACAGCTCATAAGCCATGCAGGATATACACACCAAGAGGATCCTGCCGGACTGATGGCTTGTTTTGACTTCAATTTTTGCAGGAAAATAAGACCCATAAACAAGATGCTGCATGTGAACTTATCAATAATTTTTGATTTGGTTTCTAAGTTTAAATTTAAAGCTTATAATTTAAAGCTTTAATAAGATTATATGGATTTTTTTTAATTTATGACTTTACGTATACGTTTTAAAATACTCTAAAAAATATTTTCTTTCAAAAAAGAAAACTTAACCGGGTTTTTATACATTTTTAAGAGTTCTAAACTACCTTTTTAAATAGTCTTATATTGTTTTTTTGCTCCTAAATAGATTTTTGTAACCATTTAGTTAACAAATAACTTAAAGGGTAGCCATAAAAAAATATTAATATTTATTTTTAAATATTGGTATATATTTTTCTATTTTAAATATACTTCCCCAATTTGTTTGATTTATTTCCCTTCTTCTTTTGGCCTTAAATCATTTTAAATAGGTGATTTTCGGCGTTCCTCGGGACCCCCGTTAATGACCCGAAACCCACAGTTTGACAGCCTTTGGTCAGCTCCTCCTCCTGCTCCTCCACGCTCATCCTGGATCCTCTGGGCCATATCATAATAAACCTGTTGATTTGTGCTTGTTAGGGCGCGGCAATGGGCCCACAGAACGACCCTTCTCATTCCGCCAAAAAAATAAAATAAAAAAAAAATAAATAAAAGAGGAAAAAACGAAGCAAGCGCCGGGGCCCCAAATATATATCCCGAAAGACCAGTCATAATCGAAACGCCAGTCCAGTCATAAGCGAGGAGGCTCAACTTTGTGTGGCTCGTAAGGCACTGAGAGAAAATTGTATTTTGAAAAATATATTAAATAATATTTTAGTCAGAAAATTGAAAAGGAAATTGAATGAATTTGAAGGTTTAACTTTAAAGTGTTGGGATAAATCCATAAGTATCACCAGGAGTTTCTGTCTATATTTTTTTGTCAGTGTATAGCCTGAGTAGACTGGCTCCAAAGACTGTGGCCTGCTCTCTGTGTGGCGGAGGCCTGATCTCCCGGCTGTTGTTGTGGTTGTCGTTAAAGTCGTTATTATTATTTGTGGCTCTTTAAGTGGCTCATTCGCTAACTGCACGACGATGGCGATATTCGTGTGCCTCCAACCAAAAGAGGCGGGGCAGGGAGCGAGGAGGAGACAGAAGACTGGAAGACTGAAGACTGGAAGACGGAAGGCTGGAAGACTGCAGACTGAAGACTGGGCAACTGGCAACTGGCGACTGGCGGCGTCGCCGCTGACAGCGACGGTGGTCCACTTGGCGCTCTCGTGAATTGATTCATAAAATATTATATCATTTTTCTGGACCGCCCCGCCCCCCGTCCCGGCGCCGCTGCTTCTTTTCCTTCTTTTTTTTTGTTGTTGTTTGTGCCCCCCTTTATTTTCCTGTCTTTTTTTTTGAGGGTTTTGTAATTAGCGTGCATGTTTACCCGAATAATTTCACTTCATGGGGCTCGTTGAAGAAGTTATTATCAGTGCCTCCCGTGCCTCTTTTTGGGTTATTTTTTATTTTTTGGGGCACACAACGTCCGCCAATTAGTTGGCCAATGTCCGAGAGGAATACTCTCTTTATTTATATATATATTCATTTTTTACATTTTTTTTTGGTCAACTGTAACGGAAGGAAGTCTCTGGCCACCGTCTTTGAGTTGATCTCTAACCCAAAGCCGTGGGCGCTGTCTTACACAGAGAGAAGCAAGCTTGTAATTTGGCTTAAAAATATTTCAATTGTGTAGATTTACTTGAAAAATTAATTCAATATTTAATTGATAAAGAAAATAAATCCAAAACAAGCTAGAGAAAAGAAATAAAGGAAAATTTCAGCCTAAAAATAAAGTGTTATGTTTATAATTCGGTTTTATGCTAAAATTTAAGCTGAAATTTTATATTCTTCCGCAAATTTAAAACCTTTTAGAGCTTCTGTAAATATAAAAAATAATTAAATAGTTCAAAAAATAAACTAAAAATATTTCCTATTAAAATAAAACCTTTCTCTCTCTCTGCATTTGACAGACAATTGCATAAATCAGCGGCGGCTAACCGCTGGCTCTTAATTGACATACATAGACCACCCTGACCGGGCGACTTTCCGCCGAACTCGGCTGAACTCATCATCTCAGAGCTGGGAGCCTACATATATCGTCCGATTCCGGGCGATCCAATTTATGGAGGCACCGGCGCACAAAGGGTCACCACGTCACTGGCTTTGCCCTCAGCTGCGCTTGACAGCAGCTCGTAAGTCTTGGTCTGGTCTGAAGATGGGATCCTGGAACTGCCTCCATGATCCTGGATACCAGACAAAAAAAAAAAATCGGAATTGAGAGATGTCACCGGGAGTTATGTTTGGGCAGCTGGCGAAATCGGTGCCTGATTGGGCTCAGCTTTTGATGGATCGACAAAGCCCAGTGATTGTCGTTTCCAAAAAATAAATATAAATTGCGGGGTTAACTCTGTGAAATCATTGTGATTTAACAAAGGAATTTAATAACTAATTTTAATTAGATAAATTTCTTAAAATCGCTAATTAAAATGAGTTCTTAAATTCCCAAACATAACATAGTTTTAAAGTTAAGATTCATAAAAGCTTTAAGATAACAATTATTATAAATATGTTTTAATGTAAAGTAATTTATATTTACAAAAAATATTAGGAATATATTAAACACTAAAATCGAATTTTAATTAACAAATAAGAATTACCTAGTATTTTCTTTATTTCTTAATTATTTTCTAGGGAAATATATAAGTTTTGCCTATAAATATGTGGTAATGTATAATAATTTATACTTAATAACAATATAAATAGCAAAAAAAATTATAATACCCAATTTTAATTATCAAATATATATATTTAGCGTTGAATTTCATTTATTTCTTAAATATTTCCTCTAGAATAATATACGTTTTTTCTTATTCGTGCTAATATATTCTGTTTTTTATGCTTTAAATAAAATTATGAACATATTTAACACAAAAATTAAAGGTTAATTATCAAAGACCTAAGAATAAACTTGGTTTGTCTTTATTTAAGTATTAAAAACATAGAATTAACCTTGTATTTAATTGTTTTCTTTAATATTTCTCATAGAAATATTTAAGTTTGGCTAATAACTACGTATTTAATACTTTAAAAATATTAAGAAAATCTTTAAGACTAAAATTAAATTTTACATATAAAATACACGCATATTCCATAGTATTTTTCTTATTTATTACTTATTTTCTTAAAAAAAGTTTACATTTTATCTCATATTAAACGAAAAATAAAGCATTCTTTAAATGAATTATATATTCAACTAATAAAATATTCAACTAACTTGTATTTATCCATAGTTAATATTTATTTCCCCCAAAATCAACCTGTATTATTTAGTTAAAACCATTTTAAACGATCCATTAGGGTACCCAAATTTTCGGATTAGAAGCTCAACATCATCATCATCTTAAGGAAGAACTAAAGACCGAAAATCAATTAACTCTTTTATGCTTTCATCGATTTCGCTGCGAGAAGAAAGCCAAAAACAAAAAAAAAATAACAAAATCCCAATCAAGCCTTTCAAGGGGGGCTTATGTTAATTATAATGTTTTGGCTTAAACGATTATACAAATCAAACCGTTAGGTGTTACAAATGACCAAACACGCAACTCGACGAAATGAAGGTAAAGATATATATTTTTTTTTGAGATTTTGGGAATTAAGGGAGCTCCCCTACCCTCCCCTCCCCAGACCCTGAGGAGCGATCAAAGTTGATTAGATGACTGCGGATGCTGTATAGACATCAGACGCAACCCTCGAACCCCCTTCGGTGTACAGTGAGAGTCAGGAGAATAGGGTTCTTAAAGAGGAAATAATATATTGACTTTTTCATAACCGAAATATATAAAGTAAAGTTCATAGGCAAGAGTATCTATAAAATATAGATAGAACAAAGATTAAACTTCAAATTCCCCATCTATTTAAAGTATATATTATATACTCTAATAAAAATAAATGTCATCACCGAAGTCATATAATTTTATATCGTTTTCAAATTTTTCCTAAATTGTCTTCTTAAAAATATATCATATATCATCAGAAAAATGTCATAAAATTCTAAATTATTTCTTATTTATTTTCTAATTTCCCCCCCTTTTTTAATGCTATTCTCTTGACCCCCTCTGTACCCATAGCTTCTTGGGTGTCGGACGTGCGTGCGTGCATTTTATTACGCGCGGATGTGATGTGATGGGTCTATCGCATCGCATCCCATCGATGGGGCCTCCACTCGAGTTGCCTTGTTAAAAATCGCTGAACGAGAGCATTTTACGACCCGCTTTGATGGGCTATATACTACCCAATCCAAAATCCAAATCCGGCGGCTCCGGCGGGGGATTTAATCAGGGGCCAAATCAAAGACAGCTTAAAGAGTGTGTGCCTTTGGGCACGGGGATGTGGGGATGTGGCATGTGGAGGAAGTGGCTATGGATGACTACCAGCTTCATTTGCCAAGTCATTAAGTAAAAAATCTGTAGTAGTCTCTAGTTTTCTTGCCAGGTAATTAAAAGTATTTAAAATCTATAAAAATATTTCCAAGTCTTAAACTTAAACTTGTCTTAATTTGTTATAGTTTCCGACTAGTTCCCCTCACTTTTTGGTAGTACAAACAGTTAGCCAAGCACCTCTTCTTTGGGGGGAGGAAAAGACCACCCACAAAACAAGCCAAAACCAAAAACAAAATGAAAAACCCCAAAAAAGTTGTCAACATTTTCATGTTGCTGTGTTGTGTCGATTGTTGCTGTTTGCCGTTGCAACTGGCAATTGATGCAAGCATCGAATTTGTGCAATGTCCAGTGGCCAAGTGGAAAAGCGGTAAAGTGGAAAAGCGGAAAAGTGGAAAAGCGGCATGCTGCAATCGCGGGCACAGAGCGAAAAAATTAAAAAAAAAAGAAAATAATAATAATACTAATAAAACAGTAATTTATTTTTAATAAATTTATATATTTTTTTTAATTTCTGTGAAGTTTTAAGGATTTTCTAAGCATATAAGAAAATACATATAAACACCTATGAAGCTTAAACAAATTATTTTAAATATCAGAAATAATTAAAAACAAATAAAAAATTAAGTGCAATTTATTTTTACAAATAAAAAGCTTTAAATATAATTTATATAATATTTTTCGCTTATTATATATTGGAAAAATCTAACGAACATGCATTCAAAAATGATTTGAAATATTAAAACTTATTAAGAATAATTTACAAATAAAGTTAAATCCATTTTTAATTAAAATAATTTAATCAAAAATGAAAATTGTATTTATTTGTAATTTTAATATTCCTTTCTACTTCATAATACAGAAAAAATCCTATGTAAGAGCATACAAAAATTATTTAAAATAGCAGAACGAATTAAATTACTTGATAAAAGCAGTTCTAAAAATTTAAATTATGAAATATAGAATTATATAATCTTTTCTACTTAATATTATATTATTTCTAGTCCCTAGTTTCTCTATTTTCCTCTCAGTGTCCCTGAGTTTTTTGGTCTAGTGAAGGGGCCACCCACGCAGCCCGCCCCCTCCAAAAGGGGAGTGGGATTTTTGGGGTAGCAGGGGCGGTGTTTTTTTTGGGGGGGTGGAGGTGGCCAAGGCCCAGAGCCAAAAGCCAGAGCCAGAGCGGAGGCACTTGAACAAACGGCCATTGTTGCTGCTGTCTTTCAGCATTTTTTTGGTGTTTTGTTTTTGGTTTTTTGACTTGTTTCGATTATGGCTGGAACGTCGTCGATTATGATTATGATTTCATAATCTCTCTTCAGTTCAGACGGCTGACGATTATTATTTTGGCCTATGTTTAGACACAAAAACTTAAGAAAGAAAAATATAAACAAAACACTAGAAATATTGCTATAGATCTTTGGACTATTTTTAATTACAAATACCAATAACATTTAATATTATTTACTTCTTTGCCATTAAAAATCTTTGAAATTGAAGAAGGGAAAGAAGATATTGAAATAATAGTATATTCAATTTAATGAGTCTAGGATTATTTCAATATCAACAAAATATTAGTACATGAAATTTGATGAGTTTAACTTTAGGTTTGGTTTTCTATTCTAACAAATAGAAATATTAATATATATTGATATTATTTTAATTATTATAAACTACTTAACATTTCTTTAAATGCGTTAAATATTAAGTAAAATTATTTAAAGCTATAAAATGATTTTATGTTTATTTCAATTTAAAATTATTTCATATTTATATATTTATTTTTTGTTATTTATGTTATTAAAAATTATTTTCATAAATTATTATTAAATTATTTTCACAAAAAATATTTTCCCATTTGTTTAAGTTTTTAGCCACGTTTTATTTATCATTGTAAAGGATTTTTGGTAACTTGAGGTTTTCTTTTTAATTTAATGATATTTAATTTTAATATTTATTTAATTTATTAATATTTATTTAATTTATTAATATGGCGAAAATTCGTCTTTTTAATGAATATAATAATGACTAATGAATATTAAAATTATATAAAATCGAAATTGATATTTAGTGTAAAATTTGAATAACCAATAAATACAATTCGTTTAGATAAATAGCCAAATATAAAGATTAAAATTTAAATTACATTTTCCCTCCTTTTTTTTATTGAATTAAAATCAGAAATTTGATATGCTTCTCAGAATATATATTTTTCGAAATTTCTGTTCTCTTCTTGAGTTTCTTCTTTTTTATTTTGTTTTTTTTTTTTTTTGTAATTTAAGTGCCGCCATTGGCCATTGTTGTTGTAGATTTGTGGGTGACCGCGCACTCTCTAAAAACGTCAATCACTCAATTAAACTTAATTATAATTGCGAAGCGATGATGGCGGGCGGGCAACAACAACAACAGAAAATTTCCAGAAAACAAGAAGATGACGAGAAGAAGAAGTGGAAAAGCCAAAGGGAGTGGGAGTGGAAAAGAGGGGGCGGCTCGTTGAGATTTCAAGAAATTTCGCAGAAAATTGTAAATGCACGATGCTGCCGAGAGATGCTGGAAGATGAAGATGATGATGGCGACGCGTCGCCTCCACTTTGGTCTCAAATTTAGCTGGTCGTTGTCCCTCCATCTCCACCTCCTCCTAGTCCTCCTTTTTCTACTTCTCATCCTCCTCCCACTCCGCCTCCTCCCCGTCTCCATCCCATCCTCCCACTTTGGCTGCTCTTCGTGTTCTGCTTCTTGCTGTTCACATTTTGATTGCTAGCCTGAGAAAATGAAAGACCACAGAGCGAGTGGACAGTAAAAAAAAAAAAAAAAATACATTTAAATAAAAAATATTAAAAAAAGAACTATTTACAAAAATATATACAACAAATATTTAAAAGATATATATATAAAATAAAATATTATAAATTCATAGATACAAAAAAAAAACGTAGAATTCCTAACTGCTTCTAGCCATAGCTTCAAAAACTGAGTCCGACTTTTCACAACATTTCTCTAGGTGCTTAAAAAATCATAAACTGTACTAGAATAAATATATAAAAACTTATATTTGAACCCTGATTAGAATTTAGTACACCAAAATCTATCAAGAACTAAAAATTCCAATTTCCTTGCTTATAATTCCCAACCATTTCGCTCAAAGACAAAGGAAAAGTTAGTTAAAAGCAACAAATTTGGATTTCAAGCTCTTTTTTAGATCTTTTACATAAAATTTATATTGAAACTTTTAATAAGACTCTATTAATTTCAAATACAATTTATGTAGTAAGTCTTCTCTATCATTCTCTAATTTCTGCCAGTGTAAAACCTTGCATGCTGATGTCGCGCTATGCAAAAAGCCTCTCCCTCTCCCTTTCTTCCCCTGTCGCCATCTCGCTTGCGCCAAGGTGGCCACGCATTTGGGCGATCGAGAAGAATCGCCCACCCAGAAGACGAGTCTTCCAAGACATGCCCAGAAATTACTGGGCAAGGGGCAGTTGTAGCTTCATGTAGCCAAGACAAAAAAAAAAAACAACACGGAAAATGGAACCTGCAACTTCCGCATTTATTATGTCAAGGTTTTTTTTTTGGAACTAATGTATTAATGATTGCCTACGAGATGTGGAAAATACATAAGTAAAAAATATTATCTTTTTCATTTGTACGAATTGAAATGAGAAATTATTTTTAATATATATTAGTTTCTCTTTAAGAAATCTTATTTGTCTTCTCAATAACTTTTTAGAGATTAACAAACAATATTTCAACAGAAATTCACTTTTGACTTTTGAAAAGGTTTAATTTTACATTTAAAAAGTATATACTTATACATTATTTATTTTATATTTATTAACCTTTGCCTTAAACTAAAATAAATTTATACAAGAGGATGTTAGGGGTTGTAAGGAGCTCCAGGGCTCAGGGTACTTTCACCCAAAGAGCCCACTCGGAGCGTAACTCGCGATCTTTCACACACACACATATTGTGATGGTTTTGATTGCGTATATTTTAAAAGGGGTTTTTCTATTTTTTTTTTTAAGACCCCCCTTTTATGACCCCCCCCCCCTTCCCCTTAAATGCCCGCCCATTTGGCCGCAACTTGCACAACAATTGCATTGTTCGCAGTGTTCGCAGGGGAAGTCCCCGGTCTCTGCACCATATAGCCATTATGTAAAGAGGCGACGCAATTTGTGGGCGTGAACTGGAGCGGCCAGCGGAGCGACCAGTAAGACCCTGACACTGTAAAAAAAATGGGTTGGCTTACAACATATATTTTGTACAAAATAATAAACAAGAAAAAGGTAATACCACTTTACCTAAGCTTCACAGCTTTTTAAATACTCTGAAAAGCTTTTAAAAACTAAATTAAATTAAGCTCAAGATCAACAGAAATTTAATACAATAATAGAGAATAATTCAAACTCAAGTACCCGAATTTCCTCTCAGTGTCTTGGCCTAACGAACGGTGACCATTGGACCGCTGCCTTGGGCGTTGTCACATATTTTTACGCTTTTGCGATTTGCGACAAGCCAAAAAGAGGGGTAAAAACGAGGTATACAAAGGGGGGCCCTCTGGTAGGGTTGAGTGGGGGGAGGGGGGTGGCATGGGAGCCTGTAATTAGGGGCGGCATTTGTTGTCGGTCCGTTGACAAAATGTTGGGCAATTGGGAAAGAAAAGAGATCTGCGAATGAGTGGGTCCCAAGCCCAACTCCATTGGCGGAACGGTCTTGTCCCCTAGCTCGGGTTATTTGATTTTACCCCCGGACAATGTCTGTAAATCTGGGAATAAAAATATATCTGTGGGATCCAAGATTCTAAGAATTAGTTGGGGGCAATCAGAGGTGTTTTATGGGGAAGAAAAAGCAAGGGGAAAATATTAAAATAAATAAATAAAATTCTTTTAGAACGCATTTCGTCAGGTTAGGCCATAGAAACTAATTTTTTCCTTATGATACCTTTAAATCCCTTAATTATCCCTAATAATATCCTCAATAATCCATTAAAAACACTGTCAAAAAAACTATATTCCTTCAAAAAATTAATCCCTCTTGCCGGAAAAGATTTAAACCTCTTTTCCTAAGCAAAATTATCTTCCTTTTCCATTGAAATATTAATTAAGTAAAGAAAAACTCCGCCCATTCTCTCTAAACTTCCATATTAAGTTACCCCTAAGTACATTCTTTATAAAAAATCGATAATAGCGCCACCTGCCTATCGATTACACGTGTGGAAATCCATGGAAAAACAGCAATTCGCATCTGGAACATAAAACCGAATGGTGGGGGAGGGAGTGATTGCCACAGGAGCCGAAAGAGGGGGAAGAATTAAGTGATCCTAAGTCCGGGGACTCCGAAGTACCCAGGATCCAGGTAGCTCAGGCTCTAATGGCCTTAAACGATTTGGTCCTTTGAGGCCATTGTTAACACTGCACTCCTTTGTGTGTGCAATGCATCCTCCCGCCCTTTGTTGTCCGCATTGTAATCGATATTTGGGCAGCCAGCAATTGAAATCAATGGGAATTTGTGAATTGAGATGAAATCGAGACTATTTTTAGGTGGAACTAAAAACGGGATAACATTGAAAAACACTGAAAAACTGGAAAAACGAAAGGAAAACACAGGAGGCAATCGCATGGATTGCAATCCGAGGGTCAGAGCGGCAATTAAATCTACTTGACTGCTTTTACAGAACCCTACCACCATCACCCCCAAGTCCTTAGAGATCTTTTTTTTTTGGAATTATCAGCAGATGTGCGTGGATTTTTTGATAAATCGAATCAAAGTCGGAAATGAATTAATTAACGAATATATTTGTGGGAACTTAAGTTAAGCATGGAATTTAAATATAAGAAATGCAGAAGAGAAACAAACACTTTATCATATAGATAGTTTTTTAAGGCCAAAGAGAGCTGTGACTTGTTGTTTTAAACCTTTTAAGAGTTCGAATTTCATGTTGAAAAATATCCCATATAATATCTTGTAAAACATACCTTTTGTTTTATATAAAGGATATATTTACCTATCCTCTTAAGTTTTGGACCAGTTTTTTAATAAAATTTAAGAAAAACAAGCAAACAAAACAGTGGCTTTGTCTTGGAGATATTTATTTAATCTAAAGAAAGATTTGATTTGTGTTTATTTACTCTTTTTCAGAGTCCGATTGTGTTTTATTTGAATGTTTGAAAATTCTCCCAATATTTCTATATAGTTTGTCTTAATATTAACGGGTCTATTATTCCATCCTTTTGAACTTGAGAGAAGACTTTTATTGAAATATGAAAATAACAAGCAAACAACAAAGAATTTGTCTTTATTTAATCTAAAGAGAGCGTTGATTTGTAGTTTTTTTTAACCTATTCGAAGCTAGATAATTTTATAAATTTAGTGACTGAAAATTCTCTTAATATTCCAATATATATATAGATATTAACCCATCCTCTTAAATTTGCAGCAAAGACTTTGTCTTGCAAGTTTTTTTTTTAACCTAAAGAGAGCTTTGATTTGTTAGATGTTTAAACCTCCTCAGACTTCAATTTCTTTTTAGTTAAATGTCTAAAAATTTTCCGAATATTCCCATATAGTTTCTCTTGATATTAACAGGCCTATTAACCCATCCCTCCCACTCGTAATTGAGGCTCAGCTGTTCATCCCATTTCATTTGAGTTGTCATTGCCGCCGCCGACGCTGCCGATATTCATCAAAGAGCTGCGGCGATTGCTGCCGATTGTAGTCGATGGCCCCCGTACAACATACATACCCCTCGGATCTGGTACGACCTATTATTTGTAGGTCATAAATTTTATTGCTCAACTGGCGTTTTGTGCAATTAAATCTCAATGGCTTGACGGCGGCGGCGGCAATGGCAACGGCGGCCGTCGCCGTCTTTTGTCATTTTAGCCGTTCGACGCGTGTGCACTTGAAAAAGTCACCAGCACCCAGGGGGGGTTGGGCTTTAACTATTGTATCTAGCGGATCGAGATCGGTTTTCAGATAGTTATCATCGACCTACACCAACTGTGGGCGATGGTGGGCCAGTCAGCCGTAAATATTGTGACAATGCCGAGGTCTAATGAGGACCAGTTTAGGGAGATATTGCCAGGATATGGCAAGGATATGGCAAGGATATCACCAGTTGGTCTTATCGCTGAACGTGTCCCGTCATTAACCACAAATGTTGCCTGGAGGCAGCTACAAAAGTCCTGATGAAATGGTTTTCTAAAGGGAATCTGTTGAGGGTTTTTTTAGGACTTTTTAATTAAATAATTCAAAATATGCTTACAAATTTTGCACTTAATTTAATTTAAAATTCCTTAAAGATTTCTAGCCTTTAGTTTACTTAGTTTTTTTCTACTTAAAAATTTTTTTTAACACTATATTTTAATAATTGGTATTAATTACTTATAAACCCCAATAAAGTCATTATTTTGTTGTCTTGAATAAAGCCACTCTTTTAGGTTCCCAGCGAATCATCTGACATTCACATCTTCGTGTGGCACTCGACACTCATAACTCTTAACCCATGGCACATATTATTATAGCAAATTTCTGGGGTTTATGTAACCCAACTCATTGAGGCAGTTCCAGCTTCTGTTTTGTGCCATTCACTTGCTGGCATTTTGTGCAGATTTGGTCAAAAGGGCATCTGGTGGCAGAGATCTCAGACATGGACCTGGACATGGACATGATGAAGCTGGGAGCTAAAGCTGGTGGCTAAAGCTGGTAGCTAAAGCTGGTGGCTAAAGCTGGTAGCTGGGATCTTAAAGTGAGCCCAAAAGCCCCACCCAAAGCACTGAGGGGAAAGAAGAAAAGGTTTTCTTGGGCAAAAAAATATATATTAAGTATTTCCTGAAATAAACTTTATTAAAATCAGCTTAAAACAGCTAAATAAATATTTTTAAGGCCTAAACTCTTCTAAAAAAAATAAAATTTGCATAGATTTCAAGTTTCTCTATAATTTTTCAAGTGTTTTTGAGATGTTAGCAAATTTTGTGCCGCTGTTTAACATTTTCCCACAGGCGCCGTCATAAACGAGCTACGTGACGCCATCATCAGGTGGCTGGGTCCTGACTCCCCCCTTAAACCCTATATTAACCCCCTATCCACACCTCTCCTTCACCCCTACTTTGTAAATTCAACCAGGAAATCTCCATCATCATAAGCATCCTCCAAGCGAATCCTCTTCTCTGATGAAATCGAAAGAAAAACGGCGACTAGAGCTTGGCGCTTGGACAAAGTCAACCCTTTGATAAAGTTGGCCCAATTGAGGGGATTGAGGGGTTGATGCAGGAGAGGGGAGGCGGAGGGGGAAGTGGCCAACTGGGCTGTGATTCTATTAGCAATTTCCGCAGAAATCGACGCGCATCTCTAGAACCGTTAGCATCAAAGGCCAGCGCCACTTGCCCGCCGTTCCGAGCCGTCGGCGAGCGAAGCGCTTGAGCGAAAACAGTAGCGCCGTTCAGAGATATCCCCCTTCGGTCCCCCCTCAAAGCAGGCCCTCTTAAACACAGAGAGAAATATATAGTAAGAAATTTAAATAATAATTAATTACATATATTTTTTGGATGTACTAAAAATTTTTACTAAAATAAACCCTAGACTTAGGTTTCTTTTACACTTGATTTTATATTTCAATCTCCACACTTTTTCTCTCAGTTCACCCGCTCATCGACCCAGTTCCACTGGCTGCAAAAACCAAATGCTCGAGTTCAAAGCCTAATGCGAAAAATTCGCAGAAATCTGTCATCGCCTTGTCAACGCTTCGTCATCGTGAGCGGCAGCACAGGAAGAAGCCAGCCGCGGGCTCCACCGGCAGCCACTGGAGGAGCCACAGAGCCCCGAATCTGAATCTGAATCTCCCTGCATGCCGCTGCCCTGCCCTTCCTGCCTCCTGGCAAAGTGTGGCTCCAATTGGCGCTTGACATGCCCCCGACGACAGAACAACAGCCGACGGACGACGGGACAAGCGAAAATATTGTTTCATCAAAAATCTCAGCAACGATTTTTACAGTGGGACAAAAATGAATCAATTTTCTATATATTTATTGATTGATATTTGTATTATTTATATTATATAAATTTAACTAAATCACTTAGAGGATAATTTTTTTATGATCGAAACATTCAATGAACAACAAGAAAGTTGGGAATTCTACAGGCTGTAGAATCCTAATCAAAAGTATTCTTATTTGTGTAAATATTTTTGTATATATATTTAATTATATTAGTATACTATAATTATATTATTATAATTAAATTATTATTATAATATATTTAAAGAACAGTGCTCTTTATTTATTTGTTTTCTATTTTTAATAATTTTGTCTATAAACTCGTTTTAGGTCACATAACTTTTGGTACTTTTAAATATGTATTTCATGTTATTATTTTATGTAGTATTTTCCTTACTTTTTTGTAAATTCTTTTTATATTTTATCTAACAGTTTCCTAGATTTTTTGTGATTAATTTTTTTAAAGAAACTCCCCACTGTTTTGTGTTGTTGTTGCCGTTGTCATCGTCGGCGATCATATCAAAGCGGCGCAAATTTCCTGCCGACATTTCAGATAAGCAAAAGTGTAGGAGTCGGAGTTGGAGTTGTAGTTTTGGAGTTTGAAGTTTGGAGGAGTTTTTTTTTCAGGAGGATATGAGATGAGAAGAGAATTTTGGGAGACAGTCTATAAACTTAATTTGTTGTTAAGTTATTATTTGTGTAAAATTATTTTAAATAACCAAAGGTTTAACCGTACGATTTTTGATATTTTGTAGTTGTAAAAAATACAAAAGCAGAAAATTTCTTTGAAATATATAATAAGGAAAAATTAAGGAACTTTTTGACGCTAAGTTTATTTTGAATGTTTTATATATATTTTTATTAATATATAAATAATGGATATGATGATGATAGTGAAGGAACTTTTCTATCTTTTTTATTTTGTAGCAAAAACTTAACAGTTTCTTAAAGTCGGAGTTGTGTTTAAAGATTTCAGCAGCATCCAAAACAAAAAATGTAATTGAATTACTTAATATAATATTCGAATTTTAATTAGTTAATATTATTTAAAATAAATAAAACAATTACATCTTAGCCAGAGTATCTAAAAATCGATCTATCTATCTATCTATATATCTATTTATCTATCAAAATAGTTGAGTATGCTTAGGACCTTCGCAGCTTTAATTTTTTCTTAAGCATTTTCCGCCTGATCATTTGAAGCAGAGATCATGGTTCCTACCAATTGCTGGTATTATAATTTATATATATCTGAAAAATTTATCTATATAGTTTCTTTTAATAGAGACTCGCAGGATCGGGAGCAGCTTTTCGGCGCTAATTTAACATCCAACCATCGAAACATCAAAGGGGCAAAGGCGCAACTGGGCGCAGAGCATTTAACGCCGAATTCCGGACAACAAAAGGCAGGTAAGAGCCTGGGCCCAGCCACTACCTGATGATAGTCCGCTAAATCATTTGTCCCAAGAGGGGTGGGGTGAGGGGGATATGGGGGCTTATTCGTGCCGCATGCCGCAGCATGCCACGGATTTTTGTCGTTAGATTTTTGTGCACTTAATTGCCGCAATTAGCGTGGGGCGCTTTGTAGTGATGCCACGCTGCACGGCAAATGGTCCGGCAAATGACTGTTTCACTGTCGTCGTCGTCCCCCTCAAAAAAGAATAAAAATAAAATACAAATAAAAAAATACAACAAATGAATACCAAAAATCGCAGAAATCTTCTCTTCTTGCCACCGATTTTTGTGGTTTCCCTTTGGAGCGAATTTTGGCAAACAGAATGAAAGGGAAAAGGGCCCCGGAGGCTGGGGCATATTTCATCCATGGCTCATCATCCGACAAGTAATTGGTTTTATTTTAATAAAAGTCTAAGCAGAAATGAAAAATGAAAAGATCACTTACAGCCTGGTTTTTGTCTTCAAATGTTTTAAGACTTTTATAAAGGGAATTAATCAATTAATTTTCTTAGAAAATTGTTTAATAATACTTTAATAGCACTTTAAAAGTCTGGAAAAATTTAATTTAATATTTATGGAGGTGGAAATTGATTAATTTATTTCTTGCAAAATTGTTTACTAACATACTAACAAAAGCATTAAATATTTATTTGAGTTAACTGTTTTTTTAGCTTCTACAACTTGCTCTACATTTTTAATAAAGTTTCGAAAGCCTTTTCAGGGTTGTAAAAAGAATAAACCAGCATTGTCTTATATTATTTTAATAATTACAATTTAAAAGTTATTTTAAATACCTTGGGAAAATTTTTAATAGGTTTTTTTCAAGGCATAACGTAATTAATAAATATTTATAGCGATAAAATATCAATATTATTTTTATAAAGGCTTAACCAGATGTATACACTTCTTCTTTTGCTTTTAGAACCTGCTTTAAATTTTAGTATAACTTATATAAGCTTCAGAGTTGTCAAACCAAAAACGTTGCCTTAATTCCTAGAAGAAAGGATTCAATACCAATTTAAAAATCAAAATTCCATAAAGAATTAAATAATAATACATAAAGAAATAATAAATAAATATTTTAAATCATTAATTTATTGGTTTTATATTAACAAGACTTTAAGAAAACATATAAATTTGAGGGATAAGTAAGAAAAAAGATAAAAGCCTATACATAGCTTTTAAAACTTGCAAAAAATTGAAATATAATTTTTTTAACCTTTTTTTGGTTTTTTTTTTAAGAAGAGAACCTAGTCCAAAATCCATAACATGTTTTTATTAAAATTTCAAATTCATTTTGTAATAGAAATAAATATTTTTAGCTATAGATTAAGGATTAAATTAATCTGAATTTTAATACATTTTCTATAACATTTTCAGGTTTGTTTAAATAGCCAAAACTCGCCTTAATTCCTAGTAAAATAAAAATATCGAAATAAGAATTGAATTGAACAAACCTATTAAAAATTCTAGTTTTAACCATTTATATCCCCAGATAATCCTATAAATTCTCCCTTTCCTGAACCCATATTCACACGAGTGCCAAATGATGCACTCATCAGCGGCTCAGTGGCTCCGATTCCCAATTCTCGATCCTCGGCTGCCAACTGGCGCTGTCAATAAAATTTGCGTCCGCCTCGAGGGGGGGCAAGACATACACACACACACACATACAGTGAGAAGGGGAAGAAAATCAGGAAGAGCGGCTGGAGGGGATCGGATCTGAAGGCGACCGGCTGGCGCGCCTGTCGTGGTCGATCAAAATCAATGCTCGCCCCATGGAATTGCGAATCAATTGCCGGCAGAAAACCAAAAAAAAAAAGAAACAACAAAAAATCCTCTACCAACTTCAGTTTCGGTTTTTGTTTCGGTTTCGGTTTCAGATACAATTCGGCCTGAGAGATGCAGATACAGATGCAGATCCGGGGGATACGCGGCTACACAACGGTATCGGCCAGACGACGTCAGCTCACTGGAGTTGAACAGTCGTCGATCAAAGACAAAGTCCCGAACTGCCCGCTGATCCGCTGTTTTCCAGCTCACAGCATCGGGCATTGGGCATCAGGAGCAGCTCCTGCTCCTGCCGCTGCTTCTGCTCCTGCCGTTGCGCCTGCTCCTTCCTCCCATCTCGAGTCCCGGATTCCCGAGCTGAGACAATGAGCTTCTCTCCTTCCGATTGGCGCTGCGATGAAGACGACGCTTTGGCTTTACTCTTTTTTTGGCGACAGCGACAGCAAAAGCAAGCGAGGGTACACGGTTAGAAAAAAGAGGGCATTAAAAGCAAAAAGAAAACAAAAAAATACTACAAATATATAAGGATACTCTTGAGAGAGGAATAGGATAGGGGAACCCTTTATTTTCAATTAAGAATAATTATTCTTCTAGAATTTTCAACCTGTTTTAGAGGAAAGTCAATAATTTCTTCACGTAAAATTCTAGAATTCTGAAGCAGGTACACGGTTAAAAAAAAAGGGGTATAAAAAGCAACCAGGCAAAAGTCAATATTTTTTCTAGAGAATGATTTATCTCATAGAACTTCTATTAAGTTTTAAAGATTTACATTTAATGATTTTTCTCAAACAATTTGCAACCAGTTCTAGGGAAAATGTATATTTTATGTATAGAATAATTTAAAAATAATTATCTTATAGAATTCTTAATCAGAGAAAACATTTTTCATGTAAAATATTTGCTTAGACTAGGATTCCCAACTAGTCTTAGAGAAAAGTCTATATTTTTGAATATAATGGTTTTTCACGTAGAATTCCCAATTAATTTTGAAGGAATTGATATTCTTTTTAGAATACCGAATCAATTTCCGATTTATTTATTTTTTTAATATTTTTTTTTCTAGAATTCTTAAGAAAGTTGTTAAAATAAGTCAATATTATTCACACTTTTCTTCTGAATTTCAAAATTAGAGTACATTTTTCACATAAAATAATTTTTTTCTGCTATAATTTCCAAATGGTTTTCACATAAATTGGCTGAAGTAAATCCAAAATTCTTCGGAGTAAAAAGTTATCTATTTTTCAATGTTTCCATATCACTTTTTGGTTTTTTTGAGTGCCTTAAAAACACGAATACGAGAATGCGAGTGCGAGTGGCAGTTCGAGAGTATTCAAATGAGCCCAAAGACGAGATCTCAGCCTGCAGATTCTTTCCTTTTTTTTTTGTTTTATTTATTTATCTTTTTTTTTTTTGCCAAGTTTGTGCAGTGGTGCAGCTTCTGGTGCCTCACGTTTCGCCTTTCTCGTCGTGGCGCTTGCAACTTGATCGATGAATGGCCCCTTGGCCTGGCTCCGCGCCGGAAGAGTTCTGGGCAAGTCGCGAATCCAAGCGCCGCTTTTGAGCCGGTCCCCAACACAATCGCCATCACAATGGGTCGAGCGTGGCCCTGGTGGAGCGGAGTGGAGCGGCGCTCAGTCAGTGTCAGTCTCGCTTTGGGTCTCGCTTTTGGTTTTCGGGTTTTGGCCCGGTCTTGGCCCCCGGGTAACCGTTGTCAGTCTCCTACCATTTCCACTTGTTTTTTGCCTCATTTTCGGAAGCGTTCTGGGCTGGGAAAATGAGCTATGAGGGGGGTTTTGCTAACAAAATAATACTTGTAGTATTATTTAAAAAATATATTTTAAAAATATATTCAAATGTATTTTAATATTATTAATATTTAAGCCTAAATAGAATCCCTCAACAATCATCTGTTAACCCTTTCTAGCTTAACACCTGGCCAGGTTTCCCTTAATTAGAACGAGGTGGGTGACTGACTGGTGATTAGGCCTCATTACGCTTATACGATTCTAATCAAACAACCTGTCCTCGTCTCTCCGCAGGGTATCTGCGGTGTGGTGTCCCGCGACTGAAACCGAAACTGGGAACTGAAACTGAGGACTGAGAACTGAGGGACCCCCTTAGGAGCGGGGCGCGAGGACGCGACATGTCCACTTTGTTTGCCTCCAAATGACAGCTGATTGCCTTTCAGCCTTTTCTCGATTCTCCAGGATCCGTTGCTCAGGGTTTTTTTGGGATCAGATCGGATCGGTGCACTCCACCTCCCGAGGTCCTACGACCGCAACTCGAGCGCGCAGGACCGTTCTCAGAGAGGTCTCTGTGTTCTGTGTAAGCCGGCGCCTTTAATTGGCATTTGAATGATGTGCACACACGCTGTCCGCTCTTGGCACACTGAGAACAATTGTTAATAAATAATAATATAAATAAAATAAATAAAAAATTTAATTCTTTCAATTTGTAATTTCAAAATGCATATTTATAAACCTAATCAAAAATAACACAGAAAAGCTTTCCAATTTGAAATGATTTTATTTTTGCCCTTATTATGACCATTTTAAACATTGATTTTTTTTTCAAAATATTAATATTTAATAATATATATAAATCTTGATGAAAGAAAATGCAAATAAATCAGTTCTTATTAAGGGCATAAAATCTTAAAGAAGAAAATAAGCGGCAAAAATTTTTTTATAAAGGATTCAAAATTTAAATAAATAATAATATTTAGAGAAAGAATTTGGAAAATTTTTTATTTTCAAGAAATGTATAAATTAAACATTAAAATTGTAAAAAATTCACAAATATTCGAATATTCATAAGTTTTAAATAAAAAATCAAAGTTTTTATTCTTATAAATGTAAACATCAGAATAAACGCTTCTTTTTTAGTTATAGGCTTTTAGACTTTGATTTTGCTACAAAATTATATATTTGTATATCGATATTTATTGATATGTATTACATATCTAAATCTATATATATATGTATATATATATATAAAGTTAAGGAAAAGGTTACAGTTAGAGTTAAGTTAAAGTTAGAGTTATAAAGATTTAAAGTTAATTACCTTTTATGGAATAAAAACTACACCTTTTTGAAAAGAATTTTTCTTTCTTTTATTAAGATAAAACTGAAAATGTATAAATAAATAACAATATTGGGTAACCCTTTCCAGAAAACATTGCCTAAATCAAATATTTTAACATTCTTAATATTATTAAAAATTTTCAATTAAAAAAATCCTTGTACTAACGCTTTTTATTAGCTTTCTTCCCGAAAATATATGTAAAGGAGAATTTATATTTCAGACTACTTGCAATTACAGTCTCATTTCTCCATTTTTCCAGGCTTCCCCTTAACCTAACCAATTTCTCTTAGTGTACCGCTCGTATACCCATCTCTCTCTGTTATCAGGCAGCGCCCCCTTATCAAACTTGTCGATCGCCTCCGGCTGGCGCTTATCTGATGCTCGTTTTGGATAAACGCATCATTATTACTGTCGCCGCCACAGCGACGACGTTCTCGAAAAGCCAAAAAAAAAAGAACAGAACAGAAGAGAATAAAAAAAATATATATTGGAGGAAACTGCGGAGGCCGAAAATGGGAACGAAGACGAGAAAAGGGTTAAACGCGAAGCGGAACCAGTGAAAAACCACTCGGAACAGTCGGTGGTCGCCGCCGATCGCCGATCTGGTATTATCTCCTTGTATCCCCCCGCCTCCCCTGTGTGTGTGTTGTCATTATCGGGGCGATCTCAATCGCTGCTAATTAATTTCTAGGGTATTTAAGTTAATTTACATACCGGACAACAGGCACCCGCGTACAGCTGCCGCTGGCCAGTAGCCAGTGGCCAGTGGCCAGTGGAAAAGGCTAATGGGTTAAGCGATCGCTCACATTGAGTGGGAAATTTGGTGCGTAGGCGTCTGCTTAATTTTCGTTAATTCAAACAAATGTTCAGCCAGAGAGAGAGGAAAGGGAAATGGTGGAAAACGCTCAACGATTTTCTTTTTCCGTGCCATTAAGCACGGTCGCAGCACTTTGGAAAATGGAAAATTAGGAAAAATGCCCAATTGCATTTCGGGGTGGGCAGCGAATAAATGCACTTAATAGAGTTAGAAATTGGATCAATTGTTTAGAAAAATATATATATAAATATATCGAAACAGCAATTAAAGATTAAGGTCATGCATGTGTTTATAGCCGGTTCTTTAAATTGTTTTATATTCTATTCATTAATTGTAAATATTTTAAGAGGTTCGACAATAATAGTTGAAGATAATATTCTTTTAAATATTTAAAATTTATTTGTTTATTTTTTTTAAGCTGTTTTACTCATTAAAAAAACATTTTAAATAATTTAAGTTAAAAGAAACAATTTATTTAATATATTTTTTTCTTTTTTAAACATATTTTATTATTGCTGTTTTAATACCTAAATAATATCGAAATTGATATAATTTTAAATATTAAAAAAATGTACATATTTTATTTAATTTTATTTATTAATTTATTTATTGTAACTTTGCAGTTTTACTTCCCAAAAAAAATATGAATAGTTTAATTTCAAATGACAACAAAAATAAATTGAATTGCATGGATATATTTATTTATTTTAACTTCGCTTTTTTATTTTATTTTTTTTTAATTATATACGTAAGTATATTTTATATAAACATAAATAAGTATAAATAATTTATTGTCAATAAATAAATAATTAAGTAAGTATTATATTATTTATTTTAAATATTTTAAACACATTAGTTAATTAGAGCTATGCTCCGTTTTGCTAATTTTAAACCCATTTTCCTTGTAAATAAATTGTATAAATAGGAACTAACTTAGTAAAATATCAAGAACTTTAAATATTTTACATAAATTTCCTATATAAAGTGTATAAATAAGAACTGACTAACTAAACCTTTAAAAACCGTTAATATTCACAGCCAAGACAGAAGCTGGTTGTCCTTGAACGGGGGGCACTACCGCCCGCAAAGTGGCCAAAACACATTACAGATCCGATCAAATCAAATCAACAACAACTAGTTAATAGCTCAACCTCCTCCTCCTCCCTCCCCCAAATCCCGAGGACTCCATTGTGGCCAAGCGACGACGACGTTTGCGATAAAAACTTAATAAATAAATTGACTTTATGGTTATGGGGCTGAACGCAGCAGATACGAGATCGAAGGGGAAGGTTGAATTTGGATGATATAGAAATAGATATATGTTCATATATGCCAGATACGAGACGAGATGAGGCGAGGCAGTTACAAACATATGACGCGGTAGCGAGAACTCATCCTTTGAGCTCACATCCCTACATCCATCCCACCCACTCGAGTCCTGGCTCGTGGCAGGCTTTTGTGTTTGCCACAAATAAAACCATAAATAAAACGCAAACGGCTGCCAGCCAACCCCCCTTTGCGCACTTTTATCAGGCGCAAAATGTATTCATGAGTAATTGTCACGCGGGGTGAATGGAAATGGAAGAAAAATTGGTGGGGGGAAATGGAAGTGAAAATGCTTGTGTGTAGAGGCACAGAAAGAAAATTGTTTATGAAAGTCATTGAGTGTTTAGGGGGGTTTTCTTATAAAAAAAATATATATAAAAAGTGTTTAAGAAATTTATCTATTAGTTGGGGGTTTAGAGAAACATTTAAATATATTGTTGTTAACCTTTTACAAGTTTTTTCCTGAGGTCCTAGTCTTTGCTGAATTTATAAATATATAAATCTTCGCTGCTGTTTATGTCTATCAATTAAAAAATAAATATTAAATTGCCTTAAGAAAATATATTTAATATTTTCAATTAAATTTCAAATTAAACTCAGACTTTATACTTTTTTCCTCTTAAACTTTTCTCTCTGTGTCTGCTTTCAGTGGACAAACGCTTAGATGTCCTGGCTGGACCAGCGGATGGATGGATGGCTGGCTGATGGTATGGCTGATGGAATGACTGGGGATTCGACTGGGGAATGGACTGGGGAATCCTTCGAGGACTGTTTTGGGAACGGACGGAAGCTATCGGCCGGGCGGAAGTGAAACGGCTGCCGCCGCCGCTGGCGTTTGGGCCACGTGATCGGAAGGAAGCGCAACTTGCGAATTGAAACATCCGACGCAGAGCGAGAGCGCGTTGTCAGCGGCAGCTGATGTCTTGTCCTCGATGTCCTGTCCCGGCACCGAATGTCCTCGGGCCAAAGTGACACCAAATTGTCGGCTAATCTGTCGATGACTTTTCACTGGCACTCACAGCAACACCCACTGTGTGTCGTGTCCTGCTCCTGGTCCTGGTCCTGGTCCTGTCACCCCCGATACCCAACTCAACCCCCGCCGACTGGCATTCTTGTGACAAAAAAAAAAAGAATAGAATAGAATAGAATAGAAAGGGAGTTGTTGTCACACAGTTTTTTGTAAATTATATATAAACAAAAAAGGGAGCAGTTCATTTAGCAGAATTATTTGTTAAGCTTTGAAATATAGGTAATAATATTGTACTGCTTTAAATTCTAGGAATAAATAAAGAATAAAATAAATATCATAGATAACAAACATTTTCAAAAAGTTTACTTCATTATTTAATAAAAGTAATAAATTAATAAAACCATTAATTATTAACAAAAGAATTTAATAATAAAAGCCTCTGATAATTATCAATAATAAATTCCCCTTAATTTTCTATTTTTTATAGTATTGTATATTAAATTAATAATATAATTATAATGTTTCACACTAATTAGAGCCTAAAAACAATTATGTTAATGATTAAGTAATAAAAAATACTACATTACAATGTGACATTTTAAATCGATAAATGTAGCGCCAATAAAATAGTCTATTGTTTTAGTTTATCCCTTTTTTGTAAGCTTTATATTAGGGAGAAAATATATACTAAAATCAGAGCTTTAAATAGTAGAAAAGAATCGATCGTACGCTCTGTGCGTGAGCTCTTTGGTTCTACTTTGAACGTAACAAGAGAGGGACAAGCGGGAAAAATAAATTCGCGCCCGAAAGCACAGAAAATCAAAGAAAACGGAAAACGGTAAATAGATTTGTCTCCTGCATGGAGATCTTTATTTTTGCATCCGTTCCGTCCGAGAGCGCCAAAAGTTATGCTAAAATGACACCCGCAAGAGCGGATCCTATTCTTTGCGCTCTCACGCACATTCTAAGTAACGGCACTTTCTATTTAGGATGAGAGTAAGAGAATTTTGCTTAAGAGAATCCTGGAGCATTTTTAATACTTAAATAACAGCAAAGAAAGCTGATTTTGGTACGCTGAAATGGAAATAAAAACAAATAGGAGTTAGATTTATTTATTTGTACACTGTATACCTAATTATAAATTAGGCTAATAGGAGTTATAAATATCATTATTATAAATAATAAAAATTCGCTTTTAATATTTTCCTATATATATTACATTTACAGTTTTACAGTTATAGTTTAACATCCATAGTTCTGCCTTTTCCCCTACATTTAACGATCATTTCAATGGCAGATATATGATATAGTGGTCCGATTTTGATTAAATTAAAACCGAAGTTCTAAAATAAAAAAAAATGGTCATGTCTTAAATCTTATAAAAATATATTTAAAATTGGCTAAGCTATAATTTTTTTCATTCAAATTTACCGATCGTTCCTATGACAGCTATATGATATGGTCGTCGGATCCGGCCCATTCCGACTTATATAGTAGAGAGAGCATATAGAATACTGTCTGCAAAGTTTTATTCAGATAGCTTCAAAACTGAGGGACTAGTTTGTGTAGAAACGGACAGACGGAAGGACGGACAGACGGACATACGGACATAATGATAAATAATTAATTACAAGGTGGTAATTTTTTTTATATAGGCCAAATAATATATAAAGAAATCTATAAAAAAAACAAATTTATCAGAATTATAATTTCCATTTTTTCTAACAAATTTATTTACAAGGAAGCATAATATTTTCTTTTAATAATATTCTTAAAATAATAATTTCTAAGATAGGTTAGAAGTCATTTTTTTTATTGTCCTAAATCATGTTTTCAAAAGTCTTTAAAATCATGTACAAGTTTTTTTGGTCAAAAGGACAAATTTTGGTTGCATTTTGGGCATAGTTTGAGAGCCACTGGTCAATGCTCCTCTACCCCAATATATATACATATATAGTATATAACTGTGTGTGTGTGAAGCGCCATTCATTGTTGTCTTGAAGTCCCGAAAAGTTGTTGTTTTTATTGCCGCTGCCCCGTTTGTTGTTGTTCTTGCACAAAAAAATGTTTGACTGGCGCCACTTGAATAACTTTGCCGAAGATGTCGCTGGACACACACACAGGGGGCGGGGAGGTAGCCATGGAGGGAGGGGGAGGGGATGTTGGGGCAGACGGGAGGGAGAAGCAAGGGTTTGGGTTTGGGGAGCTGGGGTTTGGGTTTTGCTCCGTTTGCCGGCGTCGTTGTCTCAAAATAAAGACGATCCAATCCGAAAGCGAAAAAAAAAAATACGAAAAACGAAATCGAACGAGTGCACACTTAAATGCAAAAGGACATGAAAAGAACACGACTCAAGGATTGCCCATGCCCCCCTCTTCCTCTGCCTCTGTTGGGGGAAACCTCCTTGGGAGCACACCCGAAATCCCCCCTCAAAATCCACCTCAATGTGGTCTTTTGTATACCCTTTCGAAAAGGTTTTTAAGATCAATTTAAGGAAATCACTTATTTATTTTATTATTAAATAATATATATTATGTAATAATATAAATATTTCAACACAATCTATATTATATTAAAATGAATTACTTGAAAAATAAAATGTTCAACATTACTTTTAATAAATTAAACCTTTTTATTATATGGCTTGATTATTGGGGAATTAGCGAATTATATTCCTTAGTATATTTCCATTTTATAAAAATGTCTTCTTTTTTTAATAGTAAATATATATTTTTGAAAATTAATTAAATTCAGTTAACCTTTTTTGAGGTAAGAAAGTAAGTGGTAAGGTTTGTTTACTATAAAACTATCAAGACTGCCTTTAAATATCTTGTATTTTCTGTGAAATTTCTTTATTTTTAAATGTATTAATAATAAATTTTTTATAAAATATATATTTTTTTTATTTTAGAAATTAGGTTAAATAAAGCCTTTTTACACATTCATTTATAATTACAAAGGAACCATATTAAGGCTTGATTATTAATTTTAATTTAATTATCACCAGTCTCCTTAATATATGTCATTTTTATTCGTATTTCTTCTTTTTTAAGGTTATTAATAATTAATTTAACCTTTTCGAATACATATCATTTAAATAAAACTAAAGGTACGGTTTGTTAACTATAAAACTATTAAGACTTTCAAAAATATTTTGTTTTCAATGGAATTTCTTCTTTTTATTTCATTAATTAATAAAAAATTACTAAAAAAAAATCGGATTATTTTTTTTTAATCAAGTAATTAATTCTTTTTTAATACACAAAATAAAAAAAGACATGAAAATATACTCTAGCGTTAAATAATACTTATTCAAGAGAAACCCCCATGGAGTATCTACCCTAATATTAGCTAATCCTGTGTTTTTAGTTATATATAATTGCTTTTTTTAGGTTTCTAAAATATATATAATATTTCATTAAAAATATTCTTTATAAACCACAGTCAGGGTATTCCCAGCTTCGTTAAGAAAAAGCTGAAAACAACTCACCCATCTTGTTTTATGTAGTTTTTTTTTTTGTTTGTAGTTTCGCTGGCTACCAACGCGCTTTTGTTTTAAGGCTTTTCAAACTGCCCGATTGTTGTTGTTGTTATTGCAGATGTTGTAGCTGTTGTGACGATGTTGTTGTTGTTGTTTTTGGTGTTGTTGCTGGGCATTGAAGACGTTGCCGTTTGATCAGAAGCCGATGCCGCCGCCGCCTCAGCCTGAGCCTGAGCCTCCTCAGTGGAGTTATGCGCTTGCAGCTCCATCTCCTGTTTGTTTTTTTATTGTATTTTATTTATTTTTATTTTTTTTTTTTTTGCAATCCCGGCTACTTGAGGCGCCACCAAGCTTCTGGCCGGCAAAAATGCCATGTTCCTCTTGTGGCCCCGTCTCTTTCGCAGCCACACAGGCTGTCTCTTTCGCCGCCTCGCGTTGGCGCTAAGAAAACGCAGGCCAATTGGCGTCATCCTTTAAAGCGGGCCAAAGCAGGCGAGGATATAGCCAGAGTCGGGGTTTATATATATATATATATATATATATATATATATCTATATATATGTGTAGTGTAGTGCGCTCTGTGTGTGTGGCGGCACTTGCCGCCTTCATCCTCATTTTGTTCTCAGGCACTGCAAAAATAAATAAATATAAAAAAGAGGATCAAACACTTGATACACGCAGAGAAAATATAGGGTTGTCTTGGGTATCAATTTGATACTTGAAATAACTTAAATATGAGCTGGGAAAAGGGTTAGGGGTGCTGCTAATCCTTAAGGAGTTCAGGTATTTTATATTTTGCATTAAATCTCGCAAGAAAAAGTCTATTTGGAGTATAGAAGTTATATAATATAGTTTTAAGTTTTTTATAAAATTAATAACATAATTCTAAAGTTGTAAATCATTTACATTACAAACTTAACAATATTTGAACTATAAATAATTAACATATTAAAACATTAGAAAAATCGAATATATATATTTAAAATGCTTTATAGTGTTTGTCATGAATACTTTATTAAATTAATTACAATTAAATAATATAATAAATATTTATAAATTATTAACAAATTACTCCTTAAATTAATGGCTAAATTCCCATAATTTTAAAATATTTACAAAATACAAATATACTTAAATACATTCCCGACTTTTGTGCGCTGTGTGGTGCTGAGCTCGCAGGCTCAGTAAATCAAATAGCCGCCAAGGCAGAATTATGAGTGGAGCAACGGGGCCAAAAACCTAGGCGGTGGTCCCTGGCATCCAATGCTAAACTAAAAAAAAAAAGAATTAATAAAGAAAAATGCAACAAATACTGTCGGCATTTTTCTTGTTTTCATTTCGGTGAGAACGGCAAAATCCTGATATTTCTTTCTTTTCTTTTGTGGAATTCGCTACGTTCTTCAAGCGGCGCTTATAACTATTATTAATCAAATTATTACTATTAAGTATATTACATTATTATAAAAAAATAAATCTCTTGGAAAAATATATTACTTATTGGTAATACATTTATAGTTTTATTATGATTTAATCTTTGGGCTAAAACTCTTTTATATATATTTTGGAAATAACTCCAAAGTCAGTCATGTCTTCAGGAACTCACCCAAAGATGTTATTTGAAATATACATTTTTTGGTATGTGCTTCTGAAAACTTAAATGGAGATGAAAGTGTATCTCTGGTTGCATATATATATTTTTTTTATATTAAAATAATAATTAACACTTTTATGTTGTTGCTCTTTTAACGTCACCTTATTTGAGGGAAAAGCTTGTACAAAATTAAATTAAAACATAATTATTATACAAGTATTCCCTCAAATACAGTGGTAACCTTTGATGTATTTTTAGTTTATGATCTAATATTTTGTCGAAATTTTATATTTGTGTAGATATATTTGTTATTTTTATTAGTATATTTTTTTGTTCTATGAAGCAGTAACTGTAATTAATGATAAAAAGTTATGAAATATAATTTTTTTTAAATTTTTAAATTAATTATTGTGGAAGTACCTCCACAGTCAGTCATGTCTTCAGGAACTCACCCAAAGGTGTTATTAAAAATTAACATGCATGAAAATGCATCTCTAATTAATATTATTTGTTTTTCTTCTTAGTAAAATAATAATTAACACATTTGTTGCTAAAGTAACGTCATCTTATTTGGGGGAATAGCTTGTACAAAATTAGATTTAAACATAATTATTATACAAGTATTCCCTCAAATATAATGTTAACTTTTGATTTGATTTTAATTTGATTTTCAATTGGTTTATTTAAATTTTAAAGTTGTATATATATATTTTAGAATTTTATTTATATATTTATTATTTTACTGCGAGAAAGAATTGCCCTTTAAACACTCAAATATGTTGCTAAAAAATTTGGGATGAAAGAGCATGAACTTCTTGTAATTTTAAATTATTTTGAGCTTTTTTTAGGATGTCATTAAGGGGATAATTAATTATACTATTATATATTATTGCTTCCGTATTAACTGCATATTTTAAAGAAGCAAAAAATTATTGTCAAGCGGAAATCCAGCTTAAAAAAAATTCTTTATGATTATTTTTAAGATTCTAATAAATATATACTTTAAATTCTTATTGACTTCCCTTCCTTAAATCATGGAAATTCGATATGAATCGAAGCAAATAAAACTGTGAAGAAGCAAAGGAATGCACAGGACAGCCCTTGGAAATCTAACCAACTGCATCATGGCCATTAAGCCAAGGAGAAAGTGTGCCTCGACGACTTGAGCTTCATTTCGGGGATGCTGTGTTTCCCAGGGATTTAAGGCTAAAGATGGAGCCGGAGCCGGAGCTGGAGCTCTTGGAGTGCCTCATCTGAGAGGGTGGCCACTTTCCCCCCTCCGGCAGCCAAGCAATTAGCTTTGTGCCACACGTAGCCAGGACTCCGTCATAAAAGAACCAGGTCAAGTGCTGCTCCAAGTAGAAGAAGCTCAAGATGATGTCGCCAACACCCCCGTTCCGTTTTCGGACAAGTGCACGCCCATTAGGAAGCGACACAAAAAAATACAGCAAAAAAAAAATACAAATGTTGAGAGGAAGCAAACAGTGGCAGGGACAGCAGGATGTGAATGTGGGAGCCACAAAACAACGCCAGGAGGACAAACATGACAGGCTAAAAGAGAAAAAAAAAGTAAATTTCTCTACTCAATCTCTGGAATAGCATATGCACAGAAAAAGCCATCAACACGGAGCCAAAGTTGCCCCGGAGGATGCACAGGATGCACAGGATGCGGCGGAACTGAAACCTGGGGGACACTGGACTTTGTGTTTGCCTTCAATTAGAAGTTTTTCGGGGCTAAAAAGCCCGAAGCCTGGGGCCTGTTGTCTCAAAAACTAGACCAGCCAAAGGCAGGTGCTGTTAACTTGGCATAAACTGAAAATTATTTAAGTTATAAGTTAATAATTAAGAGTTGTGGTTAATATTTAAATATATGTATATGAAATATTAAACCTGGAAATTATAATGGAATTTTCAATTAAATTTTTAAATCAAAAAGAAATACAAATTCAAATTTACTTCGAGGAGAGCAGGATTGTTAACAGGACTGTGCCAGGAGCTATACCAGAAGCTATACCAGAAGCTATACCAGGATTCCTACTAGCTCCCCCTCGGCAGGTGATCCTCTGCATCCAGGTGGGTGGCCTCAATCCTTCTCCTTCTCCTCCATTAAACCTGCTGCTCCTGCTGCTGCTTTTGCTGCTGCTGTTGCTTTTGCTGCTGCTGTTGCTGCCTTGCTGGCCAATTGAGATATTAGTGGCAGTGCCACAAGTCCCAGCAAAAGAGGAAGACCAAGTCCTGGAACACCCTGGAGCAGCCAACGAGCCTTATTGCAATTTGGCCAACACTCATTCATTATGTCTCACAGTTATTTAGGCCCGAGACTCTCTTCTTGTCTGCAATTGGATTCAATTTAGTTACCGGCCAGTTGATGGGATCGCTACGCAGGCCAGTTGGGAGGGAGAGTTGCTCCGAGATGGAGATGGAGATGGAGCTGGGGAGAATCCCAGGCAAAAACGTCCGAGACACGAACCATGCCAAAATCGATATGACTCGATTAACGTGCTGGGATCGTAGTTGCTGGGGGAGGAGGAGGAACGGGAGGATCAGGAGGAACTGTAGGAAGAGGAGAGGAGGAAAAGGAGGAGATGGAGCAGGAGGAGAAGTAGGAGGTGCAGCAGGAGGAGGAGGAGCAAGAGAGGCAGGAGACGCACCAGTAAAAGGAACAAGGGATGTGGCAACTCTTCGTCGGTGGTGCTATTGATGCCTTTGGTTGCCTGGACCACTCGGAGGAGCCTATGGAGCCAGCTCTGCTCCTCTGGGCCGCCCCGAGCCTCTGCCGGCTGTTGGTGGCGCCAGTCGAAGGACGTTTAAGGAGTTCTGTAAAAGATTTATAAACAACTTTAAGATTTGTATATAATTCTCTTTTAAAAAAATTATAAAATTTACCTTTGTGACTATAATTTAATATAATTTTAGAAAGAATTCTCCCAAAATTATGTAAAAAACCTAGAAACGTCTAAAAATAAATTATAAAAAAGGTATTCCATTAGGAGTAAAGTTATTTGCCTCAAAAGCTCTTGAAAAAATAAAAATATATTTTTACCAAATAGTAAAACAAGTCTAATATTTAAAAGAATATAAATTATAATAATAGTTGATCATAATAATAATACAATAATTTGTATAATGCTTTAATTTCTCAAACATAATAATAAAATAATACAATAAAAATATTGTAATTACTTAAATATTTAATCTAAAGGAATTTAATCTGTTTTTTTTTTTATGGAACACTGTTGGTTGTGCCTCCTGACAACCTAACTGAGAATAAAAATGTAGCCATTTTTTAAAAAATATTTTATATATTATAATAATTTTTATAATATATATAATATTTTTCTTATACAATTTAAATTTATACCCTTAAGTTGTTGCTAAAGTGACGCCATCTTATTTGGGGAAATATGCCAGTGGCATTTAATTTAAACAGAATGATCATTGAAATATTCCCCCAAATACAATGGGCACTTTTGGTTTGTTTTTCACTTTTTTGTAAAAATTTTCACTGTGTAATTTCTTTTGCATATTTAAAATATTTATAGATTTAAATACAAAGATTTTTTTTTTCGTTGATTTTAGTTTTAGATTTATGTAAGAACTGCAGAGTATTGCTAGAAAATTACTGGCAAAAATAAATTGTTTTGGGGTTTGTACTTATTTTTGGCTGTTTTCCTGTAGAAATTCTCTTAAGAAAAATTATATTTTATCGTAATAAAATATGAATATTAATTTTTAATAATAATATTTCCATTAAAAATTCTTTTGGAAAAACTGTAATAATATTAAATAATAATAAAAATAATGTTTAAATTCAATAGAATCTAAATATATAATTTTCTGAATACCCTTTCCAAGGAATCTTGAAAAGTTGTTCTTTTTAATTATGTTGGATTTCTTAGGAAAATATATGAATAAATATAAAAAATATTAAAAAATATTTTAGAAAGAGTTTAAGTTATTTACCCTGAAATTTTTATGAAAAATTAGGAATATTATTAAATTGAAAATGAAATTGAAATGATGAATATAAATTAAATTAATATTTAAATATTGTAAATAAATTATAGTAAAATATTGTTAATAAATTAAATTATAATAATATATATTGCAATTAAATTAAATTTTAAGCAAATATTGTAAATATTCAAGAGCAACTTAAAGAATATACTTGTCTCAATTAGGTTTAAATAAATAAATAAATAAATAAATAACTCTCAATGCTTTTTCCTGAACTCTTGAAACCTCCCTCGGCGCCAAGTCAGACTCCCAGATCGCCAGCTCTTTCGTCCAGCTACTTCTACTTTGCGTGGTCGCGTTCATCATTTTGGTGTCTTGTTTTGTGGGTTTCATTGCCTTCTCCATCCCTCCTCCTGCTCCACCTCCTCCTCCTCCTGCTCCTCCTCTCCTCTCCTCTCCTCCAGCTCCTGCCTCTGCCTCTGATCGCCGTTGTTAAATAGCTGGGCGGAACTTGATGAGATGATGGGCAATTATCTGCGGGAGGTCCGCACTGAGCACACTGGCAACAAACTATGCCTTACAACGTTGTGCCAGCTTTTATTATTTTTTCAGCTTTTTTTGTTGATTTTTGTTTTACTTTTTGTTGTTTAATTTGTTGTTGTTTTTGTTTCTTTGTTGTTGTTGTTGCTGCTTCAATAGCAATGCAATTTTGTGGTTGCGTTGCGCATGCGCGCCAGCTTCAGCGCCATCGCCATCAACGCCTCACGAGGCCAATAAGAGAGAAAAAGAGAGAAAGACAGAGAGCGAGAAAGAGCGAGAGACGACTGGCGCAGGCCGCATCTCCAAGGTAAGGCAGAGCGAGAGAGAAGGCACTGACTCCGAGGGGAACAGGAACAACTCCAACTCCGACTCCCTAGAAAGAGGAAGAACTCCACGCGTGCGCACTAACAAGCGCCGACAGCTGGAGGAGATCAGTGTAGCGAGAGGGTGTCCTTAAGGGGGAACTGGAGAGGAGTAAGGCTATGGGGATGTGGATGTGAATGTGGAGAAGATGCACCACCAGCACAGGCACCAGCACGAGCAGCAGCGGTGGCGGCGGCAACAGCCAATCATTGCTGCAAGGCGAATTTTTGGAGCCAGGGGTGGCATCCAGAGATGACCAGGATCAAGCGGGTAACAAGAAAAAAGAATGTACTTACTTAACCATTTACTTCTTTTTTTGTAAAATTCATTTTCAAACTTTTCTAGAACACAAGCAGCTTTTTTTATTTCACCAAAAAACACACAACGTACAACCCAAGGTACAGTTTCGGAGAATAATGCCAGAACTCTTTCGAAATACTATCGAAATGCGATAAAAAGGAATTGCCAACTTGCTGGAAATAAATACTAACCTACTTAGAATATATGCTTATTGATTGGTTTTACCTCGAAACCAACAACAACCAACCAACAACAATTAAGTTTAAACATAAACAAATGAAGCTTTTAGCTACCAAGAAAGTTTCATATCTGGTAGAAAAAACCTTACAAATAATAAATCGATTAGTTGGAAAAATATCTGGCAACTCTGGTCAGCATTATTCAAGAAGTTGGCAGCGCTTTTTTGGAATTTCGCTTTTCTTACGCCAAAATTATAGTTTTTATTCAAAATTAAAGCAAATTAAACAATGAAATCAAGTAAGGAGGAAACAATCATATTATATATTTTTTAAAAGAAATACTTCTAGGTTTATGTCCAATTTGGCATCCCTGATGGCTTGGCAACCGCTTCAAGGGTATTTGGTGGCTCTGCCAGTCAGTTCTGGCGGTGATGGTGCCGATGCCTGGATGGATGCCACGGCGGCGGTGGCGGCTCTGACGGCTCTGGCGGCCAAACAAACACGATGAGGCGTTGTTGGCGTCAGCGAAAACTGCAGATGCAGACAGGGGGCGCGAGAGGTACCGCTTCCACCAGCCGGCGACGCCCTGGCGACGACTGGTGGTTAGGTTTGGGGAGTTAGGGAATGGGGAGTGGGGAGTGGGGAGTTAGGGAATCGGGAGTCGGGAGTTAGGGAGTCTTCAGTCTCGACTCGGGAGTCTCCAGTCTCAAGTCTCGGCCTGACACGCTGGCATTCGATAATTGCCTTGGAAAGTATGCGCTTCTCTCGGTTGCAGTCTGCAAATCTTCCACCGGGGCCAGTCTTCCGAAGACTCTCTCGCTTCGATTGGCTGGCCTGGTGAACGGGGAAACGGGGAAACGGGGAAGGGGATCTGGTGCCGAATCCACACTGGCAATTAATTACTTTTGCCCGGCAAGCCCAGGCAATAGCTGTGAGAAATGATTTCATTTTGTGGCAGCAGCTAATTGGCCACAAAACGCTTGGCCAGAGAGGGAGGGGTGTTTTTTTATCATCATATGATGAGCAGAGCAATAGAGTGATCTTTAAGAATCACTTTTGACGGCAGAATCGATCTCTGGTTAAGAGTTACAAGAAGAGAGAGCGGAGAGATATGGGGGAAATGAAGGTCATTGACCAGAAGAAAAGTTTATAGATTTTTTGAAAGAGTTTCCCGAAGATTAAAGAGCACATTTTTGTTAATTTAATTATTTTCTCATTTCATTAAGCCCTTCAAGGATTCTGTAATCTTCCCTCTAAAATCTCTAAGAGAGGCAATTAAGCCACTCTCACAATTATACCACTCTTCCCTTCGGGATCAAGGAGGCAATTACCTACTGATCCTGCCAACGGAGAGAATGTCAAGCCAATCGAAGGGTAAGTGGTTTTCCTGTCCCTACCTTACTCTCCCCCTTTTGTTTTTTTTTTTTTATCCTTAGTGGTAGTAGTTGTAAGGCAGGATAATCCTTCTCTGAGCAAAATGGCCTTATCCTGGCGCTTATCGGGAATCTGCTGTTCAGCCGCCTCAACTTAATTAGTGCACGCAAATCGACAGGCGAAACAAAGCCAAGCCACTTCAGGATGTCAACCGAAAAAAAAAAGAAAACCAGGAAGAAATCTGGGGAAAAGGGAAAAAGGCGAAAAGGGAAAAGGTGAACTGAAATGATGACAAACAACCGGAGGAATGATGAATGAGCAATGACAGAAGCCGGAAGCCAAAGCAGTTGGCCATGTGATGGCTAGTGATGCATGCGTTCCACTACCGTGCCAGGACATTTGTGCAGGGCAAGAAAAGGTGAGGAATGTGCAAGGATATTTGTATATAGAGAGTATTTGTATATTAGGAACTAGGAAAATATTTAATTAAGAGCTTGTATTTATGACAAAGATAAGGAAAATACTTCAAAAACTGGGATAAATCAATTTAAATCACGTAGTTCTTAAAAATCTATTTAATTTTTTCAAATTTGTTAGCTCTTCTAAAAGTGTTTCTTAATATTTTAATATATATAAGGAGTTTATATAGAGTTTACTTCCTTTTTTATATAGCTAAATATATTTTTGAAATATATTATCTTTAAAATATACAGATTTACGACAAGAAATAAGCAAATTTTACCATTTAAACTTCAAATGAATCTTGAAAACCCATTTCTTTTTCCATATTTGTAATCTCTTTTAAGAGTGTTCTTTAATTTTCTAATATATTTGAGGACTTTACTTATTTCTCCTTTATCTATTATAATATAAATCTAAATATATCTTTAAAGCCTTAAAAATAGAGAAAATTTACCCATTTAAGCTCCAAATTAGTTCTTGAAAACCTCTTTAATTTTTCACATTTTAAATCTCACCTTATTTTTTAATATTTAAATATATATAAAGTTTCAACGATTTTCCTTGCAGTTTTTTTATTAACTTTATATCTTAATATATTTTATATTTCTATATATTTTTAAGAGTCTATAAATAAGTTATATTTATGACTAGTAGGGCGAAACTTTACTTCCTAAAAACCCCTTTAATTTTTTAAAATTTCTAATCTCTCTTTTCTTTTCTTTAATATTATAATCTGGCAGTTCTGTATTAATTTCACAACAAGCTTAGTAAATTTATGTCTCACATTTGTGACAAAAAGAGAGAAACTCCTTTAAGAACTGGGATTTGCAAGTTATTTCCTAAAAACCACTTTAATTTCTCAAATATCCGATCTCTCTCTTAATTTTCTTTCTTTTCTGTCAGTTCCAGTATTCATTTCCTTACTAACTTATCTTTATGTTTATTTATGTTTAGAGTCTTTAATATTTGTGAGAGATAAAGCCATTTCCCTTTAAACTCCATATTAGTTTCTAAAAAGTTCTTTGATTTTTCTAACTTTTCGTTTCTCCTAAGGTTTTTCTTCCATTTCATAATACATCTAAAATTTGAAAGGACTTTAACCATTTTTTATCCATTATATTTCTTTTGATCTTTAATGTTTTTAAGTTAAAGTATATTTCTAGCAATAAGAATTGAACTTTAACCATTTAAAGTCCCTTTCCTTCCCTAAAAACCTTTTTAATTTTGTTCAAATTTATTATCTCTTTTCATTCTTTTCTCTTTTCTCAAATTTTATAATATAATACATTTTCCTATAATTTTTCTCCCAGTGCCTTGATCCATTTCAGGCCTGCGGCTCTCGAGTGTGTGATTGCTATCAACAGCTTGATTTTAATTTCACCTCTCTTTCGCTTTTCGCAGACAAAAGGCATGTCCTTGTGTTTGTTTCGTTGTGTTTTTCCAACTGTTTGTGCCATCGTGTCCTGCGCCACGAGTCCTCATCGTCGTCGTCGTCGTCGTCCTGCATGGGCACTTCCTTCTGGCGGCATGCAGCGGAGCGGATGAGCCGCATAGTTGGCCAGCAAGGTGGAAAAATCAGAACAAGGATGAGCTCGAGATATAGAGAAAAAGGGATGGGGAGAAGGATATGCAGGATGTGCAGGATATGCAGGCTGTAAGGCATAGTTGCTGCACAAATAATAAGCTAGCCCAGCCTCAAGGATAATTACTTTTGTGCAATTATGCGATTAGTTTATAGGCCAATAAGTTTCTATGAAGAGGGTTTCCCTTCGCCCCGCCCCTTCCCCGGCTCTCCTACATGGATAATTGTGGCTAAAAATATCCGCAAAACGGAAGTCCCCTTACAGGCAGGTAGAAAATCTGGCAGGAAAAGGAAAATGGGATAAATAACTCAAAGAATGATATACATTTAAGGTAATAAATATTTCACTTGAGTTTTCAGTTTAGTTTCTTGAGGAAAGCTTACTTTTAAATCAAAGAAAAATAATTGTAGTCTCCATGACTCATATCCTTGTAACCCCCATTCCAAAATCCTCACTGATTCAATCAGCAAAATACAATATATTTTAAGCCACGAAGCGCGACTAACGCCCATCGTTTCTGGATTGCATTAATAAATCGCCATCGAAATTGGCTTAAGTGGTGCAATGGCCCTGGCCACCTGCCATTGGGGGATGTCCTGTATCAGTCCCTGTTCCTGTCCTTGTCCCATGTCCCTGTGTTCCTGCCCGAGTGATATATTTTTCACGCCCATAAAATAAATGTCAACCATAAACCGTGACTAAGTCGGCGGCCAAACAAATTACTAAATAAACGCGCATCGAAAACTAGATAGTGGCCCCCTCGGAAAACCACCCGAAAGTGATGCAAAAATCATCATATGTGGATGGGTAGACAGGGGCGTACTTTTAGAGGGGGATTTTAAATAAAATAAAAAAGATAAAAGAAAACAGGAACAATATCTTAAAACTATATACATTAATTGAAAGTTATCTATTAATTAATTAAAGTTTTTGAAAGTTTTCGAATTTATTTTTACATTAAACCAAATTTTTGAGACCTTATAGAAGAATATAAAATATAATATAACAATAATATCTTAAAATAATATAATTATCTACAACTTGTCTACTAATACATTGAAGTTTCTATAACTTTTTGAATTTATTTTGTAATTCAATAAAATTCTGGAGACCTTAGCATTGGCATTGAAATAAATAAAGCTTATCAAATTTAAGTTTAAAATGCATATTTTTATTATTTATATTATTAAAGCTTAGATTTTAATAATCGTTAATCGTCAATTTTGATACACCTTGAAGCCATATTTTAACTTTAAATTAATTAAATAATAATAACCTAAGGCAAAACCTTGAAATGTCTTTTAAAAATTACTAACAACTAATAAATAATGTATTTATCATTATTTTGTATAATTATTATACAAATATTTATATATATATTATATTTTATATAATTATAAAATTAAAAATTATTAAATTATTATTAAAGACAAAGTAGTTATAAAAACTTATATTAAATAAATTCCTTTTCGTAAAACTCTTCTACTCTTTGTTTTAAATTAAATAAAATTATAAATACCTTGGCTTGGCTTTATTTAAAATAAGCTTAACATTAAGGTATTTAATATTTCTAAAATGTAGGCTTAAATTTGAAATATCCCCAAGCTAATGTTGCTTACATATTAAGCCTTATTTGAACCTTTCAATTAATTAAAACAAAAGCCTAAACCGAAACCTTAAATTTTCTTTTTCACGCCGCCCCTGTGCTCGACAAGTGTCCATCGCCTGGCCAGAGAGAAGGACTGATGTCCTGATGTCCTGCTGGACTGCTGGACTTCAGGACTGGTCTGGACTGGCAACCACCACCACCAGCACTCACGTTTAGATGACCGGCATCCAGTAACCATTCCACAATCCGATTCCGATGCGACACAGGCCATCCGCCGTTGCCGCCACCACTGCCGCATCCGCATCCAAAATGTAAATATTTAATTTTGAAACAGTGTAGCTAAAGGGATTTGAAACGCGCGTGGCCAGGACGAGTTCGAGGATGAGGACGAGGACGAGCAGGAAAAACGAGGAGTAATCAACGGAACCCGCAGAATCCGACACGGTCGATTCCATTGTGGGTTGTGCGAGCAGAAATTGCCCTCGTTCCAGCGACATGTGAAAAGTTGCGATTTGTCTTAGGGTCCTTGTTGGGTGGCTACAGGAGGATAAGGATACGCTTTTAAGCTGGGAGAGAGAGAGAGATTTTGCAGGGATTTCTGGGAAGATACTGGAGAGACTTGAGCAAGGGCATCTGGGGTGTCGACTATATTTATATATATATATATCTATATATATCTATATCTACTTGGTTATAAGTTGGGAAGCAAGCCAACTAGCCAGGATACCTTACCTCATTTTGCATGCTCCTGGCGTGTCTAAGCACTGCGAGAAATACTGCCTTAAATACTGTTAATTGTGTAAATTATATTGCTTCAAATAAATAAAAATCAAATATAAATAATAAGCTTTATTTTCAGATTTCTAAATGTTCAAAAAGAAACCCCTTAAATAAAGCATAACTACATTTTTAAGTTTTCTCTTCTAATTATTATTTTACTAAATGTAAGCACAGCGAGTAATAGTGGTTTAAATCCTATTAATTGTGTAAATTATAATGCTTAAAATAAGGTAAATAGAATAGAAATAACAAGCATAATTTTAAGAGTTTTAAATGCTGAACAAGAAACCCCTTAAATAAAGCATATATAATTTCTTAAGAATTGTCTTTGTTCTAATTATTATTTTACTTAATTTAAGCACTCCCAGAAATATTGGTTTAAATCCTATTAATTGTGCAAATTATATTGAGTTGAATAAAATATAAAAACAAAGCTTAATTTTAATACTTTTTAAATGCTCAACAAGAAAACCCGAAAATAAATTATAAATAAATTTCTTAAGATTTCTGTTTCTTATAATTATTATTTTATTAATTGTGCAAGTTATAAGGCTTAAAATAAGTTAAATAAAATATAAAAAACAAGCTTAATTTTAATATTTTTTAAATGCTAAAAAAAGCCCCAAAATAAAGCATAAATAAATTACTTCAAATTACTTTTTCTTCTAATTATTATTTTACTGAATATTACCCATAAAACCTTTACCTGCTTCCCCTAAATTTCTGCCAGTGTAACCCCCGACTTAGATTCTGAAACTGACCACATAACAAATGACATGTGTCCGTGTGTCCACGTTCTATATATTTTTTTCTTTCGTTTTTATGGCCAAATAATATCGAGATAAGCGACGCGTCTTAGACAAAAGCCAGCCGGGCGACTTCCTTTGGGGGACCTTTTTTGGTGGCCAGGTCCCTGGGGCGTATTTGCTGCAGGATCCCCTTTGGTCCCTGGCCAGACTCTAAACTTCCCAAACTTTTGTGTTTTTACTCCTTTCCTTTTTTTTAGGTTTTTTTTTTTTTGTTTTTTAATCGATTGATTGGTGTTTAGTTTTTATGCGGGACCTGGCCCTGTATCCTGCATCCTGCATCCTGCAGCCGGGTGTCCGCCTGCCCTGTGCCCGGATAAGATCAAATTGCAAATTGCTCTCAAGCTTGTGGCAAACTTTAAGTTTTTCCCAACGAATTTCGAGGGTTTTCGTTGGGGTTTTTTCATGAGGAAAATGGTCAGGGGGAAAGCCAGGAAAAGGGGTATGGGAAAGGGGTAGTAAATTGATTTAAAGGAACATAAATATAGAAAATATTAAGTAATAAAATTAAATAAATATATATGTATAAATATGTTTATTATTACTTATTAATATATATATATTTATCCCAAAACTATACAATTCTTAATAAATAGCATTAAATAAACATTCACTATACATGGCTATATAAATATGTTTATTTCATCATATTGCTTAATTTTTAAATATATTTTATTGCATATACATATATCTATTTATTTAGTCTTATTACCAAGCTTATAAATAAGTGTTTAACAGAACTTGAGCCATATTTATTTTATGCCTTTTCTAGGTAGAATTATAGAATATAGATTAAGAACTTAAAATTTTATTTCAACAATAATATATTTATCAAATTATTATACTTTTTATCTGAGATTCCTTTGTTTTATTTCTTATCTTCAAAAACGTACTTCTTAGGAAGTTAAATACACCAGAAAATTCTTAAATTAAATTAAAAATAATTTCCATATAATAACCGAACTAAAAAATATCAAAAATATATAAGTTATAACTTAACTGTCGAAGAATCTATTAGTTCTAATTTTTATTCATACAAATTTTCTGTTTAGTAAGTTAAATACCCAATAAAACTTTTATTAAATATATAGAATATATTTTGATTTAATTTTTAAAGTAAAAAATATATGAATATAATATTTATATATTAACTAAAAATCTAGCATAGAAATATATAAATTATGGAATCCCTTAATTTCATAAAGACTCTTTTAAATCTTGTTTTTTATTTTAAAAAATATAATTGGTCAGTTAAATACTACATAAAAAATCGTAAATAAAATAAAGAATATATCTTTATATAATTTCGAAAGTATAAAAATATAATATTTGTAAAATTAAATATTATTACAGCATACAAATAAATATATGGTATATTGTATATATTTAATATTAATGCAACCACAAATATATATCATAGATTCTCTTAATTTTATATAGGTCTTTGTTATAAAAGCTAGTGAAATACCCCATAAAATTCTTAAATAAAATAAAGAATATAGTTTCATATGATTTTCAAAGTATAAAATAAATAAATATAATATTTATAAATTAAATATCAATAAACCATAGAAATATATATTCAAAAATCCCTTATCTTTATATAGACTCCTTTAGATCTTCTAGTAAATCTTAAAAAATATCCTTCTTAGTAAGTTAAATACCCCGAAAAAATTCGTAAATAAAAAAAAAATATATTTTCATATATTTCCACGATTTGCAGCCTCATGACAATTTGAAAAACGTTGCCTTTCATTTAAAATAAACATTTATTTGCGGCCCGAAGGACTAAACCTTTTATGGAGATGTGCGTGTGTGTGTCCTCCCGGGCAATCAGCCCATTCCAGGACCCAGTCTTCCCCCTTCGGGAGGATAATCCCGATGGCAATCAAATGTTTTGCTAAATGTTAAAGACCGCAGGCCCAGCGGGTGAGGAATTTCTGGGTGTAGTCTGGGTGGGTGGTATATGGGGTTAGAGGTCACACCTCTTGGCCCTCGGGTTTTTTGTTTTCCCCTCTATGCAAATCGCAGCTCTTCGCTTAATTTTATATATGCGACAGCGACAACAATTTAATTTCCAAAAGCCATAAAAATGAAATAAAATTTTCAATTGTAGCTAGCTGGGCGTGGATTTCAGGCACGGGGTTGGATTTTTGCTACTGATTTGGATATTGGATGAGGCGGGGGGAGGGTTGGGGGTTGAGGATGAGCCGAGGATACTGGCGATGAGGCTCAGGATTCGAATTCGGCTTCGGTTCTGGTGGCTGCACTTGGCGGCAGTGCGCAAAGTGACGCCGTCGACGCTGCCAATGACACTGTTATCGCAACCCTCCACGGAAGCTACTGCTCTCGGTCCTTCTCTGGCTCCTTCTTCTCCTCCTTTTCCTACTCCTCCACCTCCTCCTCCTCCTTCTCCATCTCCTCCCTCTCATCCTTGGCATCCTGTTGACGCCTGCCAGCGCCTGACTGGCTCTGGGCTTCCTCTGCTCGGCTGCCTTTTTGACTGCTGCCGCCGTTGTTGCCACTTGCTCCGCGGCCCAAGCTCACTCACTCGCTTTTTTTTTTGACTATTCATCGGAAGAACCACCCACCACCCACAGCTTTTCACTCACTTTCCACACTGGCGGCGGCAGTGCAACCCTCTCAGGAAATAAATCACAGTGACAAACTCGTCGCATGCAAAGGCGCGGAAAGCGGAGCGTGCCATGTCACCCGGGCTAGGGGAAGGGGTACCGAGGAAGGGGGATAAGGATGAGGATGGGGATGAGGAAGAGGATGGAGATGAGGCTGGAGAGAAGGATGTCGCGGCTACAGAGCTAAAGGTGGCACAGTGTCCTTAAAAGACAGCATTAGATCAGATGAAGTGAGCTTCACTGCCTATGAGTTATAAAACTTTAGTTAGTTCAGCTATAGAAACCCTCTTAATTAGAAAAAAAAACTATAATTTTAATTTTAAAAAATTAACTGGAAGTGAAATTTGGAATCTAACTTTGAAAATCTAACAAAACTAAGCCAAAAATGTATTAAATTTGATTTGTGAAGACTTTAATTGCTAGTTTTCATGGAAATGTTTGAGTTACATATATTTCATTTATAAATTTTAAAAAATATTACATTGAATTTTGGACAATTTTAATGATGGAAATTTATATAAAATTTTATAAAAATTAAGTCTGAAGTTTTGAATAATTTTTTTTTTAATACTTTATCAATATTTTTTATAGGTTTAAATAGCGTAGATAAATATATATGATTTTTGGTTATCATTCGCTTTTTTTAGATCTTTTAACTTGAAGAAAAGCTAATTTTAATATTTAAATTTCCAAATCGATATTTATCAATTTTTATGGGATAACTTTTTGGACAAATCCAAGTAGAAAAAGTATTTAACAATATTTTCAAATGATTTTTGTTGACAAATCAAAGCATAAGTAAGTCAAAAAAGCATTAAAATTCGGTAAAATTTTTATGTTTTCAGATTTAATACTTACAAAAATACAATATATACATTTTTTACAAATTTCAAAATTACAAACAAATTATAAAAAAAATTTTATTCTTTATTATTTTAAATTTCCAAATTTGTAAAATTAAAAGAAATGTTTTTCTTATTTAGTTTTTTTTTTTTATTATTCATTAATTTCGATTCAGACTTTTAGTTATTTTTCGCTTTAAAGCCATCATATTTCCTTTTTAGAAAATATCCAATATAGGTTTCTATTTGGAATTTCAAATCAATTTTTATCAATCGATTTTACATTATACATTTTTTTAATCAATCAAAGCACACAAAAATAAAAACTAAGCACTAAACAAAAATATTAATATCAATATTTATATATTTCTATACTTGTACCTATCCTGTAGCCTAATTTAATTAATTAATTAATTTTATTAAAATAAATAAATAAATGTATAAATAAATAAATAAATAAATAAATAAATAAATAAATGAATAAATAAATAAGTAAATAAATAAATAAATAAATAAATAAATAAATAAATAAATAAATAAATATATAAATAAATAAATAAATAAATAAATAAATAAATAAATAAATATATAAATAAATAAATAAATAAATAAATATAAAAAAAAAAAAATGATTAAATAAATAAATAAATAATTCTATAATCGATTTTATCTCAAAAAAATAAGAAATAAAAATAAAAATTCCTTTTACCTTTCGCTTTTAATTCCCAAGTTACTAAATACTCTCTTCCTTGACATTTCCCTCACCCCCCGAAGCACTGTGCCTCACTGGTGGCAACCGCGTATTAAAATGTTATCCATGGAAAGTAGCTTGACTTTGTCACCAGATCTGCGGACCGACACCCCAGACCCACCGAGAAGAAGAACCAAACAACCACAAAAACAGAGCTCACAGCCAACCAATCCCAGCGAGGTATTCAAATGCAATTTGCTCCAAGTGCCCATAAGAAGGCCGTAAACAAATTAGGATTGATTCAACTGGACGGGGGGAGAGCTGCGAGTGGCAATGGGAATGGGATGGCGACGGGGCAATCAAAGGCTTAGGCACGGTCACTAATAACTTCTTGGGACGTGCCCGGCACTGGCAAGTTGTAATCCCCCCCAGCGAGGGAGATCAGGGGAGAGCAGGGTAGACCACGGGTAGAGCACGGGTAGACAGAGCCCAAGTCCGGGTCGCCGTCATCATCCGGAACTTCTATTGACAGACAATCAACATCCAGCCATCAGGCACTTGAGCGGCGGCATACGGCGGACAGGAAGGCAGGGAAAAATCAAAGCCCGACCGCAAGATATCACAGATTTTCATTATGAAGCATTTAAGCCGGGACAATCGCAGGACTAACCACTCCCCCAGGCAGCCACCCCTGGGTACCGGGGGTTGACTTTTCCACTTCTTTTTCCAGGCAGCACCGCTCCCTCACCGTTTCCGTTTCAGTTTCGTTTTTGGCAAATTAAATTAGATGCTTAATATGCAGCGAACGTTTCATTTGTTTTGCGGCTAGAAAATCAACGTGGAAAATTAGGCAAACAAAGCTCTTGGGCCGCCTCCCCCCCGCACGCCGGGACAAGGACATGGCATCGAATCCCAAGGCTCAAGGCGACATGCCTCATCCGGCCGTATCTCCGGGAGCTCAACCTCTAATGAGGCGCATTACTTTCGGCCACAGATTTGAAATCATTATCCCATTGGAACTAATCCCGGGACAGGACTTGGATCGGAGTGGAATGGAGAGCTCTCTGGGAGCTGAAGCTGGGCATTTGTTAATTTCGTGCAAACATCCGATGCCAATGACGACCGGCGGCGGCTGGGCAAATATTGGTCCACAGAGACCTGGGCTCTGGACGGACGGACATTCGAGCCTTGATTGCCCCAAAAACTGATGGACAGGGGCAGGGCCTCTATTGTGGATATATTCCATGGATTTGGGTAGGGAACAGGGCTCAATATAATTAAGATTGTAGGGAATTAGGAATTTTTGGAAATATTAAGGAACTAAGACAACATTAAACCTAGTTATGTGGTTATAATAAATCAAATATCAATTAACTTTATATTAATTATTAAAGATGTTATTAAAGACTTCTTTTAAGACTTCTTAAATTTTTTATTATTTTTTATTTACTAGTTTAAAACATTGTTTTTCTTTAAATTTTTAACTAGTATATATTGTAAAAGCAGCTGTATTATTTGTATTCTTTATTACTGGTATAAAAAAAGCTGCTTTTTTATTATTGAATGGTTTATTGTCAAGGCAATTGGGTTATTTTTGATTATTTTTTTACTAGAATATATTCCCATGTTAAAAACTAACTTAAATATTTAGTAAGTTAAATACCCTCCAAAAAAATGTTGAAATAAAATAAAGTTAAGGCTTTTCTACAATATTTCGTATACTTCAAATTTGTTTTTAACTAAACATTTATTTACGTAAATACTAACACAACACCAATCTGAACATAAAGCCTTGTAAATTCATAAAATTCAATAAAATAATCCAACTAAATTAAATGTTATGTAGTAAAAAGTTTTTATATTCAGATTATTCAATTTAAAATAAGAAAATACTCGTAACTTAGGGAGAACGAAGTTTTTATACTCAAAATCAATCATAATTAAACCAAACATATTTAATAAAATGTAATGATACATTTTATGAACAGCCAAAAATACATTAATTTCAAATCGGAAACCTTCTCTGTGTTAGTTTCTATGAGAATAATAGATCTCTGTATATATCTTCATTTCTAAATTGTATTTTTGTAAATTTTTTTGACAATTTTAAGGATAATGCCCTGTTTTGAAAAATGCAAGAAAAAAATGTTTTTCTTTCGAAAATGTCTTGATTGATTAAGCTTTTGATGCTGATCAAGAAAATATATGATTTATGGGGTCAAAAATATATATATATTTTTGACCCCATAAATCATATATTTTCTTGATTTTTTATTATATATAAAAAACACTAGCATTAATCGAAATGCCCGAATATATATTAAATTTGAATTAAGGCGGATAACAGAGCCTTTAAGAAATATTACCGAACCGTCTCGATTTATTTAAAAATGATCGAATATCTGGCAGCACCAAGGTCTTTGGGCTGCCAACTTAAGCTTTCATTTTTTTTTACAAATTTTCATCGATTAAAATTGAATTGGTAGCCCGATTACTCAAGTTATCGAACTTAGTTAAAAAAGCACGGTCGCCGGGTCCCTCATTTCAGTTAAAGAATCAGAACGCTTAAAAATAGGGTTAGAACTCAGTTCTAAAAAAAATAAAAGTGAAAATAAGTGAAATATATAAGAAAATACAATATTTTTGTGTTCAAATAAAATGTAAGTAAGAAAATAAAAACATAAATGTGTGATTTGAATAAGAAACCAAGTGAGTGTCATATTTTTTCGTAATGTGTGTAATTAATATAATTTTTTATGGACTCAAGTCTTTAAGGAGTGTAGATTTTAATTTGAAATTTTGAAATTTAAGGGCCCAAGGGAACAATTTTGCAGCCGCTCATGCGCGCTAGCTTACACACACACACATGAACACATGCAAATTTTGTTGTGTAGGAAATTTACGATTACACATTCTAACTTATACAAAATTTCGCAATTTTCTTTCAACTTTTTTACAATTTGTACTTCCAAAATGTTTCGCTCATATAAAAAATGGTAAACATTTCAAAGCTTTTTTAGGTTTTGAAGAAATAAAAAAAGAAATTATTCCCATTTTAACAACTAAAACATAATCATTCATTTCCATTTTAATGCAAAAAAAATCAGAAAGTGGGGTTATGTTTGTGACGTCGTTTAGAATAAGGCTAGCAAAAAAAAGTGGGGTTATGTTTGTGACGTCGTTTAAAAGAGGCAGAAAGTTGGGTTATGTTTGTGACGCACTTAAAAAAAAAACAGCAAAAAAGTGGGGTTATGTTTGTAACACCATAAAAAAAAACAGCAAAAAAGTGGGGTTATGTTTGTGACGGCGTTTCAAAAAGAATGCACCAAAAAGTTGGGTTAGGTTTGCGTCGCCGTTTGAAAAGCGACAATAAATAGGGTTATGTTTAACAATTTTAAAATTGTAATAATATATTAAAATTATTTTCAGGGATAAATTGTAGTTGAAACCCACCCAAGAAGTCACTCCTAATGACATTCAATGGCGATTCATCATCTGTCAAAATGATGATGAATTAAATTGGCCAAAAAAGCGACATGAGACAGAGGCAGTGGTTGCTCCAAACACAGGTATGTATGTACAGGCATGTAGACGCCATGTGCAATCCCCACCAGTTGGTAGCCCCCGTCTCCCAGTGACCACAAATTGAAATTGACCCTAGACGCCGACTGAGGAGGACTGAAAATCGAAATCAGAATCAGTAACAGAAAACCGAAACAGAATCTGAAGCTGAAGCTGAATCCAGAATCTGTATCTGTATCTGTATCCAAAAACCAAATCCGAATCCGAGTCCGAGTCCAAGCTGGGACATTTGTATGCAAATTCGGTGATTGCTCTGCGCAGATCTCTGGTCGAGAAACCACAGGCAAGACGGTAGGAGCGACCACACAATAAATGGGCATAAATTACACGACCCGAAGGCGGAGCCACCACAGACAGTGGATGTGGGATGTGGGCTGTGGACGTGGACTCTGGTATATGGCGGCTCCAAAATTGATCATTTCTTCTCTCCCTGGGATGTGGCGACGGCGGCGGTGGCTATGGATGATGATGGAGTTGAAGCTGGCGCCATTGGAGTGCGGCGTTGCCACTTGAATTTTTGATTTAACAAATACTCATTTGTAAAACGGCCAAGCAGGGCAGCTACCCCATCTCCACCTCCTTCTCCTTGTTGCTTCTCCTGCTCTGCCTCCCTAAAATTCAAAGCAGGAGGAGTTGAAGGAGAAGGAGCAGCAGCAGAGGGAAGGCACAAAACTTTTGCCCAACTGGCAAACAATAATAATGTCACGTTTATCGTGTGCAGCTAATTACTAACAAAAAGATAGTTTGTAATCCTACACAGACCCAACTTGGCTCCAAGAGTTAGCCAAGCGTGGCTCCAGGACGTAAGACAACAGCAGACCAGTAGTAGTTGCAGTTGCCTGTATTTTTGCGTTTTGGCGAGCACAAAACTTTGCCAGCAAAAGCAACAGCAAAGGCAAAGGCAGCCCGGCAGTCCGAAAACTTGGCCAAAACATGTGCGGCTGCCCTGCAATCTTGGGCCGTGAGTTTTGGGGCATTAGCACACGCCTGAGTGTGTCTTGGCCATCAAAAAACACACGCTCCGCTCTCTCTGCCCCCCCGAGAGCTTTTGCATAATGGCCAACAGATGTTGCAGCTTAACAGCTTGGGGGGATTAGACCAGAGATTACCCCCTGTTACCCCCTTAGCTCTTTCCTTTTTAAACAATATAAATATGTATTTTTTTTCGGTATAAATCTTGTGCGTTTGCTCAACAATGTGCCACAAAACAAAAAAATAAACACAAAACAAAAAAGACCTGCTCCTTATCATAGTCAAAGTCAAAGTGATTGAGCAAGCAAACATTTTGGTTATCATCTCTCACTCATTACACAGTCAGAAAATGTTATAGTATATGTGTATACATGTATATATATATATAAAACAGTATCAAAGCTTTTTTATCATTATTGTTTTGGTTATTATAAATCACAAGTCCCTTGTAAAAATTGACGGAGAAATTCCAAACGAAATGCTTTGATACTGTCTTTGTTTTTGTTTTTGTAAAATATAATATTCTTTTTTTCTTTCTTTTTTTTATGGTTGCTACCATTTTGTCTATCTAAAAAAAAAAAAACTTGTCGCTCGTTATTCCTTATGCCTGCCTAATAAATCGAATCAAATAATATCGCTTTGCTTTTTGAGACTCTCAAAGTTGAACTAGAAACGAACGATGCTCCTCCTCCTCCTCCTCACATCGTTCCCGTGGGCGTGCCAGTGCCTGTGACCACTCCAGCGCCGCCAAAGGATAAGAGATCGGCCTGATCCGGCTTATCGCGCGTGGCATGATACGCCTCGCGTTCTCGATCCGGAAATTTGGTGGGCAAATTCGGTGAATGCAAATTGACCTTGGCCTCGAACCGCACGCCGGCCACCTCCACCTCATAATGGCCAGAGAGTACATATTCATTGGTCACCGGCAGCTCGCCGCCTGCCTCATCAAAGTTGCGCACGAAACCAAGGCAGACCTGCTTCTCGAACGTATAACCATAGCCGGTGGTTGTGGTCATGCCCACATAGACGCCATCGCGGTAAATGGGCTCACCGCCCCAACACCACATGTCCACCTCGTGATCGTGGTCATTCAGCAGCAGCTGGACATACATGCGCTTCACACCCTCCTCGCGCTGCTTGAGCAAGGCCTTGCGGCCAATAAAGTCGATGGGTTTCTAAAGAGGAGCAGAAAAATCTATATAAAATCAAATGATTTTGTTCATGGGAAAAATCCTGCTCACATTGAACTTGACACGCCAACTGCGACCGCATTCCAGTGGTGTGGTAAATGTGTCCAGATCCTGGCCCCAAAATGCATAGAACTTTTCAATGCGCAAAGCTCGCGTGGCATAGTAACCTGCAAAATGTTGAAAACTCATGAGAAATCTATAAAAATCCAGGATCTAACCAGTCAATCGCACCTGCATGCTGTATATTGAACTTTTGACCCGCCTGATACAACCTGGAGTACACATGCAGCGCATATTCGTTGGGTATATACAAAACATAGCCTAGTTCTCCGGTATGAGTGATGTTTAGCACACGAATGCCATCCGCCAGGCCCACATCCAGTTCCTGTCACAATCAAGAGATGAAAGTTAAAAGAAGTAATGTGAATTTCCCTAGAAAAACCTACCTTGTACGTAAAGAAGGGAAAGCTCTTGGGCGTGAGATCCGTGTCGGTGAGTTCGGAGAGTAGGATGCGGGAATACGGTCCCAGTATGCAGATGGCCGTATACATGGAGGTCACATCCGCCACATTTACCTTGGCCCTCAGATGATCGGGCATGTGCTTACGTATCCAGCACATGGAGCGTGTCTGCTGAATGGTGGGAGCAATCATCATGTAGCTACGAGAGAGGAGAGAGAGAGAGAGAGTGTTAAAAACTGATAGAAACATCTCTAAATTGTTACTCACTGCCTCTCCGAGAGCCGGGCCAGGGAGCAATCGTTCTCGTAGCCCCCATTTGGATTCTGCATGCCCGTGTGTATAATGGAGCCCACGGCAACATCTACATCGTTGGAGCACAGATATTGTAGGAGGTCCACCACTTCGTTGCCCTTGGACCAGAAATCGTATTTGGTAAAGGAGCTATAGTCGGCAATGCCAATGCGCTCGCGACAGGCTCGATACTCGGAGGCCACATGATCGAACCACGGTGGCTTGCCAAAGGTGCGGGTTTGGGCAATACGAAAGCGGGGCAAGCCGAACTCATCTGTGGAGGAAGATGTGAATTTATTTTGAAAATTTGATCAAGTATTGAAGAGTATGTATACTTCCTTTTGAGCTGCCTACAGTTCCTATATCTATATCTGAATTTCTATAAATAATTCATTGTATTTATTTAAAATTACAGCAAGCTAATTTGAATCTGGTTTTAATAAAAAATCTCAAACGAATAAAAAGCTGAATTGAAGATACGATTCCATTTGGTCCGTTTCCGTTTCCGTTCAGCTCTCTCTCTCTCTCTCTCTCTCTCTCTCTTGTGCTCTCTGGAAAGCGAAAGAATATCTCCTATTCCCTGTCAAATAATCTCTCTTTTGCTCTCTCCAAAGCTGAATCAAAAAATCTCTCCTATGCACTCTAAAAAGCGGAATCAAACAGACTCTCTTTCGTCTGATCGGATCTCTTTTGTGCTCTTTCGAAAACTAAATCTAAGAAACTCTCTTGTGCTCTTTTTAAAGCTGAATCAAAAGAACTCTTCTATGCTCTCTTGAAATAAAAGAGACGTTGCCGCTCTCTTTTTTCAGCTTTCTTAAAAGTGGAATTGACTAATCTCTTTTATGCTCTCTAGAAAGCGGACTCAAAAAGACGAGAGAGAAAAATCCCTCTTGTGCTCTCCGAAAAGCGAAATCAAAGCGAAATCTCTCCTACAATCTCTCGAAAAATGAATCAAAGAGACGTTTCCGTTCGGCTGCTCTCTCGAAAGCAGACTTGGCTCTCTCGCTTCATGTAAGGATAGTGGTAAGGCTTTTGTCTAATTAGTTTTAATATTTTCACAATGTACTAAATAAACTTTACCAACTCCTTTACCCAAGAAATATTCTAAATAAATTCCTTCTCTCATTTGCTCATTCTTCCCCTTCTCTTTGCTCCCTTTTCCCTTACATGCTACCTTTTTACTCACCCTGCTTATCCTGCTGGTCAAAGTAATTGGGTCGCTCGTAGCCCATCGACTGACCAAAGACGGCACCCGCCTCCTTCAGCTGCGGATAGATGGGCGACATGCGCAGATTCCTTCCGGTTTGGAACTCCTCAAAGGGATAGTTGATCTCAAAGTGCTTGCCGGGGGCCTCCTTGCAGCGATCCCGCAAGAACTTGCGATTATTGTGCAGTCCCAGGAACCGGCTAATGTCCAGAATGTGCAGATCCAGATAGGTGGAACCCTTGGTTATTAGATCGGTGAGTACGCGTCCAATGCCACCCGAGGCGGAGACGCCCATTGTCTTATTGCCAGCGGCCACATAGTAGTTCTGTATTTCCGGAGCCTCGCCCAAAATCCATTTGCAGTCCGGCGAGAAGACCTGCAGCGAGTTGGTCAGTCGATCGAGTGTTGCCTCCCGAAAGGCGGGCACACGGAGCAACAGAGCGTCGAGCAGCTCGTGAAAGTGATCCCAATCCGGCGGATGCTGTCTGGCGGTCTGCGACAGCGGTATCACACCATCCTCGTACACCATCTTGGCCTCACGCTCGAAGCCTCCGGCGAGTATGTGACCCTCGCACTCCCGGAAGAAGATGCGTCCGTCAAAGTCGCGGACAAACGGTGTGTCCGGACTGAGGCCCTCGATGGGACGCGTGTGCAGATAATGATGCTCCACCGCCTTCAGCGGTACCTTCACCACCGGCTTGGACAGGGTGCCCACCTCGCGGGCCCAAAAGCCCGTGCAATTTACAAAATAATCGCATTCCACATCGCCCGCCGTCGTCTCCACGCCTCGCACCTTTCCATGCTCGCTGTGAATCTTTTTGATGGCACAATGCTCCACAACGCGAACGCCCAGACGCTGGGCCTCTGTCAGATAGGCCTGGCACACCAGCATTGGGTCACAGACCCCATCCTCAGGTATCCACAACCCGCCCTCGATGCCGTCCAGGGAGAGCAGATCGCAGTGATCGCGGCACTGTTCCGGCGACAGGATCTCGCAGCGCATGCCCCAGGCCACGGCCTGCGATTTCATCCGGTTGAAGGCCGTCATTCGGTCCCAGCTGCGTGCCAAATTCAGGCTGCCCACCTGCCGCCAACCGGTGGGCAGTCCCTGCTCCGCCAGCCGCTTGATCAGATCGATCGAGTACTCGGCCAGCTTCAGTTCCGTGTAACTCGGCTCGAAGCGACCGGCCAGGCCGCAGGCCGTCCACGGCAACTCGCCACCGACACGATCCTGCTCCACGACCAGCGTCTCGCCGCCCCAGCCGCTGAGGGCCAGGTGATAGGCCACCGAGGCGCCGGTGATGCCGCCGCCGCAGATCACAACGCGGGCCTTCGATGGCAATTGGCCGGCCAGCTCCTCGCTGAGATCCGGTGCCTGTTGTGGCTTGAATTTGCGCTTCCGTAGCAGCGGTTCGTCCGCCGCCGCCGCCGCTGAGGCATCCGCAAGCTGACGACGCACTGTGCCCGCGGGCAGAAGCCATCTCCTAGCTGCTACGCCGCAACGCCGGCCGCCCACATCCAGGAGTTTCATCATCTTGTCCCCAGAGGATCAACGGACACATAAGCAAGGTAGGAAATCTCAAGATCTTGCTACGAATCTCCGAATTTCAACGCGAATTTCCAGGGAACTGCTTGAAGGTTCCACCGATTTCGGTATTTTACCGATTATACCGAACTGGTCACACTGTTCTATATGTTTTTGTGCTGCCATAAACAGCTGATTGCAGCCATACAGACTAGCTAAAAAGAAGCCATAAATGGCAGCCGTTTATGGCTTACATTTTATGGTGTGGGGTGGCTCAGGAAATGTATCTTGAACAATACAATCTTTAAAAAGAAACTCAGAAAAGCATAATCGCATTGCTTCATATAGCTATCGATGAATATATGCCGGAATTTATCGAAAACCCGTAGGTTCCACTTATTCTGACAAAAACCATGCAGCTCTTGGGTTCCACCTATTTTAGCAAGAACCATACTTAGCCAAGTTAAGCATCAATTAACTAAATGGGCGCGTTTTTTTGAAAATTGTGAAAAAATCGTATTTTTCGCTTTTCAAATAAAAAAAAAGTAATAAAAAAAAACAAATAAAAAAAAAACTGAAACCAGAAGAAAAATCAGAAACCAGAAGGAGCGGAAAATAAATCAGTGAAAAATGGCGAACAAAAATGACAACTGTTTGTTTTTTCAGGCAAATTTATGTTTTATTAGCGGCTGTGCCTAGTAAAACAAGCTATAATCGTTATTTCCCCACAAACCCAAGGGTCAAAACTTAATAAATAAAAACAGCCAACCCTCCAAAATAATTTTAAAATGATAAAAAAGGAAACTTGCATCAGTCTTGTCTTTAGTACCAAATCAAAAGATTGCCTTTTAATGTCTTTTGGTTTGTGACTTAAGAGAGGAATGCTGTATCTAAACAACAAAAATGTGATAAAAATAATTCAAACAATAAACAGAAAAAAAAACCGAGTGTATTAAAGTGTATTAAACGGTGTATATGATAAAAATAATTGCAACTGAAACAGAACAGTGATGCCTGTCCTCAGGGCTTCATTCTAAAGAGTACTTTTCATGCCTTTAGTATGATTTCCTGTGGACGGGCTTGCTGTTCTTGTCTGCATATACGTTAAAAACAATAAAAAACAAGACACAAAAATAAACAAATAAAATAATTGATTTAATTTTCATCAGTCGCCTAGTCACAAGCCGATTCCAAAGAGTTCTGGTTTAAAAACATCTTTGAACTGTGTTTGTGGTCAAGTGACAGGCGAGTTTTCTCTGTCATAACCAAATAATCACAAAGATTTTGAAGTAAAAACATAACAAGTGTAATCAAAAAACGAGTGGAGTGCAAAGTGAGAATTTAAAATTTTTAAATATAAATTATCATGATCAAGAAAGTGCGTATAAGGTAAAGAAAATTATGTCTATTAGTTAATGTCTGAAATGAAATATATACCAGAGATCTGTATACTTCTGCAGTTTGCAATCAGATCATTAAAATTAAAAATCGAAATTCGGATATACGAGGGCTGTGTAAAAAGTAACTTTCCCTATTTTTTTTCGACTGTACAGCATGGTTTATTAATAAAGTGCCATATATCATTGGAAAGGTCGCTTTATTACCTATTTTTCGACATAATCAGCTTCCCTGTCAATACATTTTTTGAGCCTCTTTATCCACTTTTGGTAGCCCGACTCGAAGAACTCCAGTTTTACATTCACGATGTGCATTTTCTCCACATTTAACAATGATTTCAATGGCAGCTATATGATATAATCATCCAATTTGCTTAAAATTAAAACCGAAATTCTGAAATAATATGTAATGGCTATGTCTATGAGCAGATACAAATATGATGAAAAACACCGAAATTAATAATTGTTTTTCAATACATTTTTTTAAAGTTTCTATCGCATCTATATAATATAGTTGTCCGATTTTGATTAAATTTGAACTGAAATTCTAGAATAATACAAAATGGACTTTTATCAAATTATATGAAAATAACTTAACTGTCCAAGTTATAATTTTTTTCCTGAAATTTTCCGACTGTTCCTATGGCAGCTAATGATATTTTTGTCCGATCCGGGCAGTTCCGACTTATAAAGTAATGATACTTACTCTAATTATATTTCCCTTCAGGGGTATAAAAAACACTGAAATAAAAAACCCCCAACACAGCCCACAAAATAAGGAGAAACACTGCGGTTCTTTTGAAGATTTATTTCCAATAACCACCAAAAACACCCAGTAACTTCTTAGTTTTTCTATTTTTTTTGTTTAGTTTTCATATTTTTTTGTTTACAATTTCTGCCGCAACGCAAAGAGAGAATCCTTGCCGGGTTGTGTGTGGATTTAGGATTTATTATTTTTAAACTGAAGCCTCTCTCTGCTCGCTTTCTCCAAGAAACACAATCAGACCGGAGGAAATCATAACAATCGTAGGGCGGGTCCAGTGACTGTGGTAATATCTGGATATACAATATATATATATAATAATGCATAGTGCTGGAGGAGTTGGAGGATGATGAGGCTGCTCTCTAACATTTATGGTTTTTCTAGCCGGTTTTTTACTGGTTTTTCATTACAGCTAAACTAATTTTTACAAGATCTCCGAATTGTCGTCGTGCTTGAAGGGGGGAACATGTCCTTTATTTTCGTTTTACTTTATTCATTAAGCATAATCGCCCAAAACTTAATCTTAATCCATTACTTATAATTGCCCTTTGAGGAGGGAGCTTTGTGAACAAACAAAATGTAATTAGTATACATTATTATTATTTTTTTAAGGGGGGTGGGAAAACAAGATCAGATGCGGAATAGAATTTATTGCAATTGAATTTATCAATCCATAATCATAATTTAGGGATAATCATAATAGTTGTAATATATGTATATAGTATAGTATATAATCATAAGTTCATACGCAGCATTATTTAATATAAGTTAATTTCTTTGCTCCGCTCCGACTGTTTAGTTCTGTTTCCATCCCATCCCATCCATCCATCCATCCATCGTGCGACCTCATTAAACTATAGATATAACATTATGTGTTTCTCGTAATCATACTTATACAGCAGGTGGTTGTTCTGCGTAATACTACGTAGCACGTAGCACGTATAATTCATAGCTACTTTACGTTAGAGCGTAGATACATTTAGATAACGCCTATATCTCATTATCCAGGGGGAGGGGCTTTAGCTCTCTCACAGAACTACAAAACTAGATCAATGTGGCCCCTAGTGTGGGTTTGCTACATCGTCATGCATTTTTATCCTGTAACATTTTCGCTCTAGCGCTTCTTCTCCCTATAAGGACTACAACTTATTTAGATCTGATGACAAAAAAAAATATATTTTATAATTTAAAAAAAAAAAAAAACAAAATTGACACGTTTTTCTACGTGTGGCTAGGCAAAACCTGGCAATTAGGCAGCGAAACCAGCATTGAGGTTTTTTAAAAAGGAATTATTAAAGTTTTCTGATTTTTCAGTTTTGACATTTAAAGGGCGCCCTCTGGTGTCCTAAATCAATGGATTTCCTCTAAAAAAAACATTTTAAAATTACAAAAATACACAAAATAAATATTAAATTACATTTAAGATAAACATTGTAATAAATTCATTTATTTAATATATTTATCCTGCGCAAAATTGTATATAAAATCATATTTTATTGAGTTATTCTGGCGCCATCTGCCGGAACTTTTAGATTTTGTGGAAGCTGTGTAAAAGACATGTCTTAGCAAGTCTAAACATGACATTGCTTCCTTTTATTTTTATATTTTCTCGAGCTTTTCCATCCGGAAAAGTTTCGCTCCCAATTGCCAGGATGTACCTGTGTTGTGTGGGTGTGTGTATGTAGGGTGTGTGCCAGAATTGAGGGCTTTTTGACTAAGAGGCTAGGCCTCTATCTAATGTATACATTATACATGCGAATAAATAAATTAGTTGCTCTTCGATTTTTTAGCTAGACGATTTTTCACTTAATTTCTTGGGGTTTCTTTTCTTTTCTTTCGTTTTCGTTTTCTCTTCTCTTCTTTTTTTTTTGGTTAACATTGGGATTGGCACATTATATTACATATCATACAAAGCTTCGCATTCGTTACGTTTCTCTCCTCCTTGTCCACGTGTTATCCTTGCTTTTCACTTCTAACCGAAAGAGCCAACCGAAGACCAGTGTTGGGTAAGGCGAAAGTATTGGGGGTCACTGAACTAGAGCTAAAGCACGCCATGAAAAGGGAAAGGTTTTCGTTTTGGGTTGTTCGTTTAAAGTTCGTGTAATAAAATGTAACCGCTTATCACATTGATATAGAACTCGATCAATTCTCTAAATACATCATATAGTCGTATGCGTAGGTTAAATATAGTACATAATTTTGGTACAGTTACCTTGTATGAGTTAACTAAATGTTTTCGTTTCCTTAATAGCACAGTGTAAACGCTTCGCTTCGATCTTAGGGCACATTCTTTAAGTTTCAAATTTAAATTCAACTTTAAAAACGGAAAGTAAAAAAAAAACACAGTTGTTTAATATTTTGCAACTTTTCTATCCTCATTTAAGTTGATTTTTCCTTCGTTTTCCTTCGCTTTAGTTTATGCTTTTATTTTGTTTTTTAATGTGTATTTGGTTTTTCCTTTTTTTTTGCTTTTTGTTCTTTTGCAACAACTACAATACATGCAAACAGCAATTTTTTGGAGTGCAACATAAACGTTCTGACAATTCGAAACAGAATCTATCTTAAGTTCTTGCTGGGTATCGCTTACTTTTTGGTTTATATATATATATATATATTCACTAGATCTATGTATGTATGTAAGTAGTAGTAGGTTCCTTCGGGTGTGTAGGTTAATTCTCTCTCTCTATATATATTTTTTTGGCTACTTTTTTTTGGTTGGGATTTGTAAATAATAGTTATCAGAAAAGGTTATAGTTCGTTCGATTCTCAGTTACTTTTCACATAAATCATAAATATTCGTATCAGGTGTGTGAGAGAGAGAGAGTGGTGTGTGTGCTGCCGGTAGGGGTGTTTCATTGTTTGAATTACACATTTAATACTTGGGTTTTTTTTTATTATTTTTTCAGTTTTATAACATTTACTTTATAAACTATTTGCATCGCCTCAATGTCCTGTGAATGCTGCGGGGGGATCCCTGAAGCTTTTCAGCTTCCTTTCTTAGGTTTCTTGGATTTTTTTGTTTTATATTTCTTTTTTTTTTTGCAAAATAAATGCTCTTTGATTTTTGTATCTTTCTTTGGAGAAAAAAAAGGAAGAACAAAACCAATAACATCGCCTCTCAGGATATAGACTAAGACTATACATATATCCCGCATATACACTTTGATCTTATTTCTGTCTGAGAGTTTTTTGTGGGTTTACATTTTGTGGATTCCATTTGGGGGTTAGTTACTCGGAATTACTGGCATTACTCTGGTTAATGTTAGTTTTTATTTCGCTAAGCTATTAGGTGGAGAATCGGAAACTCATGTAAGTAGTTTTTTCACTTGAAACGTACGATTATATTCTGGGACATAATGAATGAATTGAATGTGTTTGTGGTGTAGTTGTGGTGTAGTTATGGTGTAGTTGTGGTGTAGTTGTGGTGAAGTTATGAAGTAGCTGTGGTGTAGTTATGGTGTAGTTGTGGGGTGTTGTGTAATATGGGGTGTTGTGTAATATGGGGTGTATGCGCCTTGTGGTGTGCAGCCGAGGGCCAGTTTTGGTTAAAATATTTCACTTTCGAGGGCTAAAAAATTAACTAAAAAACTCTTATAAACTCTAAAAAGAAACTATTTAATTTTAGCATTTTAAAATGATTTTTCTTTGCCACAAAAGCCTCGGTTATTTACAAAGTTTTTGTAATAAAACCAATAAATAATAAAAAATATTGAAAAAAAAACTTATTAAACTGTTCAAGTTCCTTTCATTTATTTTAAAGTGGAAAATAAATATTTGCCGAGTTTCTGGTATATTTTTCTGATTTCTTTTCCATTAATTTATATTTCATGGTGACTGTGAAATATTTATTTTTTATTTACCACTGGCCCTGGCCATATACAGCTCTGAAACGCACTGTTTTAGGTTTTTCTTTTCTTTTTTTGTGGTCTAAACTTATCGGTGTACCGTTATTGTGTGGTTAGCACAAAAATACCTATCAAGATTTTGTGGTATTCTTTTTTTTTATAATCAATTTTCTTTTTTTTTAAATTATTTTATCTTTCTTGTTATTTGAAAATAAATTACAAGGGGAGAGGATTCAGATTCGAGAGGGATAAAATATACTCCTTAAGAGTTTTCGCCTGCCTTAACTTTTTTCAACTTCTTAACTCAACTTTATCGCGATCATCGCGCAGAATCTTAAATAAATATAAAGCACAAAGTGTTGACTTTCCAGTTTGGTTTCTTTCGACTTCTAGTTGATAAGTTAGATGGTATATATGCCTTTGCAAGCATATATACACATAAATATAATGTATATATATATATAAGTAAAGTTAATCCTTTTGAAGATGTTGGGGGGAGAAGTGTATGGGGTTTAGCATCTTCAATCTTAAATAAATTCCCAAACATCATTCCTGCGGTGATGTTTACTTTCTCACTTTTCTTTTCTTTTCTTTTTTGTTTTTGTTTTTCATATATAGTTTATATATATTTTTGGTATGTCGCGGTGCTCCTCTTTGTTTATGGTTTTTAGGTTTGATTACTCAAACCCTCGATCTAACGTCGATCTTAGGCATAAAACTCCGTTTTTCCTTGCGTCTTATAGGCCTCCTCCTCGATTTTGTACATGTCCATAAGCTAGTTTATTTTTTTTTTTTTGGGAAGCGTTGAAGGTGACAGCGGGCGGGCAGCGTGATAAACAAAATACAAAACATAGTTTTTTGTTTTTTTCGTTTTGCAAAAGTAAACAGATTTTTTGGTGTGTTTTGTGAAATGGTTATGGTAGTGTGTGTTGTGTGTTGGAAAGAGAGAAATAGAGAGAGAAAGAGCAAGAGAAAAGAGAATTTTCGTTTAGTTTTTCTTAGTAACTTTTTATGGCTTTTGTTTTAAAATATTTTCTTCTTTTTTTTAAGGTTAGGGCGGGCGACACAGCAAACGATAAATGACAAGGCGTTATATATGGGTGGGGGGCGTGGCAAATCGGTTTGTTAGACAGCAAAGGGAGGGGGTGGAAGAGAGAGAGAGAGAGACAGATACAAAGACAGAGGTACACAGAGACAGAGAGAGAGAGAGTTCGATAGTTGAGCTGCGAGCTTGGTTTCTCTAGTTTAAACAGAAGTCGAGCCAAGATCTTAACTATAGTATAGTATATATATAACACACACGGCAGGAAAAAGTACACAAAGGTTCGGGGGGTATCCATAACAAGGTGGCAAAGAGGACAACAACACACAGTGCACACATAAAACGTAAGCACAGAAAAGCTAATTAGAAATGATGAGTGAAACCATAAATTATGATGAATTAGTGTGGAAATTCAAATTAAAATATAAAATTATAAATAAATATAATATATTTTACACAAGTTAATTAAGTTGAAATCATTTTAAAAGCAAATTCCACACTGCAGATGAAGGGGAAATTAAAAATCATGGGAAAGTCATGAATATGAGAACATGTACCAATAAATATTTATATATATATCAATATATAATACATATATAAGGAAGTAATAGTAGATAATTACATCTTAGCAGTTAGTGTGAAAGATTAGCAGCTACTTGACTGATCGATTACTTTCAGGTTAGTACGGATGGGTAACGGTTCGGTTAGGTTGGGTTTTATCGCTTGTCAACGGTTATTTGCTTGTTATTTGTTATCGTTTATATATGTTATCGAAATATGCATTCCCAGTCGATAGTCCCTCTCTTTTTCGCTCTCCCTCCCTCTCTCTCTCTCTCTCTCTCTGTTACTTTCTCTGTCTTTCGCTATATATCAATCGTTTTGGGAAATGCATTTCTTCAAGTTTCAATTTCAGTTGTTTGTTTTTGTTTGGTTTGCATTCATTTCTGGTTTCAGTTATCGGTTATCGATTATCAGATTATCAGTTTATCGTTCATCATTTATATCGGGGGATTTTTATCGGTTTTATCGTTTACGCTTTATCGCCCTCTAGCTCTCTATACAGGTGTGGTTGTTGTCTAAAGTACAGTCTCAATACTGGTTATAGTGTCGGTCTGCGGCCGAGTTTCGTTCAGTACCTTTTGCACATCGGTACTGAATTCCTCGATCTGCTTCGAGTGCGCCAGCTTCAGCTTCTCCATGGCGCGTCCCTGCTTAACGCCAATTTGCTAGAGAAAATTTAAAAATTTATGAATTATTAAATATTAATTTATAAATCTTCAAAGCACGCGCACCTTCTTCTCCTCCATGAAGCGCTTCACATTGTTCTGACGCTTCTCGCGCAACCGCCGATCCTTCTCGTTCTTGGTCTTCAGGGTCTTGTCGTTCTGCACTTCCTTGGCGGTATCCGCCGAGGTCTTGGCCTGCTTGGCATTCAGCTCCTTGACATCTCTGAAAGAAATCAATTAATCATTTTTTCTTGACAATTCTTGCAGTTATCTCCCACCTGGCATGACGATCCTCGAGCTGCTTAATCTGCGCCGCCTGAACGGTCAGCATGAGTGCCTTCATGGCATCCTGCGAGTCCTGGACATGCTGACGGAGCATATCCCACTCCTCCTTGCGGTGGCGGGCAATCATATCGGTCCACTGTTTGGTCTGATCATTGATGGCATTCTTGATATTGGCATCATTCCTTATATCGTCCTTGCTCTTGCCCTTGATCAGCTTATCGATGGCCGCATTCTGCGTCTTCTGCACCGAGGTGCGCTCCTTGGCATGCTTCTTGCGCAGCGTGTCCAGCTCCTTGATCTGCTTCTTGCCCACCTTCTGGAAGCCCTTCTCCTGACGCAACGACTCCAAAGTGACCGGCTCAAAGACCAGCGGCGGTTCCTTTTTCTCCTCCTCCTTGGCCTTGCCGGCATCCCGAGCGGCTCCACCGCTCTGCTCCTCAATGCCCAATGCCTTCATCTGTTCATTTTGCTGCTTGGCAGCTCCCGCGAATCCTCGCGGATCCGACAGCATGGCCATAAAGTCCTCGAAGCCATCGGGCACATAGATCTTCAGTTCGATGTTCACAAACAGCATGGGCAGGGACATGGGAAAATTGGCTTCGGTACGCAGCGATACATGCCGATAGCCCGCTTGCAGGCCATCCAGCGGCAGAATGCGCTGGCCAATCATCTTGCCGCTCTCCTCATAGACACCGAATCGCAGCACGGCCAGATCGGGCAGCACCACCTTACGAAAGACGAAGGCATCCTCGTTGTACACCGGATTCAGTCCGTTGTTGGGCACCAGACGCGTGCGAAACTCCTTCTTTACCGTATCGGAGGGCAGACCGAACATGTCCACCTCCACATAGGTGCCCACCTTCTTGTCCGACAAGAACTGACCGGCTATCACCTTCACGGAGCACTGGGCGGCAATTACACCGTCGACGGGTGCATCGGCGAACGGATCAAAGTCCTTGTCCGCTCGTCGCATAAAGTCCGGCTTCAGCAGGTAACCGCAGCCGCCGTTATACTCGAATTTGCCCTGATTGAGCTGCATGGGCAGATCGGAGGACTGAAAGTTGAGGGAGACCATCTGGCAGCCGGCATTCCAGAACACCTGCGGCATGTAGTTCGAGGAGTCCGCCCGCGTGCCCTTCGGATAGATGCGTGACATTTGGCGTTTGTTGTAATTGACGAATTCGATGGAGCTCTGCTTCAGATAATTCATGCCCGCCGATTCCGCGAACGAGGACATGTTGTGGGCAATGTTTTTCTCTGTGAAGAGAAAGCAAAAGATTTAATTTCTCATTCAAACAGATCTTCGAGCATCCTTTCTTACCAATTGCCTTGTCAAAGCCCTGAAACTTAATGGGCTGCGCATAATTGACCATGGATGAGAGCCACGGATGGACATTGGTGGTGGAGCCACTGTAATTGGCAGCAGCTGCCTCTGCCTCGGCACCACCGCCGCCCTCGGCGGCACCCTCAGCGGCGGCCGCAGCCTCGGGTGCTGGTGCTGGAGCAGCCGCTGCCTCTGGCGGCTTGCCGGCGCTCGCATCCTCCTCGGGATCATCATCCGTCTTCAGTTCGCCCTTGAGCCACAGCTCCAGCTCAACCTTCTCCACCTCCGGCTTCATGCGCTTGTTCTTGATGAGGATCTTGCGCTTCAGCTTGCACGGTGGCGGCAAAGGTAGTCCGGGATCCAACTGGGGAGGGAAAAAGGGATAAGTTAATAGGTTTATTTCTTATTATATTTGAGTTAATTTTACCGGATGATCCGAAAGCGGCTCCTTCAGCAGCAGGTCACCGAAGAAGTCATCACAGTATTTGGCCAACTTGTATTGCTGGGCGCGGTTGCAGTGATTCTCAAAGGACAGAATTACCGGGTACTCCGAGGATACAAAGGCGCAGTCCGCAATCGCTTGGATGCAGTCCTGAAAGTAGCGAAATATATTTTTTAAGAAATTAAATATAAAGCAAGGGTTTTAGTTAAAGAATTAAAATTTTTAAGGTTTTTTTTCTGTTACTTCATTAATTTTGAAATGCCTGAAAACCTGGTAAATACTTTTAATTGTATATATAATTTCACTTTAAAAGGGTTTTCCCTTTATTAAATATTTAACATCTACATAATAGCTTAATGTATCCTGGTAATTAAAGTTCACGTGCTGCAAATTAGTCTCTAATTTGTATTTAATTTGTTCTGGCACCACAATATATACATATATTCCCAAATGGCCAGTAAACCTTAGATGCACACCACTGATTATTTCTGTATGCATTTTGCAATTAAGATTGCTAACTTTACATGTAATTGAATGTCTTTTAAATGGGAAATATAATATATTATAGATTTAAAATCAATTTCAAATATGATAAAGATTGGTTAAGTGGCCTTTGGAATAATTAATAATATATTAATAATATAATATAATAATATATAATTATTATTATTAAATCATATTCTAAACTTTGAGAATTAATTTTTAACAGTAACAGTTTCTTATAAGTTTTATTACTGATTATTTCTCACTGCATTTTTCAATTTAGATTGTTATTTTTAAATGTAAATGAATGTAATTGTTTTTAAATTGCATCTTTAATTAGGTGTTTTAAGGTAGGTTTTGTTGCAGTGTTTTTGCAAATAAATAATATATATTAACTTAATATAATATTAAATCATATTCTAACCATTGGGAATTAATTAATAACTTTTTCGTTACAAATTCCTTCAAGTTTTTGTTATTGATTATTTTTCTATGCATTTTTAAATTAAGATTGTTAACTTTTCATGTAATTAACTACAAAATATATATTTTATTTCAAGTACATAAAAGGATTAGTGGTTTTAAAAGGTTAAGTTAAAGTTTTTATGGGGTTAATTAATTAAATGTAAACTTAATTAAATATTAAATCATATTGCAAGCTTTGATAATTAACTTATTACATTTTATAATTATATAAAAAATGTTCCTAACTTCGGGAATTACTTAAAGATAAAATGTAATAATAATAAATAATACTCCTTAGCTTTGAAAATTATTTAAAAATATCAGTCTTAAGTCTTGATGTTAATTTAGATGTTAAATTCTTTCAACTTTAACTTAATTCTTAAATTATTATAATCATTATAACAAATTCCTCCAAGCTTTTTCTTAACAAAACCCACCTTAAAGAGAATTTCCGTGCAGTAGGCATGACCGTGGGTAACAATGGGCTCCTCATCCTCGCCCTTGCCATTCCAGCAGTCCAGCTCCACACAACGACAGCCGGCCAAAAGGGTTTGACGGTACATTTCCACCGAGCTCTTGCCACCGATCTGGCGGCCGGACAAGTAGGTATTATGAGAGCTATTGATGTAGTAATGGGCCAAAGGCTGATCCATTTCCATGTAAAAGTCCAGACGATCGAGGAATACAGGAGCATTCTCATCGGACATCAAGTAGCGCTTGAAGCCGTCCAGCGAGAGTTGTACTATTGGAATTAAATTTAATATTAATATAATTTAATAAATAATATTTATATATATATATTTGTTAGTTCATGTACCGCTCTTTTTCTTCTCCTCATCCAGCTCGTAATCGTTGATGATCTCCGTGCAGCGTTTCTCCTCGTAGAGCGGATAAAGGATCTCGTTCATGCGCGGATCGCGTTGTTTGTCATTCATAAACTGTATGAACTGCTCCAGACTGATGAAGTCCTGCTTGCCCTTGGTGCTGCAAGTATGTTTTAATTTCAAAATTTTAATTTTAATTTTAATTTTTAATTAAATTCAATATATTTTTCAAGTAATTCTATACTCACATTGATGTAAACAACTCCTCGATGTCATTGCGGGGACACACCTTGTGGTATAGGGCATAGAATTTATCAAAGGTAAACTGCTCCTTGGTCATTGTGGCATTCTTGTCATCCGGCAGGCCAGCATCCTTGATGCAAGTGTATACCAGCTTTTCCGTTTTGCCGGAGGCAAAGGTCTTGGCCAGCGTTTTAACTGGAATTTTGCCGCTCTTTTCCACGCAGTAACTCAATCGCATCCAACTAGGAGTATTTTTTTTTTTGTTTTTGTTTTTGTACAAGAGAAGCAGGGTCAGGGTCAGTAATTGCATTGCATTTGTTTTTTTTTTTGTGTGTTCTGCAAAGTTCTGTGAGGGTTTTCTCTTGAAAGAGGTGGAGTTGTGGGTTGTAATGCAATACGAATGGCTATGACAAGCAAGGACAAGAACAGGCATGCATACAAGTTGTTAAAAATAATTTGAAAAATCTCAAATATTATAAGTTACATACCTGGTTAATGAAAGTTTAGGAAAGAGTGCTATAAAATACTTGTATAAGTGTTAAATAACGTTTACAATATGATTAAATAAATACAAGACAATAAAGATGCGTAACGGTTAAGCAATACATTAAAAATATATTAAAATAAATTAAAAAAAAAAACAATATAAAGAGTAAAAATGTCCTTTTTCCTGGTAAAATTTTCACGAAAATTTAGTTTAAAAATTTATTCTCCAAGCATCTCATTCTTTAAATATTCTTTGATTTATATTATAAATAAATATTGGACTTAATAGGTTGCCTTAAAAGAATATATTTTTTAAAGGTTTTCTTTGAAAAAAAAAAAAAAATATTAAAATAAATAGTAAGCTCAGGGACACTGGAAAAAGTTATATTTAATTTTATTATTTATTATTTTTACTATATATCCTTGCCGAGCACTCATAATTTTGAATTAAACCTTTTTTTCCATTTACACATTTTAAATTATTTCAAAAATAGTATTATTTATTATTATAGATTTTTAAATATTCCGCTTTTCCATTTTCCATTTTAAAATTAAAAAAAAAAATTTATTATTTATAAATTTCTTAATAAGCCCCAATTGCCGTTTTCCACCATTTTAAATTGTTTTAAAAATTATAATTTATTACTATAATTTTATATATATTCCTCTTTTTTATTTTACACATTTTTCAATGATTTTACAAAATTATTTTATTTATTTTTTTATTTATTTGTATCATTTTTTATTTATTTAATTGATTTTTTTATTTTTATTATTTATTTTTGTCCTCTTTCCCATTTAATTATTAATTTTTTAATAACCCTCTCATACATTTTCCCTATTTCAAATTATTAAAAAAATATATATTATTGATCTTTATTAATTTTTTCCATCTTTTTAAATTGTTTCAAAAATGATTATTAAGTATTTAACATTTTGAAATTATTTTAAAATTTATAATTTATTATTATTAATTTTTAAATAATCAAATTTTTTATATTACACATTTTGAAATACAAAAAAATTTGTGCACATAATTATTATAATTTTTTTTTTGAGAAAACCCCTTTTTTATATTCCACCTTTGTCCCAATTTAAATTGTAAAAATATCCTGCTAGCCATGAAAATTGATTGGAAAATAAACACTATTTACTTGCAGCCTCTCTTCCCCAAAGCCCGTTTGGCGGGCCAAAGCTGATGGTCGGCCGGTAATCGAATTCAATATTGATTAGCAATCAAGTGCAGGCCGATCCATTAGGCAGATGATTAACGAGCCGAACTCATAACTAATTGAATCCACAGAGATAGAGAGAGAGAGTGAGAGGGATCGGAAACCAGGTCTATATCCTGACTGCTCCTGGGACAGATCCCACGCTTTTTGGCCGCTTAAAAGTTCCGGGGTCAAGTAATTGCAGCCCCGCCGTTGAATGACGCATAAATAATGCAATCAGCAACAAATTGCAAACTAGGACGACGACTAATTTACAATACAAACATGCAACATGCCCCACCTGGTGGGTCACGCCCCGCATTGCACTGCTCCTGCTCCTGGCACTCCTCCACTCCTGATACTCCTCCACCCTGCCTCCACCCTGCTTACACCCTGCCTCCTCCTACTCCTCCTGCTCCTCCTGCTCTTCCTGCCACTCCTGCTCACCCCGCTCCTCCCGCTCCACCTACTCTTGCTCCTCCTGCTCCTCCTAGTCCTCCTTCTCCTCCTGCCCCATTTGGCCAAGGTGTTGCCACCATCAGTGGTTAACACGGTGGTTCGTTGAATGCACTTTGCAACTTTTCAACGCCGTAGCCCCCCAGAGCAACATCAAATGTTGGGTCACTGAGAGAAAAGTCTAAAGGTACTAATTCATATTATTAAAAAAATATAATTAAAAAAATTAAAATACCTTTAGAAACTATTAAAAATAAATATATATAGACAATATACAAAATGTATCAAATATAATATTCTTTATAGTAGTATATAGTATAATATATAGTATAATATATTTCATATATATATACACTCCTGCCCACAATTATACGACACCCCGAAAATGTATGTTTCGACCCTCGTAGGTCGATGGGGAAGCATAGTACAAAAAAATCAAATATGCAGAATGAAAGCTTAATCAATTCTGCTTAAAATGAGATATTCTTATCTCTGATTGCATCTTGCGTTTTCAATCAGAAGTAAAAAAAGCACAAAAGCCCGATTTTCGTCATGCCTGCAACTGTATCAAAATTATACGACACATTTCAATTATTGCGATTAGAGAGGAAGATTTGGTGTCAAATAATTTTTTTTATATTTCTCTTAATAATTTAATCATTTTGTAATAAAATGCCGCGTGGAAGTTCGTTAACCGACGAGGAAAAAGAAAGAATAAAAGCCTACAACGATGTTGGCTTCAATGTAAGCGAAATATCACGAAAAATTGGTCGAACTCGTTGTGTTATCACAAAATTTTTGGAAAATCCGGATGGATATGGTATGCAGCGTAGGTCTGGAAGAAAACCAAAGTTGTCCGACCGCGATAAACGTTGCATTATCCTGAAAGCAAGCAATTCGTTTGCTTCGTGCTCCACACTTGCGACAAGTTGCAGTAAGCCTGTGTCACGAATGACAGTTTGGCGGACGCTGCAATCATCGGAGTGCATTGTGAGAGGAGTCTTAAAAAAGGCTCCGTTCTTAAAACCGC
>VNJU01003295.1:0-85830 GCA_008042675.1 Drosophila seguyi
CGGGACTTCGGCGTTCAGAGGCGCGGTACATCGAGCAACGGGACACGACGGCGGCGCAGCTGGACGAACCCTGGAGTCACGGCGACGACAGCAGCCACCTGGACACGACTAAACTGATTGTTAACCCTCAATAAAGATCCGATATTCAATTACTGTATAATTCTCGTCTTCTCCTCTGGGACCCGGGTCGGAATCTCTTACAGCAACCCCACCTGAACAAAAACAAATTCCTGAGACGACTCCTGGCCATCCCTGAGCCACCCGAGCACTGACAGATCGTCACATATATATTCTTTAGATTTATAATAAACTTTGTCTTTCTTTATATACCCTATCGAGCGAATCCTGTAAATATTTGTTCAATTTAAAGTTTTGACTTTTATACTCATGCTTTATTTTAAACAATTTTAATCTCATTTTATAATCCTTACATCCTTTGTAAGCTAAATGTAAATGGCCTCAATTATCGTGCACCCCAACCACTGTGTCCACAATAATTTGACCCAAAACTCTCTCAGCTCGGGGATAATTTGAGCAAATTTTCAAAGAGCAACATATCCGCTGACCCACGGGAACCGCGACTCCCTTTAATGGGTCTGCAATTTTCATATGACAAGCCAGGCGAGATTCTCCGTTCTCGATTCCCGAGCAATTTGAATCCGCAGCTCCGGCCCGGAGACTTTAAATTATGATTAAGTATGATCATCTGGTGGTACTCTCTCACATGGCCCTCCATGGCTTATGCCCGTGTGCTGCTGAGCAATAATAAAAAGCGGAAATGCTAATGATAGGGTTTCGCAGTTCGAACATTGAGCGAACAGGGGGCTCCCCCGTATATCCTTTGAATGGTGTTGCCAAAAACAACAAAACTGAAACTCCTCACGTTCCACTCTTAAAAATGAAACAAATTTATAGTTCTTATTCCTTTGTCTCTGCGTTGTCTGGCTCTTTGAAATTATTATTTATGCATATAATTTGACCAGCTGCCTTTTTCTGGGGTTTCTGCGGAAAGAGTCGTCGAAGGATTTTTATGAGAAACCGTCATTCCCTCCTTCTCTCTCTGTTCGCCAAAACGTAGGCAAATTTCCACACAGAGCCCGAAAAAAACCAAAACGAAAGCTAAGAAAAATAACAAAAATAAAATATCACGTCTCAACTTTATTATGGCTAATTGGAGTTGAAGTCTGTGGCGGTGCAAATTAAATCGCAAGCTGCAAGGCCCACGAGGCGTATGAGTTACGAGGCGCTCAGTTCATCGGAAATCTTGCGGTTTTGGAGTTCTGAAGAAGGCGCCAGGACACAGGCCACAGGCTCCACCGTCTGCATTGCTCAATTCAAACAGAACGTAGCGCAAATTAACCATTTTTTATGGTAAACATATTGAGGAGTTTCCCTTTGCTTCGTTTGTGTTCTCCTCCTCATCTGGCGGCTGCTGCCCATTGGCCATTGGAAATCAAACCGAGTTTAACTGCCCGAACGTGCCTGACTGGGCTACGCTTCGAACGGAATCAAATGCAGTTGGTTTTATGCAATTTTATTAAAATTTTTAAATGGCATGCAAAGGGGATAAATTCGTGCCGGGCCTAGGGCTTGCCTTAGGCGTTTTTAAAGAAGGGAAATTATAGATATTAGACAATCATAACCTTTCTAATGATGTCGTAAAAATTTTTTGAAACCATCTACAACATTTTATACTAGGCAAACCTCTAGGGTTATGCTTTCAGCAATAATAAAGAGAATTATATGTACTATTAAAACAACACAAAATATGACTTAACCAAGTTTTACCTTAACCAGTCGTAACCAAACCATTACCATAATTGTACATTTTATTACTCTCCCATTGACATAACAGGCTTCTGCCCCCAAAAAAAACGAAAACGTTTGGCTCCCACACACATAAATATCGGTGCAGAAAAATTATTATTATCTGCACCCATCATCGAAACATATTTGTTTAAGTTCAGCCCAAAAAAATAATAAACAAAAAACAAAAAGATGCGCCCAAAACGAAACAAGAAACAAGCTGAAAAATCGATGTTAAGCCAAAGACAAAAGAGGCTTTCCCACAAAACAAATTCCCATGGCCCTATGCCTAAGCATGCATAATTTTAATTTATTTGTAGCAGCAGCAGCAACAGCAACGGCCCCAAAAACAGCAACAGCAACAAATAACTGGGCAACTAATAAAAGTAAAAAGCCAAAACCGCGCACAGTCCAAAATGAAGCAAAAGCCTGGCCAAAAGCCGGGGCCAAGGAATATTTATGGAAATACCTTCGGGGCGGAGCTCCCGAATTGCGAAAACGTTGATCAAATTTTGCCAGATAAGCGACGACGACGACGAAGACGAGCGTGGATGATGATGGTGATGGTTATGGTTGTGGTCCACGGGCATCAGCCTTGTGATGTGAGCGTGACTGAGGCATATTGAAATCGTTTGGTTTTGGATTTAAGCAGGTGCAAGTCAAATTAATCGCATTAAGGAAATTGTTATGGCTGGATAATGCATATAAGGATAGGAGCGTTGAAGTTCTAGGGGGTTGAAAGGGGAATCTATATCTAATAAATTGATAAAGATTAGATTTTACTTTTATAAGTTAGATGGGAAAAGTGAAAAGAGCTATTATCAGCGCTTAGAACTTCTTTGATCATTGCTAATCTTGTCTTATTTTCTTCTACGAGTCGTGACTCACGCTGCCATCGCTGGCCCCATCAAGCTCATATGCATGTCGAGGTCTCCGAGTCATCTGGCCAAGGAGTAGGAGTTCAGGGGGTCTCTCGGACCAAAGGAGGCTGCGGCAGCTCCAGCTTCAGCTACAGCCCCAGCTTCGGCGGCTGCTGCCGCCTTACAACGTCATCAGTTTTGGAAGGCGTTGCCAAAGAGCAACCGCCGAGGCGACTGTGGGAACTCATGTTGCATGCTGCACACATACAACTCACCACGATGCTCTGCCCTCCATCCGCCTCCTTCCTCCCTGCGAGCCGATATCGTGCCTCTGAAATCTGCATTTGGACCGAAGCCCCAGCTCGGACTCGGACTCGTTTGCATTTCTTACTCTCAGCGGCCTCGTCAGATTGGCTGGCGTAATCTGTTTTAACTTGGCCCAAACCCAGGCCCAAGCTCAGACCACTTGATGGTGGATGGATGGATGGATGGATGGACGGACGGATGGATGTGTTCTGCGCACTCCCCACTTCCGACGGTAGTCGTGCTTTGGTTATAAAAATTGAAGCCGCCATTAAATTCTGACAGTTGTCAGCTCTCTCTTAGTCGCGGTCTCAGTCCCGGTCTTGGTTTCGGTTTCATTCCCCCTTCCGGAGTCTCAAGTTAAGTAGTTAGAGGAGCTGGGATCGGTCCGGGCTTAATGGCTGCCGTACTTGGCCAAATGGCTGATGATCGTCTGAACTAGGGATTTGGTTAAGTGCACAGAAAGAATTATATTTAATTTAGATAAATATAATAAATAAATTTTTAGATATCAATTTATAATATTTAATGGTCTGTTTAATTAGGAATTATTCTATTAAAATTTAATATTTTACTGGTTTCCCTTACCAAATTTCTTTCAGCGTAGCAAACAACGATCTGTAGAACGTTGCCCCTTTCCCAGCAATTTGCAACTCCAACTGCCCAACTGGGCATTTAGTTGGTAATAGTTTTGCTGCCTAATGGCCTAATGGGATAACGAATTGAACTTTAATGCCCGGCCAGCTTATCGAAATTGTCTACTTCGCTTATGAAAGGCTTTTTGAATGCGGAATCTGTCATAAATTACATTTGATTGATGATTCTGCACTGCGCCCTCGTTGAGTCTATTTTAATACAATTAATAAATCATCAGTTAAGTTCACCGGGTGATCGGTTATAGCATTTATAAAAAAATACTGATAAAAACGAGTCTAAAAATATTCATACCCATAGGTGCGATATCAATCTGAATCGGCTTAGAAAAAGATTTTAGCATGGCTTTCGTTTAAGTAAAAAATTAGCTAGTGGGGCTTACTTGTCACTTATTAAGGTGAACATATTTAAATTGTGATTAAAGTGCTGACAAATTAATGCAGAAATAAATTCAAAAGAGTTGATAATGTGCAATATGGACGTTTAATTTATTTATAAAAACTTAAGGCTTAAGAAAAGCTGTACTACACGTTAAAATTATGTTTAGAATTCAGAACAGTTTCTTTCAAATACTGTAAGCTTTCTTTGCCTCCCAATACCTTCGACATTAAACTCCTTTTGTGGGCTTTCTCAGGTAGCAATCAGAGCTATCAGTCAACCGGCGTGCAGCTTGATGAGTTCAAATTGCTACTGCACTCGCCCCGCACACAAACCCATCTTCATTTATCATTTTCAATAATAATCAAAAGCCATGGAAAGCGATGAATGAGACCGAAAAAAAGGCGTCAGCTTCGCCTCAGAGAGTCCATACCAGACAATAGCTGACAGACTGCAATCAAGGCGGAGTGGCGAACAAAAGATGCTGCTGTGCCTGTGTCTGGCTGGGGTTATTAAAAAAGAATTTGCATAAAAGACAAACCCGGGCACAAACCACAAGGATTAAGCAATAAATAACTGAAGTGCTGGAGAACCAAGTGGTTAATTTTCTATGAAATTATATTCAAATTAGTTTGATGTTGCCGTCTGCGCAGAGGCTCAAAACTGTTGTACAAATGGCATAATTATGGTATAGACACAAAGGCACTTTGAGATCACTTTGAGGGCACTTGAAATTATGCTAAAAAGGAGGAGGTGTGACCAGGTACAGGTAGAGTTTGCTGGCACGAGGCTTGACTGTGGCCCGGCTCTCATCAATTATCCACGTGCTCGCAGAGGCTGGCAATTTGTTAGATGTCGAGGCGGTGGGCTGGCCCAGAAGTTGAGCGGGGGGAACTCGCTTTTGACACCTCTGACGTGATTATAACACTTTTATGGTTAGTTATTAATGATTTTCATATTCAATAGATGATGGTAGAGCGGGAAGAAGAGGATTCTTTATAGGAAAGAGGAAAGCTTAAGCTCCTAATGCAGTTTTCTGCTTAAAAACTCGACTTCTTTATTACTTTTGCATTAGAGAATTATTTATTTTATGATTTCTGTGCATATTTTATGATTATTTGCTTAAAATATATATATGAAAAGATGTATCATATATATATTTTGCCAGTCTCATTAGCCAAATGAGCTACAGCTTACCCCACACGAATTAACCTAGAGGCTTTGAGCTGATTTCCATAATGCCACATGCGATTTCATTTCCTGAGCCATGTAAATTTCCACCGACCGAGACATTTATCAGGCAAGCTCAGCTCAGAGCAGATATTCAAAACTCGACCATAGAATATTATTCATTCCGGTCTCCTATTAAAACACGTCAAAAACCAACACAACTTGTGTTGCGTGCAGACAACAGGCGAAAGACCGAAAAGGGAAACAGAAGTCGTCTTTGGGCCCAGACGACGACGACGACGACGACGATTGGCTGATGAGAGGGCGCTGCGATGATGTTAATGTTGCGCCTGATGATGATGTTTAAAAGGCCGAGGGGAAGTGTCTGCTGATGTGGCTAATGATATGAAAATGAGTCCGGACTCTGCAGCTCAGATGACACGAATGTGTGAGCAGCCATAGCCATGGCATATATAGTATAAACCATATAGCATATAGCACATACAGCATAATCATTTCATTTTATGAATGAAATAAAGGCCGCATAATAAATCAAAAGACACACACGTTGCCAAATCGGAGAAAGAGCCACGGATGAGAGATGGATCAAAACGAAGCGGACTTAAAGAGAAGCGTGATCGGGACAGGAAATGGAAATGAGCTTGCATTATCAAAACAGCGAGGGGAGCTCGAAGGATGTGTCTTTAAGGCATATATATAACCGATAGGAAATGATAATTAATGCTAGAGTTACTATAAAATTGAGAACATTATATTGACACACAAGAATACATTCATTACTTATCAAAAAAGAAAAAAATATATTAAATTTATATGAACATTTACGGTATTTAAATGCCTTTCTTGTAACACTTTTCTATAGTTAAATTATTAAAACATCTAAACCATTTTAGGTATTTCTTTTTTATAGAGGAAAACCTTTGAAACCTTATGAAAATCCACAACAAAAATAAAGCCAGAAACTTAAAATTAAGTTAACCGTTGCCCAAGTTGATATTTTAACATATAAAATAATAATTTCGAAAGTTTTTGGTAGAATTTTAATTTATAAATATTATCAGGGATGCCGCAGAAATTAATAGTGAATGGAAACCAATTCAAATTGCGACCAAATGTAGGCCTTTTAGCTTATTTAAAAGAATTTAAAATGTATTTTGTTTATTATTTACAAGAATTTTAAATTTTTTAGTGCATAAAAAAAGATTATCATTTTTAATAGTAATTTCCGCAATTCGTTTCTAAATTGTATTTATATATTTTTGTTTATTTTCTTCTTATCTTATTTTGTTTAATCTTTACCAATATCTTTTATGAGAAAGTTTTTGTGTGTAGTATTTATTTTATTGTTTTGTATACTTTGTAGTTCGTCTTAAAATTGCGTTGGTGAATTTTAATATATTTTATTTGCAAATATCTCTCTGTTAAAATTATGAGGCACCCCTCGTCTTGCTGCTGCAGCTGCCAAAATAATCATAAAACATCAAACTTACCGCCTGCATTTTGCATGTTGTTGCTGACGTTGCTGTTGTTGTCGTCGTCGTCATCATCATCACCTTCCTCATCATCATCGATGTCGTTTTCGCGGTCAATTGTTGCAGCGGCTTGTGTTGCTGTTGGCGCCTGCAAAGTAGCTGCTGCTGATGTTGTTGCTGCTGCTGCTGATGCTGTTGCTGTTGCTGGTACTGCTGATGTGGCCATTGTTGCCTCGGGCAGGGCATCATTTTGCTGTAATGCGACTAATGAGGCGGCAAAATTGACGTGTTGCTGCGGCGTGAAGCCAAAGACCGATGTGGCCGCCACTGATTGAGTTGTTGGCTCGCTTTTAATTGTTGCTGCAGTTGTATGTTGATGCTGCTGCTGCTGTTGCCAGTACTCGGCGGCAATCAAGTGCTGCAGGCTGTGCGTAGGCAAATGCTGGCCAAATAGATTGCTCAGGTGTTGCAGCGGCGAGCTGCTGTTGGCAACATGTTGCTGCAGTAACTGCTGCTGCAGGAGCAGTTTCTGCTGCTGCTGGTGTTGCTGCTGGTGATGTTGCTGATGCTGCTGTTGCTGCTGCTGTTGCAGGCTGCTCTGGTGATGATTGTGGTGATGCAGCGGATGGTGGTACATCAGCGTGGATGCTGCAACGGTATCGGTGGCCTCGCCATTGATTTTATACTTGGATGTTGTGGTCGGCGTTGACATTGTTAGCTGGCTGGGATTGTTGCTAATGTGGCTGCTGCTGCTACTGCTGCTGCTGCTGCTGCTGCTGCAAGTGTGGCTGCTATCTCGATTCGTGTTGCAATGGCTCTTGTATTCAAGTAACATGCCGTTGTTGCTAGCAACCCGCTGTCGTTGCTGATAATAGTTTGCTAGCAACAATGGCATAATCAGTGTTTACGGCTAGCAGCGCCACCAGCAGCAACATAGGTAATCAGTTCCCAAAGGAGTTCTCGGCCACAAAACACACCTCACAAGTTGTGATTACGATTGGCCGATAGCCGATGGCCGTTGGCAGCCGCTAAGTTGGTCAAGTGGCACAAAAGGCCGGGCTGTAATTAGGCAAAGAAGATTAATTAGCCATAAATGGGTGTGCGGGGGGTGGGCTCCACTTGGGGCCATAAACTATGCCACAACCACAATTGTCATGGTAATAAATAAAATTTTTCAAAAATAATATCTAAGCATACTCCGGCGCGGGAGAAAATTCTAGGCGGAACCGCCAAAAGCCGCAACAATTAGAAATTCACAGAGCCCTGTCTCTGAACTGAAAACTCAAATCGCATTTTCAGCTTAGCGGGGAAAATTTATTTATGCAAACTCATCACTCCGCACGCAAAGTTTGATGGACATGTGAACTTGTTTTATCTGCCGTCTTGGCAGCAGCAGCAGCTTCTTCGCTCCGTTTCTCACCTCTTTTCCCTCCCTTTTTTCTCTTCCATTTTTTGTCATTTTAATTAGCTCAATTTCGGTTTATGTTATTTTGCCTAAATCTTCTTTCATCGCCTTGAAATTTCACTGGAGCGACAAGAGCAATAACATGACAGGGCTGGAAATTAAAATCCGAAAATGCCAATTCATTGTTACTTTTGTTTTGCTTATCGGTCAGGCCGGAGATGAGGGCACAGGTGGAGGATAGGGGATGTCACAAAGAGTTGACAAAAATAAATCTAAAGTCCGTCAAACGGTAGCAGCCAAATCGAACCGAATATTCATAATCGCCAGAGAAAGGGTAATGTCCAGCAATTATGCACGAAAAGAAAATGTTTCAGTCAAGTTTTCTAATAATCAAAGTTTAATCTAAGACATGACTACTTTTGCTACTAGTTTATTTCATAATAAGTTTCCAAAATAATAAATGGAAATAGTTAATATTTCATTAACTGTCAAAAATAAAACTTAAAGTCCAATAGGCTGTAGGTGTGTCATTCCATAAAGATTAAGAATTATATAAAAAAATATATATAAGCATATAAATTTTATTGTTCAATGCCAAATATTATCTGTGACAAAATTGTATATATATACATATATTTTTTTAACCTTTGATTGCGTTTGGGAACGGTTCATTACTTCATGGTATAAATATAGATAATTTATTGTGTAATCTTGATTAAATTATTTTATTGTTTATATTAATATTATCGCTTGCTATCTGTTCTAAGATTACAATAAAATTTATAAAGATTTATAATCGAAATCTTTAAATTATATATTATTTTCCTATGAGATGATTTCCCTAGAAGTTATTTCCTTTGCCAACTCACCCAACAATAAATCTCAGTGCAGCAATCGATATTTACCAACTGCTAGACGCTCAAAGCCTCTCCCCTGCAGATAGACAGACTCCGATCTCGGCGTCGTAATTACAAGTCATCTACCTGATGTTTTTGACCATTTAAGCCACAAACGAAGAAGCTGGCCGGTGTTGAATAGACGGGACGGAACAGTAGCCGGGGGTAATCGTATAAAAATAAAATAATAATCAGACAATAAACTCCGACAGCAACAAATTTCCATTCTGGTATGGAGCCTAAACACGCATAATTGCTAATGCCATTTAAATGTGCATTCATCGCCGGAGAAAAGAACACTTTGTTAGGCCCAAGTCATGTTCTATTATTGAAGTCGAAAGAGTTTTATTTTTTTTTTTTTGTCGGTTCCCGATCCCGATCTAGATCCGAGTGCAGCGGAAATGTGAAAAGTGACGCGGCCGATTTCTCTTACCCAAAAACGAAGCCCTATAAGCGTATTACAAAACTTATTTTTGGTTGCAAAATGGGAACAAACTGTTTCCTCATAAGGCTTACAGGTTTCAGTTGGGAAGAACTTGAGAAAAGTAGAACTGAGCAATGTTATTTAGTGGTTGGTAAAGTCGGAATTTACATGATATATTCTTTAAATATTTATAATAGAATTATTGATTACCGCTCAAATAATATATATCTTTATTAGCTATGAAAGGAAGTCTATGATCTTTGTCTTTATTTATAAATTTTAGAGTGCCCTCGCTTCGATTGTAAAAGTATTCGTTGTTATCGATACCTCATCAATGGCTACTTATAAGTACATCGATAATTTCCCACCTCTAGGTGACAACCCTACAAACGGATTTCATGCAGCTTGCCTTTCTATAACTGTCATCTTTAGGCAGTAAGTTTTCGTATAAATAGCAGTCCGTCTACCATTGGTAGCTCATTCGTTTCTGTGCCCTTGTCGAGTATGGATACTAGTTTATTTATTTAATTTTACTTTCTTTTCTTACTACTTTTATTTTTTAATTAAAAATGACCTAAGCATTTCCAGTGCAGTAATGCACTTGTCTTCATCTGGTACCTTATTTTAAAGTTGTTCTTGACTTTTATTTATAATGGTCTAATATTTGTTTTGACACTTCCAATCTAGATGAGGTGCCCAATGTGAAGGTGTTCTTTTACTCGCAGTTGCTGTTTTCTTAACGGTTTTTTATTAATTTAATGTTCTTTTAGATTTGAATTTATTATGCTGAAATATTTAATTTACAACTCGATATCCAGAGGGAAAGCCACGGCGACATCTGATAAATCGGGATTTTATTTTGGAAGTGTGCTCTTCGTAGTTCTTATTGGTTCTTATTTTATAGTTGTTTTATAATTTGTTTGCTTTTAAATTTTAAATGTCGTTAAAAATTGCATAGGGCAATGGTCTGGCACCACTCAACATCTTACGTACCTCTAAATTTTCTTGTGATTTTTTTTTTTCAATTTTCTTCTGATCCAAGTTATTGGTTCTTATTTTAGAGTTGTTTTTTAATTTGTTTGCTTATAAATTTAAATTTTAAATGTCGCTGAAAATTACCCAGGGCAATGGTCTGGCACCACTCAACATCTCTCGTACCTTTACATCTTAAGAGTTTTTATTTTTTTAATTTGTTTCAAATCAAATGCTAAATGTTACCTATGGCAATGGTCTGGCACCACTCAACATTCTCTACATTCTGTACGGTTGGCATTTCTGCGATGACTCTAAAACTAATCACGTTTAATGCATAACCAAATAGTATTGGTCTCTCATCGATTTCTGTCGGCGCCCTCGTGGTGGGTCGACATTTTCGTTTCTTATATATTTATGAATAATGGGGCGCCATTCGTAAAGTGCCAAATGGAGATTTCCAGCGGCTCAAGTTGGCTTAGCTAGGACTCCCCGAAAAAGAACAGCCAAAAATGCTAAATACTAAATGAAACAATTTGTGACTTACCAACTAAGACAAATTAACCCCAACAAATTACTGATTGCCCTGTCGCCGCTGCCGTTCGCTCCAAATTCCTAATTCTAAACAAATTATTTATTTGTCTTTCTATCTAGACATCATCATTACCCCATTTGGCATTTACCGTTGTCGTTGCCTTTGACTCATTTCCATTTCTTGGTATCACCCAGAGCCCTGGCCCTGTCCCTGTCCCTGTGCCTGTCTTGATAACCAACCCTCTGTGTTTGTTAACTAGCCAAGTCTTAATATAATTGACTAATGAATGGCATTCATTGTTCCTGTTTTTCCCCAACTTGTTTATTATTTTTTATTATTATTTGGCTTTTTGTTTTTGTGTCTTCTGTGAATGATTATTGATCCCTTTACGGGCAGGCGGATTCCCAAGAACAGACGATGATCTAATAAATGATTATCACGTGGCAGACCACCGATTGATATATATAATAAACACTTGACTTGAGGAAATGGCTTTGTGTTTGAACTACATCCGGATCTCAATAAACTGGAAATGACTTCGTAGAAATTTGATAAAAGGCTTTGGCGTGCTCCCTGTTAGAATTTTATTTTCAATAAAATATGATCAGTGCCTGAGCAAGGTGGCTTTAGAGTACAAATAAAACACCCGACGGCTAGAATATAATTTAAATTAACCTCTTATCCCTTGCCATTTCCAAAAAAAAGCCCTCATCTTCAACCCATTCTTAACCTTAACAACCAATCAGTACTTGAGGCCAGTACTATCTCACCGGACCTTACCTAACCCAAAAGATTGGGGCTCCATAACCGGTACGATCCGATTGCTAAGATTGCGAAATGTGAAACGTGTTAAAAGAAAACAAGCCCCCAATGAACTTTGCACATCAGCCCATATTTCCCGAATCTCCATTGTTTACCCTGGGCCAAAGAAACTGAAATTCCAAGAACCGTGGCACCGGGCTCAAGTGAGCTGAAGTGTGTGGAGAGCACCATAAATGAAATCAGGTGAATTTAATAAACTCTAATCGCAAGCCTTCAACTTATTTGTTAATTTTGCAAATTATATTTTATTGGATGGTGCGTATCGCTCTTCCGATTGTGCTGGAGAAGGGGCTGAGAGTGACACAGGACCCTTTGAACTTTGAAATTGTATCTTATCGACGCCAAGGAAATCAATAACTTTTATCTATCAGTCGATGACTCGCTAAAGTCTTATACCTGATTCATATGTAAATTATTATACGAAAATATAATTGTCTAGATAAGACTCTTTAGTGGAATGATATTTGCTCTTTTTTTATGGCACTTGTCGTAGGCATATATTTTTAGAATGTGCAGTCATATCACTTAAGGAGAATTGAAATAAAATATAGTAGGGAACTGCATTAGGGCTCTAAAATCTTTATGAAGTGTGACATAATAACTATAGAAAGTCCAAAAGAGTATAGATTGTATAATTGTTAAAAGTTATCGTATTTATTAAACATATTGGAATTATTAATATAGATTTGAATTACTTATAATATAAAAAGGACAAGGAATTATGTAATTTTAGAAGGAAACGATCTTTTTTGGGGGTTAAATCAGCATAAGGTACCTAAGGAATATCTTTATACTTAAAGAGAAGTATAAAGGAGAAGAAAAGAACTAAAGATAGCTCCTAATTACTTTTAAGCTAGCAACCCAAAGTCGGCATCCTTAAAAAAAGAATACAATATAAATTAATTAAATGTAGGGCACCCGATTGCCACCTTAAATCGAACCCTTCCTCCATTGACACCCATTCAAAATTGATTGGTTTTTCCGTGGCTTCAACAAATGCCATTGCCTCGAACACGTCAGCAGCGATAATATGCAAAGTGACGGACTCGGAGAATGGGTATAGGAATCGGAATCGAAATCGGAATCGAAATCGGAGACAGAGGAGACGGAGAGGGAGCCGGAGCCAGAGCCAAAAGTCGCTTGAAGTGGCGGGCATGACAGGTGCTTTGGTGACTTTATCTCACACCAGTTCACCTCACTCACTCACTCACCTGTGCCCGCTGTCTTATCAGGCCGGGCAGGCAAACAAATTGAACTCATTTTTCTTTTTAAACAACAGCTTCGACGCAATTGTCGACACGGGTCTACATAGATACTCCAATAAGACCCGACTCGTCTTGGCTTAATCAGTTCGCGGCAGTTCGAGGAGCACACCGAATATGGTAAATGGGAAAACGCAGTCGAGATAATGCCACACGGAGAACGCGAGAGCCGGAGGAGAGGCAGGTTCTCCATACCATTTTTATCTAATTAGGCTAAGCAGCAAAGCGAGCGAACGAATGAACAAATATTTATTATTGTACTGTAAAAATAATCAATCACTTGATCGTTACAGCAAATGGTAATGGTATCTGTATAGCCTGTCTCTATATACGCCACACAGATAACGGCATTTGAATAAGAAAAGCAAGCAAGAAACTCAATATGAGACCATAAAAATACCCGGTACTTGACGAGGGAAAATAGGTTAACCTACTTTGAGGATAGCAAATACAGGTTTAATTTTTGAGAGTAACTAAAATCGTTATAATTGATATTTAAATTTGGTAAAAGAAATCATAATTTTGACATCTTAGACCAAAACAAACCCCAAACTCTTCCAATAAAAACCTAAATCTCCTTTAAAACTTATATTCCTTACAATACCTATAATATACCCTTCTCCTCTGCAATCACCGGGTATTAAAGGCAGTCAAAGAAAAGGGAAATGCAGTTCCAACTTGTCACCAGATACTTGAACTCAAAACAGCGGCGCACCACACAAGTGTTATGCTAATAAAACATATCGGCCGATCGCCTTATCAATAAGGCAACAAAATACTCGAACTCGTTCGCCTTCTCAGATATAGATATAGATATATATACATATACAGACATTAAACAAATCGCAAGGGAAAGAGGGAGATTTTTAAAGTGTAAATCGATCGGTTTTCCCTCACATACTCTGTTTATTGTATTTATTTCAATTTCAATATTATTTATTGATCGACGTTCGGTGCAGCCCGGCGATATTGCGAAAGATATTGGAATTATCGGTGTGGGGAGGGACAGGGGTATACTTTATGTAAACTTTGTAGGGTAAACTTTAATGCAGGTTCTGTTTATCGCCAGACTTAAACTCAGGAAAGAGGGCGCCTTGCTCTTGAACAACATCTCCCTTGTTTAACGGGTATGGATTTCCCACTTTCCTGCAATAATTGCAAAGGAAACACCTCATTTCTTGATAAAAACTAAATCCATTTACCATTGTGGGTGGCGGGGAAAACCCCTTTCAACACGAAATCGAAGCAACATAAATTCAAGAATGTTTCATTTATCAAACGCTGTTCCAGATTACAGATTAGGATTGTGAAATTCAACACGGTTTTTATTAATTGCATGATTCACGATTAGGGTCCAGGTGGCCTCGGCCGGTGAAGTACTATCAAAATAAGCTAAGACGACAAACGGAACACAGTTGATTAATTGCCCCAATTGAATTCGCTAAAAAGTACCTAATGCCATGGTTCTGAGGATTGAAATAAAACCTGTTGCTGGCATTTGACATTTACTTTGTAATAAACATGCATTCTATCACTGAGGGACATAGTGCAGCTGTAAATTCTAACTTTCATTTATTTATTTATATTTTAATACTCATTTTAATTAATAATTCTATAAATTTATATGTCTTCATTATAGAAAACAAAGCAGCTGATGCATATATTACTAAAAACAAGTTTTATGTCGATATTTTCCTCACACATAACTATTTATTCCTTCTTTTATAGATAATCATTTTTTAATAAAAATATAAGAAATGTCCTCTTTAAATTAAATTTATTAAAGAAGTATTTGAAGATTTATTTTAACTAATGTATGTTATAAATATTGTATAAGCTTGTATAAGCATTTGTATAAATATTTCACTCTTAAGTTTCAAGAAAAAGTCTGTGACGAGTAATATTGTCCTTAAGGAGTAATTTAAATAAATAAAAGGAGCATGAACCTTTTAATTAAATAACAGTTTCTGTTTCATAATTTCATAGCCTGACTTAGTCCTCATTCTTTATATTTATGTTGACTCTTTCTGCTCCTTTTAAAATCAGAAATACGCAATATAATACAAAATGTACTTGTAGTAAATGCTAAATATAAAATAATATAATTTACCTTCAATTCTGTATCTTTTTAAAAAGCCGTTCAAACTTCATGAAATTGTAGTAAAAAGTTGAACTAGTTTAGTTTCACTTTATTTTATGCGCACAGGATTCCTTGTTAATAATTACTTTCATCTATGTTTAATTTTTATTTGTGATATTTCTTATAAAAATTTAAAAAGGTTTCCCCTATTTTTTGGGAAATTTATAGATACGCAGCAGTTTTGCAGTTTCGATTCACACAGATGCCGTCGCCAAAAACGCAAAATGTATGCCACCAAAAGAGTTCGATAAAAAATGATCGCGACGCAAGAGAACTGTGTATTTATTGTGCTTTTTTTTCTTAAGGGGAATTTTTAATTCAACAGCGTTACAGATCGTATTATATTATTTTAATGTTCGCATAAGATCGCGAAAGAACAAAGCGCTGGGGTCGCAAAAAGTCGGAGGAACGCGCGCACTTGAGCTACAACCGCCTGAACGCTGGACTCAACTGAGGCGAGCTCGCCAAAAGTATCTTAAAGATGCGCTGCAACAAGTTTTCCTTTTCTGTTTTTTTGTTTTTTTTTTTTTTGCCAAATCCATAAAAACAAAAGGCAAATAAACAAACGGGGCAGTGCACGCAAACAAATGCAATTCGCGTACACACACACACACACACAGGTATGCACACCTGTGCTCGCTTGCAACATTGCAGCTGAAGGCAGAGAGATGTATCTGTGAGAGCGACTCTCTTGCTCTCCCTCTCTCTCGTTCCACTCCTACTCAAACTAGCACAAAAGCTGCGATCGCTCTCTTAGGTTCCACAAAAAGCTGCCCCTGCGGGTGGGACAGAGATAGCGCTCGCACTGCACACACACCAGTTAGTTATTCAAATCACTTTCCATCCCACTCACTCCCACGTTTGGCCTGCATCTTTCGCTGTATTTAAATTTATGATTACCGCATTCGCGTGTGTGGGTTGCTTGTTTGCTTAATCCAATTGGAGGTGGAGCCGCTCCAGCCACTGCTATTGCCGTGCTCCTCTATCCAATTGGAATAGATCGCATATCGCTTGTGTGGGATTTATTTGGAGCCGCTGGGTCTCTATCCAATTGGATTTGTCTTTAGCAAACTGGTTACTCCGTTGGCTTCTTATTGGCAGGGCTATTTTTAGGCAACTAACTGAATATCAATGATTTTAAAAGCATTTTAAATGCGATTACTAAGCATAAGTGATTACTATTAGGCGGTACTTAGACTTAGAAAACAAAGTATACACATTTCTTTTTTAAATTTGATATTAAAATTTTTAATAATAAAAACAAATAAATATGTAATTTACAAACATATATCGTCAGCAATACAAATTTTACGCTCCCTCAGTGCGCGACACTTAAAATATTTTCTACAAAAATAATTGTCTTCATTTTTAGTTATCGCTTATGCACGATCAATAAATCAAATTTTAAGTAAATTATGACCTCGAGTACCTACTCGTACCTACAAAATGTAATCTTTTTTTGTCTTTCTTCAAATCAGTTTACAGGGCGTATACTTAATTTTTTCATAATCTTCAAATAATCAAAAACATTGATCAACAAATAATAATTTACAAAATTACATTAAGTTGGCTGTCTGCTTCCAGGCATTAAGCCATTGAAAAGCGGAAAAAATTCAGCTTGAATTCGCCCCGCGGAGATTCCATCGAAAGGGCATTGTTTTTTGGGCTTCTGTATTGCAGATCGCATATTTCAGTGACAGACTTTAAGAGGGTTTTGGTGGCCAGAGCAACCTAGAAAAAAACTTTTTACTTTTTTAGCTATAAATATTTGATTTTTGTTAAATAATAATACAAAGATAAAACAAGAATAATTTCTTGTGTTTTTATAATAAAACACATGCTATTGTTAAGAAGAAAAACAATATAAATCCCAAAAAACAAGTACTTGGTATTAAAAATTTGATATTCAAATACAAACTTATATTAATTATTGCATAATAAAAATAATACCAGTTTATTTTGGATAATTCTTTATTAATCATTATTCATTGCTATCCTTTAACTCTATTCTCGTCAAATGCCATGCAAAAAAGTATGCAAAATGTAAATACAATTATATAAATATAAATCTGAAACCCCTTTTGCAATAATTTTCCATGGATCCACCTCTGGTTTACCATGCATATCGCATACGCACGATCTGCTGACACAATTCCGCGAGCAATTAAGTTGATTCACCTCCGCGGGCTGCAATTTGCCGGCGTTTAAGAAAGCTGTCAATACACAGCCGCGGGATTCAACGGCGATCGGCGACCTGGGTGCATAATGCGAATAATACTCGGCGGCCACAACTGGGGCTTGGGCCAATTGTTTACCATATGGAGTCCGGCCGGACATTCCAAACTGTCCACTCGAGCTTATTAGCCTGTCGTTTGCATTTCGGCGGCATTTCCACTTTGTTGAAGGCGCCGGCCACCCCGAGATACCCGGATAATCATCATCATCGTTCTCGGCTCATCGGGACTCAATTTGAATGCAAATTCCAGGCATTGCGCGCTTTTGGTCATTCAAATGTTGCCGCGGCACAGTGGGTATTGGGCGGAGCAAGTTACGAGCTGCCGGATACCCTGTAGAGGAATAAAGACTTTAATATTGAGGCAATAATTTAATAAGTATGCTTAAAAATCTAAAATAATTAAAATATTTATTAAATTTTATATATAAACAATAAAAGAGTACAATTATTAATTTGTTATAGCATATTTAAAAATATTTTGTTCTAAAAATAGCAGATAGTAGAAAAAGTAAGGCTTTTTATTCGAGTCTTAATTTGGTATAATATATAAATATTTTAAAGTATTTCTTCCTTGGTTTATAAATTATTCCAATATTTTATGAGGTCTGCAAACGCCAGATTAATTTGTATAACTTTCTACCATATCAAAAGAATTGATTTTAGGTCTTAATTACTAGGAAAAATATATATTGGCGACCTTAATATAATAGGTATTCAACCTTTAGACTTTGTAACTTTTTTTATTAATTTGCTAAATTATTTCTTAACCAAAAATATTTTTAAGAATTTGAATTCCAACTTAATTACTGAATGTTTAGCTAAATTATGTCTATAGCCCGCAGCCAAGAGTTTCCGTCTTACAAAATGATGGGCTGTCCTTGGGTCTGGTCTCATCATGGTTGGTTTGGTTCCTGGAACTCCAATCTATGTTTAAATTACCATTTAAATGCTATGCTTTCTGCGGCTGTGCGGCATTTCATCACAATGTTACATTCACATTATTCAGCCAGCATAAAATTGCAAACACATATTATTGACACATCATTATCAATCAGAGTTATGCTCAGTTGAAAGTCCGCAATGCTTCCGCAAAGATCTTCGGGCGCTTTTCCTCCAGCTTTTCCCTGCTTCGGGATTACAGCTAAGTTTTATGACCATGATTTATGGCAGAATTCTTCATAGGCGGCCGTTCTGGTTTGATGGTCCTCCGTCCAAGGCCCGGGCTCTGCTCTGGCTCGGATCCACTGCACCATGAAGCCTCCTCTCCGGATCGGTTTGGATGGAATCGGGCATCGGATCCCCGAAAGACACACTCGCTGACACGCACGTCTAGATGCGAGTGCCAGTGCGAGTGCGAGCGTATCTGTATCTGGCAGATACTGCGCACTCTAGCATGCTTTATGGCCTAATCCCGATGGTTAGTTTTGTTCAACATAAACTGCTCGATTTCATGTATTCCATTTAAATGTCATAGAAAGCGGTTGCAAATCAAATTCGTATAGCCTTCTCCTTTGGTTTTACATCCATATTTATTTGCAATAATTTCGTTGCTTTGTGGATTTTATCTTTTTTGTGTGGTCTGCTTTTGCTTTGTATAATTTGATAGTAATTGGAAGAAAAATAATACAATTGATTAAGAATTTTGTGGTTTTGATGTGAAAGTTATCTTAAAATATTTTCTAGAAACCTTTATTTTAATTTAAAGATTTATAGATACTAAATTAAATATTTTAGCTCGTTATAAGACTCCTATACAAAAAATTGTTTCAAATAACTTACTATTAAATTCCAGACAACATAGATTTTACATTATATATATTACATGATATCTAAATAATAATACGATTTTCATAAACAATTTTTAAATATTTAAGTTCTCTAGAGAGTAAATATAAAGATACCGAAACCCAAGTCACTTACAGCTTTTAAATTCATTTTAATTTGCCATTATTTCTTTGGTTTATGGGATTCTGTCTTTATTTAGCTGTATTTCAAATGCATTTGCCATGTCTTAAGCTGTTAGTAATTAGTAAAACAGAAGCATTAAGTAGTAAAAATAATTGTAATGTCAAAGAAAATGGCAATTAAGAGACGTTAAGAAAGGGGTTAATCTTAATATATATTCTTAAAAGTGCTACTGGTTTTACCGGGGTAAACCTTATGAATTCTTCATGGTCGAAAGGTGTTTCTCTTAGAATTTATTAATACAATTATAGTAGCATTTCCTTATTTTAGATATCAGTAAGTCTATCTCACAAATTTTAAATATAAAACTTACTTTTAGATACAAGTATTGTACTAGATTTCTGAGTAGATGCTTTAAAATATTCAAAACCAATGATAAATATTACAAATAAAAGTTTTGAACCTATTTTCAAATGACAATCTTGTTTCTAGATCTGTAAAAAAATTTTAAATAAATCATAGAGATCACGGATGTTTCCCACTTTCATTTAACACTGCAACCTTGGTCGGTTAAAGATTGTCTTTACCTTTGGCTCCCTAATGGCACCTCATCCATATATATAGTATGTAACATATGTGTGAAGTTGCCTGCGAAGCCATTTCTCACTTCACACTTACCGGCACGCCATCTCGGGCACATTTTTCTCTTTAACGCATTTGGAACCCCTAATGGTTAACCCCGAAAAACTTTGCATTTAAATTGAAATGCGGAAAGCAAGCAATCAGGGAAAAACAATTAAATGTGATATGAAAGGGGTTGTCTATGGCTGACGGCTCCCGTTGACAAATCGTGAGATTATGCAAAGACCGGGCCAAGAAGAAAACAGAAAGTTTTATGGCCCTAATTGTCGCGTTACAACACCCGCAAATAAGAAACGCAAAGTGCAGACAACAAAAGGCCATGTAATTAGGGAGCCAGACCCCACTGCAGCACTCCTCAAAAGTCGGAATTCTTCTGGAGCATTACAAATGAGCCATTGGCGTGATGTTTCCCTGATTATTTTAATTTTTATTAACGCTCTCTTCCTTTTGTTTAATTGTTTTTTAAGCAAATCTCGCCTGAGGGCAGAGACGTTTGCCTTGCATTTTTATATATTTCATATATTTATTTTTAAAGTTGCCATAATCTTTGGAATTTATGAAACTTTATGGAGCATAAATAAAAATTATGTAGGGAGATTTAAGACCTTGTATTAATTATTTAAATACTTATTTTATTTTTTAAATTGAAAACTATTTTGCTTGTGAATTATTATTCTTTTGTGGTTTTGTAATAATTTTCTTTGATTTATTGTTAGCACATCAGTAGTGTAAATCTATATTGATGGAAAACCCTATTAAATGATTACTGTAATTCTTCTTAAGGGTTTTATTCGACAGAAATTAAAACGCTTATCAAAAAGGGCTTTAAAAAATTTAATTTGAACCTAAAAAAATACAACTTGTATTTAGAATAGATTTACTTTTTACAAGTGTTTCCTTTTTATATTTCCAGACTGTACACTATAGGATCTGGCAATTGCTTGAGATATCCATCAGTGAGTGTTTTGTATTCCCAATTGCTTTTCATCTCAATAGTTAATTATTTTGGATAGATTTTCAACAGTTTAACAAGTTGGTAGGGTTTCTTGGCGCCAAGGGCGATGGGTTGATTTGAAATCCATTTCAACAGTTAGTTAATTGGGGCTTACGGTTCGGTTTGGGTCGGGTAGGGTTATTATTGATGCACTTCCTAATTGAATTGCAATGCAATCGCTTGAAATAATTGATGAGGTAATGAGGTAATGAAGGTGAGACTTCAGTTGCGATTAGAGATACCAGTCAAGTGGGAAATAAGCCATTTAGTATTACAATATAGGAAATCTGATATTGATAACATCGAATTTGTAATTTAAGTTTGTCTTTGTATAAATATTTATAATTGATTCGGGCCTTTGGCGCTATTTAGGAAAAAAATAATTGTCGAAGGAGTGAACCTTTTTTAAAGTAAAAAACTTTTTAAAGCTTTTTAGTACCTAGTAATTACAGAATTTTCAACTATATTCATAATTTATTCAACTATTTTTTTCCTTAATACAATTTTTAGCATACTCCCAATGTTTAGTTTTATTTTTCTCCTTTTAAATTTTATTTTTGAAGTCCGTGCATTTTTTTAAATTATTTCTAACAATTTTTACATGCCTCGTCGGTTTAATGCTTTGACTTTTATATTACCCTAAGGCATATATACTAAACTCTATAAACTAAAACTCAACGATTCCAGAGGAAAATGCTGCATTTAAGAGACGCAAAAATGCTGTACAACAAGCGCCAAATTTGCCTCACACAAATCAAAGCCACTTTGCCGTTTGTCGTTTGCCTTTTGCCGTTTGCCGTTTGTGTACCACTTTGGACATATATGGAAAAATTAGTGGGATGTTTTCGGATTGTGTCCAGTGTGTCCAGAGATCTGGAGGAGCCACATACAGACTGGAAACTGGAGGTGTCGTCGTCATTAGCAGTTAGCAGTTAGCAGTTGGTGGCTGCAATGGAGAAAGACCGAGAAATGTACGAAATGGTGTCTCTCAAAGCTTTTTGATTATGAAATTTGATGTACTCACCCAGCAGCCGCCGATGCGCGGCAGTTTATTGTGGTGTCCCCACGGATTGGAGTGGCAACAACATTTCCTCACGCCAATAAACGCGCAATTATAATAAAAATAATCACAGGGGGCGACTGCTGATCCTCTGCATTTGGTCATAACCAGACGGGGGCCAAAACCATTGAGGTGGCCAAGATCCAGAAGGTACACAGAGGGAAAACGAGGTACTGTAAGATAATTGAAAGGGTTTTTTAAAGTTTAAAATTCAAAGGTTTTGAAGTTTGAAAATATAACTCAAAAGGTACTCATATAAATATTTACATAAAATTGCCAAAAAATCGCCCTTATACGTGTCATTTCAGGGATGTTAGAACTTATTGGGAAATATATGTGAGATTTTTCGGTATCGATGCAATAAAATAAGTAAACTGTTTACTTAAAGTACTAACTACATATTATTCCACAAACACTTATCATACTAAATATAGTAATATAATTAAAATTATTACCTTCCTTGATTTTCCAATACTTCTTTGAGGAGCTAATTTTCTCTGATTAATTTCCAGGTTAATATCAAATTGAAATATTTTAAACATTTATTCCCTGTGTACTTTTTTTCGTTTGATCGTTGCGATCCTCGGTTGAACGCCGTCTTCATCGACTTCTTCTGCGCTCGTTCCCGACTGGATTATCGCCTTTTCGAACAGCTTTTTCTCCTTTTGTTCCCGTTCTCATTCCCATTTTCATTCCCAGTCCGCTGGCCATTCGCTCTCTATCTCATTGCGACGACAATTGGCGAGTAATTGCTGCTGCATAATAATTCTCCAACCATCGATGATGGCCTGGTCAAGTTTTTGCTCCCCTTTGGCGGCCTGACTTTTTGCCGTCCCCTCCGTCCGTCCATTCATTTAATCCATTTTTGGTTGAGTGAGTTTCCTGAATTCATATCGAAATTATTTATATAAAAAATATTTCTCAGATATAAGCAGCATTCATTTTTTTCCCCTAATCTAATAAAGAGAATTAATTAAAAAATGGCATGAAAAATGGTATAAATTAACGCAGCAATTAGACACAAATTCCATTACAAGGTGAGAGAGCTCTGAAAAAATACCCTAAATGGCTTGGCCAACTAAAAAGTGGCAAAAATAATGCATATAAAATGGTTGCAAGCAAAAAAAAAAAAAGAAATACAATATTAGCATTGTCAATCGAGTTGGGTTTGACTTTTAAGAGTCGAGAAGGTTGCGCTATGAAAATTATTATTTTGGGTGGAGCAAGTTTTATATATTTTATAATTCTGTCATGGGAAAAAAAATGTTGATGATTCTTTAGAAAAAAATATTAATTGCATTTAAAAATATATTTTAATTGAAAGAATACTAAAGAATATAAGGCGTGCTTCTGCATTATGAAAGAATGGTAAGGAAGTTCTATAAAATTTATTTTCCAAAAACCCCCCTTGAAAATATATTTTCATACTTTTCCAATCAAATATAAATCAGTTAAGCATTAATTCTGGATACCCCTTTTATTTCTTCTAGCAATTTTTACAACTCTTTTACCTAATCAATCATTAGCTGTCCATTAGTGTTTATCTCTAAGCTAACTATCAATCAATATCCAAAGACAAACAAAAAATACATTTTCCACGGTCATCAAATCAATATTCAAAGAGCCTCCACTACCAAATTGGCAACAATCTGTCAGATGCATTTCATAAAGCTCAAACGGCGTCAGCGTCCGATCCGATCCGATCCCAGCTGAAAGGAGTAGAAAAAGTCGAAAATTGCTTTATGAACACGTTTCAATGGCCAGCCAGGCATGTTCGATGTCATGTACTCCATGGCTCCAGTCGAGGGAGAGAGACACTTCTCCGGGCCTGATGAAATCGATCATTTTCCCACGATCTAGCCAGAGGCTCGGTTCGGTTCGGATCGGATCGGTTGTCAGCAGCCACCAGCCCCAAGTCTCAATGACTAACTCTAACTGCACAACAAGTGGCAAGTTGGCCAGAAGTAAAAAAATATAAAAAGGAAAAAAACCTGGCCAATAGCAGGCATTACTTGATTTGTATGTGCTGCTATGTAAATGCTATAAAAGGATTTTGATTACGAACAAATGCCGGCCCCGCCAGCGGTACGACATGGGCCTAAAGGTGTCTGAATTCTATTGGGATGTTGGGATCTTGGGATGTTGGGATGTGGCTGTGTAGATGAGGACGTGAATGTGCTGCCCGGAGACTCTTTCTCTCTGAAGGCGGAAGCATGACTGGGCGCCTTTTACCCAGAGACAGGTTTTAAACCGTCCATTGATCAATATCACGGAATCTAAATTCAATTTTTATGGTACCCTTTTGCTGTTTAATTGATATTTAATGAAGGCTTAAGATTAGAATTAGGAAGGGAGGAATATTGTGAGCATTGACTCTGAAACTACCCTGGAATTGGGAAATGATCTAGCATATAATGTGTTTCATACATTTTTGAATTCATTATTTATTAGAACATATTTAGCTTTTAGTTTTACAGACTAGGTTCTTTTGTTTTAAGAAATAAATTGAATAGTTATGATAAGAGCTGCTTTTAGACTTTAGCTCAGAATTTTCTAAATATTTACTCTTTTATTTTATCAATTATCCATTGCTCTATTAATTTATTTCCATAATTCATTTGAAATACTACAAAGGGTATCCGTTTCAACCTAATATTTTATGCCCTTTTAATTTATTTTATTGTTAGTATTTGTATTTGTAATTGTCATTTCATTCAGATTTAAAATAGATAAATCCAGCAATAATTCTGTCTTCAATTTCTTATTTTATTCTTTGAAAAATCATAGACCCACACCTCCTACCTACCGTAAGCCATGAATAAACATATTTCTCCCTCACGGCTTTATTCTAATTAGCAGCCAGCGTGTTGGCCTTTTCCCCTGCTCGTTTCAACGCCTTTTAACCTCCTCTCCACCGGTCTTACGCACTCGCCATGACTGGTAGGAAAAACACAATATTTGAGCAGCTTAATTGGGGCGGACAGTCTGGGCCGATCCGCTCAGTTCTTTGACATGTTTTCTATTTGTCTAATTTGTCAAGTTTTGACTGGTATTTTTTCTGTTTTGTAAAACGGAAATGATCCGACAAAAAAAAACTCTGTCTGTGGCTTAGGGATTACCAACTGAGGTTTGAAATGAATTGGAAAGCGTGGCTAGAGTTTTGGGTCTGGGTTGGGTTTGTGACAGTGGAAAATATATGTATATTTAAATTGATCCCATTGGGCTCGTGTTCAAACAATGCTTATATTGAGACCTGATTGGGCCAAGCGTGCTTCGATATTTGTTTATTATTCTTGTCATGGATACGTGGCAGAGCATCTACGAAGAAGTTTATCTTTGGGTTTTCAGAATACAAAGCGAAGCGTGTGGGTGATCGATCAGGGAGTAATCGAAGAAGCTTAATTTTTGGGTCTATATAGATTTTTGACTTTTGAAAATTAGCAATAAGCCCAGGGTTTATTATATATTATTATTCTTCTGTTTATTTGTTTATTTAATTCCTTTTTAGCACTATTCAAGAGATTTGTCATGAAATTTAAAATTCAGGGTATTGCAGAAGTATTTTTTACTTTTCTTTAAATTGAATATGTAAATAAACACTTTTATATCCTTGTAGATTATTATTATTTTAGTTAGAAGCTCACAAGGCAGTGAAGGATTAATTTCCAACCCTGAAAACTATATATTCTTGATAAGCATCAATAACAGGGTCGATTTAGATATCTATGAAGGAAAAAAAATTGTACAGATTTTTTTTAAATTTTATAAGTGGGTAGAACATCAAAAGATAAAAAAAAAAACATTTTTTATAAAAATAAATTCAATTCAATAAATTGATTATAACAATCAACATAAGTATTACCACTTATTTTAGTTTTAGATTATTTTTCAGTGATTAAAATAAGATAAATTAAATTATATATAATAATAGTTGTACATGAAATTGCGCTCTTTTCTTTATAATATCTTAAAATTAAACTATATTTAATTAATGGTAATATAAATTTTTTTTTCCCACCTGGTATCCTTTTCTCATTTTTCTTCGTACAGATTCATATGTATTGTCGGCTTCAATCATATTTAATTGTTGCAACAGTTTCTAAAATATTAAATTATAAATATTCAGTCAAATCTTAGTCAATAAATAATATATTTTATACTTACCTTTATTAAAATAATGAAGCCAATCTAGAAACACATACTTTTAAAGCTTGTATTTCCTCCACAAAGTATTTCTCATTTATAGATTTTGTCACTTGTTTTTGGATTTATTTAATCATATTAAAACGGCTTAAATGTATTTTCCACAGAATGCCTTTACAAATTATAGGAAGAACTCTTTTTAAGTTTTTATCTTAGAAAATAACATCTTTTCTATATCCTTACTTCTTCACTGTCAAAATACAACTGAATAGAGCTAGTAAAAAATACATTTTCCAAGCCACCCTTTCGGTGGTAAAAAATGAACAGCAATTCAACCCTTTCCGTGGTTCTCTCCCTTCCAGTCTCTGATTTTTGCATAGAGCAACGATGGTCTTGCCTTTTTTAGAACTCTTCCAATACCAAACAACCAACCCCCTCGATGAGGAGGAGGTGGAACCCGTTCCGAAAGCCAGATGGCGCTGCTGCTGAGCCATTTCTGTACGATTTCCACTGGACATTCATTAAGGAAGAGAAAAACTTGTGAATAATTTATATAATTAATACCCCGCTACGATGGCCACGCACAGCTGGCATTTAGTCGCTAGTGGAGGACAGCAGATCTCTCTCAGCTGCTGTTTAATAAAATATTTTAAATAATTCCGTAATCTAAATGCAGTCATCGTCAGAGCAACAAAACAGGCCCAAGAACGTTGGCGACGTTTTCCTCTACGGATGCAACAGGATGCCGAGTTGCTGGGATGCTGAGAGGCTGAGAAAGAAATTCTAAATACCAACGAGTCACAGCAGCATCCACCATCCAGCACAAATCACAAATTGTCACGTTAATAGTGGCAGCCATCCCCCATACCGATCTCCATCCCGATCCCGATCCCCATCCCTCATTTGAGCTTGTCTTGCATTTCGCATCCGTATAAATGCAATGTAAATTTTTTTGTCTTGTGCGCGCCATTGCATATGTCAAGACAACAACAAAGCGGCGACTGAGAGGAAAATTCGCGATGAGATCGTGAGGAATATCGTTATTCTAGGGGATTGATTTAATGAGAGAGATAGATGAAAAGTTATTTTCATTTTTATTTAATTTTGTTAAGAAGGATATTTGGGATATATTGAAGTATATATTAAAATTTATTTATATTTAAAATAAAATAATGTCTTTTATTAAGCACTTATACAAGAAATTTATTTATTATTAAATACATTGATAGTTGGGTAATATTGTAATATATTTACTAATAATTAAATATTTTAAAGTTACATAAAGCCTGCTTGGTGGCAAAGATCCGGTCGGTTTTACAGATACACTTTTACTTTAAAATGTTAGAGTAATACAATAAAGTATTTATTCATGTACAATAGGGATTCCAAGTAACCTATTCATTGATTTAATTAACTCATTCTTAGAGTTATAAATAAATATAGGTTTTACATTTGTAATAATTTTGTTTTAGTATAAAAAATCGAGAATACAGTTCGTGCCACAGGAAAATCCCCACAAAGCTGCCCATCTCTAGCCCCCGCAGCCTGATGGACTGGCATTGGCAGCCACTCTTCTCGTCTCTCTCAGCACGTTTCGCCTTGATAATTTATGAGACGCCTTATTAACATCAGTCAGCATCGGCAGAAGCTGCAAAAGACTCTGTCTTCAGGCTTCTCGGCTGCAGCTTGGCCAGCGGCATCCAACTGGCTTTCTCGGAAAGGAATCTCCGCTTTTTGTTGTCTCGCTCACTTCACATCTCCTGTTGGCTGCCACATTTTCCCTCATTTTAATGTAATTTCTGCTGTTTAATTTGTAAATTATTTTAATGCCAGCTTTGTCATAATTTATCGCTTGTCCTTTTGTCGCCAGGAATTCGTGTATCCGGTAGATACACATATATATATTTCCCTTCTGAGCTGGCAAGCTATATGTGCATGCAAATCTGCTCAGTACGAGCCTCATTCTATGCAAATTTTCGGTTGGATTCAAGTCCATTCGGTCCGAGTTGGCTCGTTAGGTGGTCAGCCGTTGGGATTTGCATAAGTATGTTGACTTTCAATTAAATGCCAAAGCTCGATCAGTTGTTAAAGGCATTCCGAATGTTAATTCTCAAGTGCATTTGATTGTAATGCCGAAATGGACAAGTTCCGACACTCAATGGTGAAGTTGGGATACTCTGTAGAAATAAATCAAAATTGAAAATAGTAGTTAAATATATAATCAAGAACCTTGGAAAGAAATAAACCTTACTTGGTATTTAAGCAAAAGAATAAAAAGTAATTCCTTTTAAAAATAATATTAAAATGTATAATCTAAATAGAGAATGCCTAAATCATTTTAAAATATGGAAAACCGTTTTTAATACTTAATAAATATACATAAAGCCCCTAGTTTAGTTTTATTTAATGTACAATACTAGTAAAATTTAATTTATTATTATTTAATTGCTTGTTAACTATCATATCAAAGCTCATATACACCTCAACTGTTCAAAAACAACATTCACATTCACATTTATAAGGCACAACAATCAGTTCAATGACAAGCAGAGAGCAAATAAGTAAGTTTGTGCGATTCGAATCAAAGTCAATTGGGGGCAAAAAAAATGTTTGCATAAATTTCAAAAGGAAACCTGGCCGTAATTGTACTCTAAACAATTATCAATTGTGCATAAACAAAGCTACAATAAGTGGTAGCAAAATTTTACTTAAAAGGATTTTAGTCAAGGGGAAATTACTTGAATGATTTTTCATAATTTAATCTTAAATTAGCTGGACTCCTGGGAGAGGCTCAAGGACCATGACGAATCTCTGATAAATTGGCACTCTACCAGCGGCAAGTTCAAGTCCACTCTCCTTCTCACCCAAATTACAGTATTTAAAAATCTTTAATAAGCGCAAAATCTGGAATGGAATACACCCGAGACCCACTTCAGATGCACTCGAACCCAAAGGGGGCGTGCCGGCAATCTTGAAAAGCGCCGACACCTCAACACATCATCATCACCGAGTCAGCCGTCATTGAAAGCCGAACAGTAGCCGTCAGATGCTGCCAACATTCTTTTTGCCATCGTCTGAGGCAATATTTAAATTGATTGAGGCCCTGACTCACAATGAATTGAAAGCCGCTAAGATCGGAGACGGAAAATTTACATTCGTTGGAAATGGAAATCATGGCATTGTGAAAAATCACTCCAACAATGCACACTTTTGTCGTCTATTTATGCCAGGTTACTCATGGATTAGGAAAGTATATGGGTTTTTAGGTGAGACATGTTATAGATATTAAAATTCATTCATATTAAGACTAAGAAAAATAGTTTAAATTACATTTTTAAATATTTTTTTGTTTATAATTATATGAATATTCATATTTTGTTGGATTAATACATAAACTGTTGATTTATTATAACTTAACATTGTATCTCAATATATATAAATTTCTACAAACTAATTAAATATAAGACCAAGTTTATATATTAGTCCCGAACAGTATGCAATGCTTCTGTAACACATTAAGTAGAGGGTATAACATGGTCTTGGCCATCTCTACTCGCTGTTACCCTCTCCCCAAACCAGAAAAACATTTCCCATTTTGTATAATAAATACAGCGGAAATACTCTGCCAACTTATGTAAAAGTTCACAAATTCATTAAATCATTGCTCAATGCTCTCGATTTTTCGCCAGCATTCCATTAAACTTAGTTCATGGTAATGGAGTCCAATCAGCGACCGATTAACTGACTAACTAGCCTCGTGATTTCTAAATAATTATGCAAATTCTTGATTTGCAATTGCAATTATTGTTACGTTAATAAGCAGAAGTCAAAGTCGAATGGAACAGCAACAACAAGAAAACAACTTGGTAAATTATTCAAACGAAAAATTGTTTTTCAACAGCTGCAAAGATCGAACTCAAATCTGACACACACCGAGAAAAAGAGACAAAAGTTGGCGACAAGGCGACATTGCAGTTAAAGTGTTGTTGCAAGCTGAGTGTTGATGTTGCTATTGTTGTTGTTTTTATTATTGTTGTTGTTGCGTCCTCGGCCTGGGGCCAGAAGCTGACTGAATGGCTGGCAGCTGTCAGTCAGTTGGACGTTTTTGACCAAATCGTGTAAAAACCGTTGAAAACGACAAACAACACGTCGCCAGGCCGCTGAAGTCTCGAGCAACAGATGCAAGCTTTTCAATACAAACTTTTTGAGATGGTTGCGTGAGGTTGGTTAAAAATTTAAGAAATAAATAGAATTACACTTTGAAAATATTAAAATATACATTTAAAGCCACGTACGACGATCTATAAAGCTTATTCGCCACAATTTGAAAGCCTTTTTCGAGAGTGCTTAAACAATGCATTGATTTTTTAAATATTCTTCCCATCCCTAGTTCCCCTCCCCTGTCCATCGTGTTGCCTTAACGCTTTTTGTCACCAGATTTCTGAGTCGGCCGACGCCGTCGCCTTGCCTTTCCGCGAGTCGGCCGACGCCGTCGCCTTGCCTTTCCGCGACTCGGCCCGCGGACCGATTAATTGTTGGCACTGCGCAAGCGCGCGCGCCTCTCCTCAAAATTGTTGTTTTGCTTTGTCTGTTTGGAAAATGTAAATTATACTTTGTGGCATTTTTTTTCTCCTCTCCTCAGTTGGGCTTTTAATGAGGTACAACTATTTGCATTTTGATTGACAGCATTGGAGATTGTCGAAATTGGACATGCGCACGGATGCATATTTGGCAAATGTGATAATGATGCTGGTAACAAAAAATAAAAATAGCACAAATTCCAAGAAACATAAAAAATACTGCGGTTGATTTCAAAATTGTGTTATTACAGACTGGAAAAGTGTGGTATTTTTTATTGTGTCACAAAAGGGGTTAGAAAAACGAAGGGGTTAAAGCGTTTTTGCGTGCATGGTCACACTGCAAATGGACTAAAAAAGTCTGGATAGTGCCATAAAAAGGGGTAAATATAAATTTACAACACTTCGCAAGGAAACCGCTCTCACTTTGTTATTAAAGGGTTGGTTAACCATTCCACTGCCACCCTAAAAATCCGCATTCACAGTTCCAATGAGGCATTCATTTTCCGTTTTTTATTAGCGTCGCGCACATTTCAGTGCGCATATTCAAATTTCTCCGAGTTTTTTTTTTAAATTGGAAACCTTTCCAGGGAACACGAATTTGTATAAAAGGCAGTCAGTCGCCAGGACACTGCAGTCAATCGTAAGTTGACGTCTCTCGCGAACGGATCTAAATTTTGGATAACTCTGACTGGGATTATAACTCTAATTGGATTACATACTCAAGGATTACATATAAAATTAACTAACTCTATTTAAATTAATTTCAAAAATATTTTATTCTCATTTTAAAAACGATTATTTTGATTTATATTCTGTTTTTCTTTAGATATTCTTACTTAAGCTTTTCTTTCAACATTTTTTGTTTGCTTTAAATTTACAATTTTAAGTTTAAATTCTTAGAAGCCATTTTAGTTTTTCGAAACCGACGAAAAGTTAATTAGCATAATATTCTTGTGAAAACCTTTAATTTAAAGTCCTAAGTTACTAATATTTCTGAAGTGAAGGAACGTTTTTGCAAAGCACCAAGCATCATTCCCTTACAAAAAAATATATCTCTAAATTTATTTAATATAGAAAATTACTCTTATTATTATTAATTATTTTTTAAAAAGTATCTTACTGATTTTTTAGATTTCGTTCGAGTCATTTAGCAAATACTTGCCTTTAACTTTCCATTCTCACAATTTCTCTGCACATATTTTCCTCGAATATCATTGCCCAATTTCTTCTCGCTGATTTTTATCGCTTCTAATTTGCTGTAATTAGCACTGGGAACAAATGTATATTAAATTTAATTTTTCGGTTTCTGCCTCGTTGGAGGCCTTAAGCAAATACTGCAACAATTTGCGTGCCAAATTGTGAACAGAGGAGGCAGCACCGCAACTGTTTATGCATTTTGTGCAGCGAGTGCAACAAATTTAATTGTGCCGATAGACATGCATTGGCAGTAAAAACCAAAAACTAATAATACTTGCAAACGGCACACAGAAATATGGACTTGCAAAGAAAACCTTAGCTAAAGTGGCAATAAAAATGCACAGCACCGAAAATTTCAGCCCAGCGACCATGCAATGATATCATTTCGACTCCGTACGCCGTCCTGCGTGTTGTTAATTAAGCTCATTAATTTCCGCTGCTGTCGCTTTCCTGCGGCAACAACAACCGCAGCTCTTTAACTCACTAAAAAGCAACAATTGTAGCAGCAGCAACAACAACAACAACGAGGAAATAAAGACGTTAACAATGCAAAAGATACTTGGATACGCAAAACTGCACCCAAGCCAACATCTCCCATTTCGCCTTATAATTTATTTAATATTTCTTTTATTTCGGTTTCTATTTTATTGTATTTATTTTTTTGTGTTTTTTTTTTTTTGTTTGCAAGCCCAGCGATTTGTTGCCATGTGCCACTGCGGTGGCCAGAAACTAAAATTAATTAAAAAAAAAATAACAATAATATCTCAAAGTTATTTTGTCGGCATAATTTTGCCATTTTTTCTGGCTTTGCAACCGAGTACGTTCGCTCCTTGAGTCTTTTGTTGCAGACTTAAGTTAATTTATTAGCTGCAATCATAAAATGCCATTTATAATCTTGGATTTCAGTTGGGTTTTTATTTGTGTTTATTTTTTACGAGTTGTAAAAAAACTGTGCAGTGCATTTTTTAAAGCTGCAAATTGTAGCGAGAAATTTAATTAAATTTGTAGAGAAATTAATAAAATAATAAAACTAAAAGTGTATGCTTGGTGTTAATAAACTGAACAAGATCGAAAAATAAAGAAAATAATGCAACAAAAAAAAAACTAAATTAATAAAGGAAAGTTTCTCTTAAGTTATTTAACATTCTTTTATAGGTTTTAATACTCAAAAAGCTTTAATGCTTATTCAAGCCAGAATAATTGGCCTTTATTAAGTTAATTTAGGTATTTAAAATGTATATTTCAGTTTAAAATATTCTCAAAGCATACAAAATCTCAAGTAAAATGTTTAATTTTAAGCCAAAGACTACTTCGTAAAAAAGAGAAAACAATAAAAGAAAATTGCTGGGAATTCGCATCTTAAGTGGTAGTTTAAGGGGTTTTAGAGAATAAATTTAGCAAAAAGTAAATACATATAAAATCTAAAAAATTATGGCTAGTAATCTTGTAAAATTAATTGACATATTTCAAGGAATAGACAGAAAAAGTGGCAGAAAACACGCCATATCTCTCAAAAAATCATTTCAAATACAATTCTGTGAAAAATGTCAGATTTTCTTCATAAGCCGAGCCTCTTCCTAAACTGTTAAGCTGCTTAAACACTTTAAAAAACATCAAAATACATATATTAATAAATATTTACCCACATTTATAACGTTCCTAGTAAATCGCAGCCGTCATGCAACGAACCAATTTGAATTTACACAAAATGTTCTGTTTATAAATTGTCTATGCATAGACAAATTGTGAAAGAGAGTTCACAGCCAGTCCCGTCCCCGCCGGTAAACCAGATCAGGTCATCACGGCTAACCCATAATTATACCTCCCAAGATGGGCTATCTTGAACCGAGTAAGACATAAAATTATGCCAACTACGGAAATTGACGGCCTCTACTGATGGAATGGAAATTGATAATATGCGGGGAGTTGGCGATTAGCATTTAATTCTAATGCGACTTAGACATGCAAATGATTTAACTCACGTGAGCCGCATTTTCGTTTTCATTTCAAGTTATTTATATGCAAAAACCAAAACCGCCGAGCACATTTCAAATTTACACTCCAGACCACAGACCACGCCCAGCTTCAGGCTCACTCGGCGGAGTTTTATGGGAATCATGCATGCAAATCCACCCAGGCTTAATCCATGCGCTTAACTAATAAACACATTAAAGCGTAATTTGTTTTTGAATACGCATTACGGAAAACAGTATCTGGGAGGAACAAAAACCCATCTGCAAGTCTGGCGCTCTCTACAAGGCATTCGGCCATTAGTTGGTAGCTCACAAGCCATTATTAAGCGAGTTAATAACATGTCTGTGGGAATAAAATATAATATAAATCTACGATGATCCAGTTAGGCAGCAGCTTTGCGTGAGATTTCCGCTCAACATCTGTATTGGTTAATCAATTTTCCAGATTCTACAGATATATATAGCGGATAAGTTAGTATCTCTTAATGATATAGCGATAATCTTAAGGCTAGTTTTTGCATAGAACCGGAACTTAATGCAGTCTATTATTAGGATTATTTGGAATTAAATTTCAAAGAGCTTAGAGGTTTGTTTTGCAAAAAGATATCATAAAAAAAAAAGTATGCCTCAAGCAAGCCATAACTTTACCAAGAATATTATTCAATACATAAATATCTATCTTTCTTGCCCATCAAACTTTCGTGTTGGAAAACAAAAAATCCCATAAATATGCGTAAGTTCAGATACCATTAATGTGTATACGCAGAAGATCTACTATATATAGCATAGATTTAGCTTCTGAATGGACTCAAAACTAATTAACATCGGAGGCAGTTCGGAGGCAGACTTTCAGAGCAGTTCGTGTGGCACGGTGCATGGTGTGTGGATGCATCATGCAAATTTACTAAAGTGTGAAATATTGCAAATTCATGCAGAGCCACACCACAGGTGGCCATCGCTGCTGGACTGGACTGTGGACTGGACCTCCAGACCAATAAATTAACACTCTATTTTCATACAATACTTTGGCCAGATCGCATGCAAACCAAAAGACCAAGGCAGAAAATGCTTGAAAATAGCTTTTCCTTTGGCCAACAATTAGCTATGCATATGAAAATGTATTTCATTTGTGTTCCAGTTTTGCATCAGGGGCACGCCATGGTCTCAACGGGGTTTTATTGTAGCAATAAAATGCATTTTTATTTAATAAATATTTTCCTAGCCAACACCTAAAGCTAATGGATTTCGTTTAATAATTTTTACCTGTTTTTGTCTGGGGTGAAGGGGAAAATGTTGTGGTAATTGCGGAAATTATTTGAGAGAGAAGAAAAATATTTATTGTTGCATCTTAATTGTTTTTATAAATAGTTTCAAAGTTTTAAAAAATATAAAAAGTAATTGTAAAATGTTTTTCATTATGTTTAAATATATTTATAAGCTTAAAGATACATGTTGCTTATGTTTAGCCTACAGTTTTGTTTATTATTTTTCAATTAGGTATTTGCTTAATATTCCAGCTATTTTTGCTAATCTAAACGTGTGTTTTAAGTACCATTTAAATTCTCTTAAAATAATTTAATAATTAAGAGACTTTCTCAGACATATTGTGACAGGAAGTAAACTGAAATTAGTGAAGCTTATCGGGACTGTCAGGCTGAAACTTCCGCAACTCTTCGACGACGGTCTTTGGCTGTTGACAATGGCGCACAACAATGAGCATTTTGGACATATGTCTGTTCTATCCAGCGATTTCGTATTTCCCTCCCTCCCCCCTCGAGGAAAACGGCGAAACGGAAAACCTACCGTAAATAATAAAAGCAATCGTCTTAGGCACGCATCTCGGGCGGCTGATGGACATTCTCGCACAGAGGCGTATAAAAACAGGACATCAGGACAACGAATGCCCCACAGGACATCACTTTGAATATAAAGCAAGCGAATAAAACACAACAACGAATGAATGAATGAAGGGAAAGGACGTGTGGCATAAAAAACACTTCAGACGGAAGAGAGAGAGAAAATAAAAAAGAATTTCTTATTACAGATATTTTGCTTATCTGCAGCAAAACATTCGTTCACACTTCCCACAGGACCTCGACTGAGTGTGTAGTGTGTGTGTGAGGATTCCTTCCCTTTCATCTCTGCCAAGGGCCACCACTGAGGGTGAATCTGAATCCCACCCTTCGTACACACACACACATGAAACTTGGATGGACACAAATCCGCTTTTATATTTTCAACTGTCAATCGTCGTCGCAATTTCGCCTCGCACTCCCCCTTTCCGTTCAGTTTGTAGGTGTTGGAATTATAATCAAAGTCCAGTTCAGTCCTCCACCCCTCGCATTCCTTGCATTATCTTGCCTCTCCAGACCTCTTTGCCTGGGATTTTATTTTCTTTTTATTTGCTCTTCTCTTATTTTGGCCCACAAATTGTAAAGTGAAAATTCCAACAAAATTTCGCTCTTAATGCCCTTTTTTCACTTGACTGACAGGCCACTGGCTGGATTTTCTCCTTCGCAGGAGCCGATTTTTTTCTTCTTGTTTTTTTTTTTGTCTGAAAACTCCCTTTTCCCTTTCTTTGGCTTGGCCATTATTTGATGGTTTCCTTTTGCTATTTTTAAACTTTCCGTTAGCAATTTGTTGCATACTTTTCTGAAATACATTTGTTAAATTAGTTTATGCGGGTAGATGGTAATCAAGATCGGAAAATAGTGAGTTGCTCTCTTTCATGATACCGAAATTAGGGGAAGAAATAATAATAGGAGGAGGAAATCGAATTAGGAAAGGAATTAGAACAAAACTATATAAAACTTTAATTTGGTAAGTATTTGGTGATATTATTGTATTTGTAAGAACAAATTAAATACTTTTAATTACTAACTAAAGAGTAATCAATAACATGTAAAGTAGACTAATTTTTAATATTTCTATTTATTTATTTGTATATTATATAATTTTATATTATATTGTATTATTTTGAATTAAATTAGATTATTTTTAATGAATTCAATGCAATTTATTATCATTTATAATAATTTAATCTATTATAATTAGCATTTGAAACTCGGAAAGTAAAAGCATTCCATTCAAAAATTTCACAGATGATATTCACTCAAAATCTTTGTCCTTGGAAACACATTCTTATCCAGAAATATGTTTACAGAACCTCTAGTTTTGTAAATTCCCTATAAACTACTTAATGCCATAATAAATATCCAAATTAAACATTTTAAAAACAATCTTCTCTTACCCAAATGCCACAAATAAATTTTCCTGACAACAAGACACCATTTCTTCCACAAAAATCCCGCTTAACTTTGAGAAAACAAAACTTAGCTCGCAGCTATAGTCACATTTCCCCATCAACTTGTTCAAATGGCTGCATATTTAGGTTTATGACAACGCAGCACATAAATCTCACAACTGGCAGGACTTCTCGCCAGGGTTGCTCGATGCTAATGAGCCGCGTCCAGGTCGGGATGTGTGTTCTCAGGCCGGATGTGGCCGGGATTTCACCTACTATTGTGGCTGGAGCAGAAAGTTTTGTGTGTGGCCAACAATGAATCAGAAGCAGAGCCAGGGAAGAAACCTTAACCCCAAACCCCCTGGCAGCCGCCAGTGAAGCGTTAGAACTGCCAAGTTTGCGAAAATTTCGGAAATTTCCGAAAGTCGGGGTGTATTCATATATCTTCGCTTGCCTTGCATGCATAATAATAACAATCATAAAAATTGCGGCAGGATAAAGACGGAACGAAATTATGCATACAATAATCATGGTTCATGGCTTCGTTTCCTTGGCTAAACTTTTGCCTTTGCCATTTGAATTTATGACTAATCAAATGCATATAATTTTTACTAGCCGAAGATTTATGTGCGCTGATTTGGTGGAGTTTATGGTAAGGAAAATAAGATGAGAGCCACCCCTATGTAAATTGAGGCCACCCTTATTTTAAATGCAAATGAGACGCAAAGGGGTTGGGGTTAACCATACCAGAAGCTCAGCGGTCTTGAAGGGTGATTTCGGTTTGTAGGAGATTTTAAAAAATTCAAATGGCGGCTAAAAAATTAAAAGTGGCATCCCCTTCGCTCAAAAAATGATTTTTTCAAAATGGAGGATACAATTTTAAAACTGTGTAAAAATACTAGAGCATATATAAAGCTTTATTTTAAATTAATTAAATAAAATTCTTCCTTTTCTAGTTTTCAATTGAGTTCCTAGTTGAGATTATTAATTACAAACCTGAATATGTAATATTTAAATTGATTAATACCTTTAAATATAAAAAAAATACTTCGAAATATATATAGAACTTATAAAGCTCAAACAAAACTCCTTTTTTGTTACCCTAATGACACCGGCAATGCAAGGTAAGCTTTTCCATAATGCACAAAGTCGCCTTGAATATGTACATCCAAATGTTTCTAGACAGAGCAAATAAAATCGATTTTATGTCACTTGCCATGGTGGCTTTCCGCTGTACATGTACATATGTGCAGCAGCAGCAAAATGAACAGGAAAATTCTCTTTGCTCTCAGGGTTTCCCCCTTTTCTTGGAGGTAAAACTTTCCTATTTTTGCATGAGCTTGGGGGTCTGGGATGTGATTCCTTATATGTAGACTGAATACAGCTTCCAGACTGTGCGTGCAAGATAAGAACTGGGAGAAAAACCGGGGACGTGGAAATACGAGAAAAGGGGGCGTCTGCCTTTCTGGAGTTTCCTGCTGCAAGGAGCGTGTGCGAGAGATCTGTCTGCCCTGCAGCAGGATATCCGGTTTCCAATGTATTCGCACAGGCAGACAGTCGAGGGATGGGGAAAAGGGGGCTATGCAACTTGTTTCGCATGGAATTCAAGTCGAAGGGATTCGTTTCTTTGGTATTTAAACTGGAATTAGTCAAGGAAAAGTTACAAATTGAAATTGATGTAAATAAATGTGTGAAGAAATTAGGAGAAAACGCTTTTAAGGGTATAAAAAATGGATTAGAGATTTAATTTTAATATAAGAACAAATTTATCTGGGGAACAATGCTTAAATGGAATTAAAAATATATTAAATTTAAAGAAAAAATAATAAAAATATAATGAAAATCACATTTAAATATTAAAAAAGAGACTTATACTACTATCTTTATTATTATACCTTATTTTATTAAATTTTATTTAATTAACTTAAAAACATTTACAGAAAATGCTTTTTTAATAATATAATTATTTATCTACCATATTTTTCCTTAGCAACCCAAACTAATAACCAGAAAATTACAATCCCAATAACAAGACCCTCAATTTTCCGTAATCAGTTCAAGCAATGTTTGTTTCGTTTTGACCTATGTAAATCCCATGGTTATGACCAAATTACAACCGCCGAAAAAAAAAGAAATTGTAAACAAAAACATTACAGACGCAAATAAAAATAATTTATGTTGCATGCTTTTAGGCGAAACTATCAATTTACCACAAAGTTAATGAAAGATAATTTCAAAGCAGGGAGCCAGATACATTTACCATTTTGGCAATTGAATTTTATGCGCACAGCAGCGTAAAAATTACACGAAAAATTACCGAGTGATGAGATGCTTTTAGTGCTAATGCCTCAAATGTAGCCGGAGATTTGCTGACCACAGCAAAGACAGCAGAAAAAATGGAACTCCTTTGGACGAGGGCAAAAAAAAACAGGACATAAAATCTACAGCTGCATAAAAACCCTCTTTCAATTAACATAAAATTAGCATTCGAATTCAATTTATTTTTATATACGGCCTGCCCCCTCTCGCCGGACAAATGGGTTGAAGTTATTTACGCGTTTTTGGTTGATTCCCCAAAACAGGCCCAAAGCCAAGGCAGCATTTACATTTCCGAAAAAAAAGAGAGGAACTAGAACAGGATAAAAAAAGACTCAAGGGAAGAGGGAAAAATTCATGGCGGACCTGGGTGTGGGTGTCCGGGAAATGTAAGTGGTCATAATAATAAAAATAATGATGCCCGCAATAAAGCTGATTCAAGTCCTTCCCAGGCTTCCCGGCCTGAGAGAGCGAGCCGGTTATTGGCTCGATAGGCCTGGACATTTGGCGCGTCGACGATTTGCGTAAAAAATGGCAGCCGGGTCCTTGTGCAGATAAAAAAGCAAACACCAGCAAACGAAAAGAGGCAAAGGCCGGAAAAGCATTGCCAAAAGAGAGGAAGAAGCCGTGAGGGGAAGCGGTCAAACGGCACGGGCAAAGATTTTCCTGCGAATCAGCGTATTTTTCATGCTGCAGCGATTATTCACCACTGCTTTGGCAGGAATGTGCACTGGAAAAAATATGTATTATCTTCTTCTAAAAGGTGGAAAATTATTGGGATGGAGTTGATAAAGAACTGGGTTGAATATAAATTTATTTATTTAAATTTAAGGCTAGATTAGGGCTGTAATATTTGTTGGAAAATAATTAACATTTTGTTGGAAAAGAGTTATTAAACAACTTGTTTCAATATAATTAATATAATAAAATAATAGGATAGTTTACGGCTTACATTATAATAATTTAACATAAAATAAAGCATTTTTAGTTTACTAAAACAATGTCAAGCAATTAATATAGCCTCTATTTATTATATTCCAAATATATAATATACCATTCTTTCAAAATTGACATACAAATATTAAAATAAGCAGTGATCTTACCTCTTAAAAAAACAATTTTTATCTTGTAAAATGTAAGTTTTTTCTTCAGTTAACAAAAGCATCATGCATTCAATAATTTATCCCTAGTTTAACCCCATACCTACCCCATATTTTCCCACTGTGTCCGCCTGGCAAACGGCACAAAATACCGACTCACCCACTCGATCCAGCGACCCCTGGCGCGTCGTACATCTTGGCCAAAGTGTCATAAATTCATAATAACGCAAATAAGCACCGGCACTAGCCGAACGCAAACTTATCGGAAGCATCTAAATCGGTACCAGCAGCAGCAGCGGGAAAGCGGTAAAATCGGCCAAAGCCTCGGCCAAAGGCATCCTGCCAATAACAACATCGATGGGCTCGTCCTCTGGTGTACGTTTGTATATATATATGACGGCAAATACGTTTTTTACGACTTTATGCTAAGCACTTTTTATGCATAAAAAGCAAGAAGGAAAAAAGATCAAACAAAAAAAACAACCACCAAAAAGGACAACGAAGCGATGCTGCGAAACCACCACGCAGCAGCCAGGAGCAGATCCTGGCGCACCACCACCCACCACATAACCGTTATTTTCCTCTCGGACGGGTCCTTATTTATGCGTTTTTTAGTATGGAAAGCACACGGACACACAGGCACCCACTCACATATCCTTAGATATCCTTTCAGCGACGCGTATGTAAAGAGCAAATAGCGAGCGAGCAAGTGCGCTTTTGCCTTTTATGCCTCGGGTAATATATTGAAAATAGCTGTCCGGCGTAATAAAATGTATCTTCACTTCAGTGTGTGTGTTGGTGTGTATTGGTGTGCCAGTGTGTGTTAGCAAGGACCTTTGTGTGGCTGTTTCGTTGTGCGTTTGTATGCATACCAATAAAACTGCCAAATGTGAAAGGCAAAAGCAACAGCCACAAAACAAAACTCAATTTGCTTACCGCCGGCACAGTGGCAAAAAAAATGAGAAATTTATTTTAAAAAAATACTACAAATTTTTTAACTTTTTTTTTGAACATAGTTATGTCGAATAGATGAATAAATTGTCTGTGTTAATTTAATATATTTTAATTGTGCTTAAAGTAATTAGATCTGTTTTTAGAAACTCTGTGCTATATAATTAAATTCAGGAAAATCTTCATTACCTTATTATAAATTATTTTTTAGTTGTTAGCTTATAGTTAATGAATATATTATTTTGAAACACTAACAAATATTATGTATTCAGATTATTGTTCAATTTATGATATACTGAAATATGTAAATAATAACTAAAGAACTCTTTTATAAGGGTTTTGAGTTTTTAACATTCAAAGATCTTTATAATAAAACAGCTTTTTAACCTTATTAATTTAGTAAATATTTTGTAAATTGTGCTTATTGTTATTGCATATATTTTTTAGTTACTTGAAAAATGAACCTAAAAATAAATACTGAATTATTTGATGAGAGCTATGTGTTTTTAATAAGAGCTGGTAAGTCTTAAATAGGAACATTTAAAATTTGAAAATTAGCCTTATTGTCTTATATATATTAATAATATTTTATAAGTGTGCTTATAATTAATGAATATATTTTCAATTACTTCACAAATGCACTAATTAATTAATAATTAAAAAAGAGAATAAATTAATAAGAGTTATGTAATTTTCACATTTAAAAAATTACGTTAAGGAGATGAGCTTTACTATTTATTTCTAAAAACTCTCTAATAAATATTAAAGTTAAAGCCTATAATAAATTTCTTCATATTTATTTATTTTCACTTATATATTCCTTAGCCCACAGTGCTCTCAAAAGTGCGCTGACCAGGCCCACTCCCTCCCTGTTGCCCACCCCCCTGCTCATCCATTCATCCATTGTCATCATCTTTGGCCATTTGGCATCCCTCTGTCTGGGGGCTATGTTTTTGAATTGCTGCTCAATGAAATTGCATCGATGATTATGTTGATTTTTCTTACCATTTCCTTTTCTTTGCCATTTTTGCTTGGCTCTTCAATTTTTTCATCTCAATGTTTCTTCTTTATTTTCTTTTTGTTTGCTGCAACAGTTTTTATGTTCATAAATAAGAAATGGTCGTAGGAGCTTGAGATAAAGCGCATGGAAATGCGAGGCTTTGAATAATTGATGGCATTAGAACAATCAAAGAGAACAAAGAAATATTGTCGACAAACGCGTCATGCAATGTGATAAATAAAAAAAATTAGACAACTTAAAGTCTTTGGCAAAGGGACTTATTATTTCCAAGAAATAGTAGTTATTATGGAAATTAATCCAAAATTTGTTACCAAAGAAAAACTCCTGTAAAAGCATGTTAAATTCACAGATTACTTATTTACATTTCACCCCTGTGTAAAGACCCTTACTTATAACTTATAACCAAAAAACCCCCAAGCACATATGCCCAAAAAACACGTAGCTAATACAAAAAAGATTTAAATTCCATTTGGGCAACATTAGCACTTTGCCTCACAATCCGAAACTTGGGACAAATCCCCCTAGAGACCTGGGACTGGGGTGTAAACAAAAGTTTATTCCTTAAGTGTTCGCACATATAAAATGCATGAAAATTCTGATGAATGTCATGACGGAAAAAAATTACGAATAATTTGGCCAGCATTTTTGCAACTCTAAGGAAATGAAAACATTTCAAATAAATATTTATCTTCGAGTGCAGAACGAATTTACCCAACTTCATTGAGAGTTATTTTATTTTCGAATGTAAAACGAATTCGCAATTCATTCTAAAAAACATATATACATATATATATTCCCCTTGGCCAACCCTCCAGAGAATCTGACCAAAGAAAATAAATTTACAAATAAAATTCCGCACACACAACTAAGAAGGGCAAAAGGTCCATGAAGGTGGAAACAATCTAGCCGCAAAAAAAAAATATAGTGAAAAGTGCAAAATTTCAAATGTCCAGGACTTGAGGGAGAGTGTCTGCCTGTAAATCCCACATGAAAGATTACCCGGAAAACGCACTTGATGCCACAGCCACACGAGGGTTGCAAACAAAAAATGAATAAAATCTACAAAAATAACCTCAAAAAATGTATAATTTTTTATGCTCTGTGGCCAGAGGCGAGTTTTTCCATGTTAACAGTGTTGTTTTTTCCGCCAACTCGACCCCATGAGGGTTGCGGAGCGATAAGGCGAGAAGGGGGCAAAAGCCTGACATGTTATTATGCCGAAATAATTTTATAATTTATTTATTTTACCCCTCGTCCAGCGTCCTTTTGTGTCGTTTTGCCATTCGTTACGCCTGCCATCTTCCAGGATGACATCTGAGTAAGCTTCTCCATTTGGGGAGCCCTTTAGTCCTTTATTCCTTGTGGCACATTCCACATCCACAACCATATCCCGTCGGATGCTGAATGGAGAATGCTGATGGCAGCAGCATCTTAGTGACATTTCAGCATTTCCTGTTTTCTTCTCCGCGAACAAGCACGCACAATTGTTAAAAATATTTCAGGGTATATTCCTGAATATACAAAAAATAATGGCAGTTGTGATGGCAAGGGTTTTTTTTATTTATTGTAGGGATTTAGTGGTGGTGAATCGGGTTAAAAGATTAATTTACAATTCTTTTATTAACTTAAAAGGTCCTTAAAAGGTATAAACCCAAAGTAGAACACTAATGTATGAATTTATTACGTCTATATTTAATTTAAAATATCTATGAAATATTTGTTTAAATATGAATCATATTTTTTAATTAAATATACAATTCTTATTTGATTTAATATTGCTTATATTATAAGAAACGGAATATTCAAATCCAAAGCAAGCTTTAAATCTTCACCAGACCTTTGATAAATTTCATTAAAATATTCCTTCAATAAACTGTAACAAAGAACATAGATTTTTCCCACAAAATTCTTTCGAACCACTTTCCCAACTCATTTAAAAAACTCCTCCCCCTGCTCCCCACTGACCTTTTATGATAAAGAAAATATAGCACTACCCTTCTCAAAGTCTTTCATATACCAAAACCAGCCATAACTTTTCAAATCGAATTACCAACTCCGCTCTAACCAAAACCAATTCCATACGCAACATTACGCAATTGAAAATCGAATTGTGTTTTCATTTTCCATCTTAGGCCCAACATTTTCACAACAAATTAGATTTTACAATTCCAGATCCAGATATGCGGCAATAAAAAATTACATTTATGTATCGAGCCCCAGAGTCCGATAAAAATGAAGGCGGACTCTCCGTTGATTAGATTGGCTGAAAAGAAAAATAAAATCTTAGATGGATGGTTGGACAGTCTGGGACACCAGTTTTGTGGGGGAGTTTAAGTGGCTTGCCAGGAATTTACATAAAGTCAATCAATCATGGCATTTGCCAGGGGCCAGAGCACCATTTTGCATGTGGGACTAACACACAGACACTTGTGAGATTCCATTAATATCCAGCTTCTCGGGGGGTGGTTTCTCCTGTCTCGAGATTAGCATTTCGTCGCTCATACGCCCCGTGGCACTGCCACTGGCAGTGAGCTTGCATAATAAACGAGAACGTCGACCAAGTCGCAGTCTGGAGTCCCCACCGAAGGGTGTCATGATGAATGACCGAGCTGTCCCACGGCTCTCCACTGGCCCAGAGCACTTGATCCTGCTCCAGTATTTGTCCATTGTCCTGCCACACAGGACCATCATTTTTCATGCGTTTAAAAACAGGGACAAGACGGGGGGAAAAAGCAGCATAGCATAGCGCAACAGTAGCTGAAAAACTGTTCAAATTTGATTTACTCACTTGATTACTCAGAGTCCTGCTTCCCTGTCCCAGCTCTGATTTCTGGCCATGTATCCCAGCGAGCTTGTTGCCCCCAAGGCAAGTGTTTGGCCAATTGTCGAGTGGCGTGTAATTTGCGTAAAAATGTCATATTCATATTCAACTTGAGCGGCTGATGTTGATTGATGAGCCAGCAGCTCAAGTGACAAGGATCGGTGAATTATTCCCAGAACTTGACCACTTGAATTCTTGAATTGTTTCGAGGGAAAGTTTTAGATTAATTTGGTATTTAGGGTGCTTATGCTTTGTGGGGGTTTAAAGAATGATTAATTTTAAATTAAGCGTAATTAAATTAATAATAATTTATTGGAAGAATTAAAAATGGGTTCAAAAGAGTAACAAGATTATTTTCAGAATGGATTTTCTAAGGAAAAAATAAAGGGGAACCAATAAAGGGAACAAAAAATAAAATAAACCTTTCTATTTACAGAAAATCTAGCTGTAATTACAACAATTAACAGAATTAATATTGAAATAACCAAAAATACCTTGGTATATGAATGTCAATCAGAGATTTAAAATATGTAATATATTTTTTTTATTTGTACTATTGTTTGTTTAAGAAAAATACTGTTTAAAATAGAAACCTTGAAAAGTCGTTGCCATAGCTTAGGAATGATTTATTATTTATTAATTAAACTTGATATACAATTAAAATTAAATACAATTGACTTCAAAAATATATTATTTCTTACCATATCTTCCCAAATCTTAATACCTTGTTAATAAATCCAACGCAAAATCAAATGAAAATTCTCCAAACTACAGAAATAAAAGTTCGACCTGCAGAAGGTCGGTCCTTCAGTATTTGATATGTGTTTGTGTCAGGAGCAGGCCAACACCAACAAGGACTTTTGACCCCAATGAGAGTAGAATGGAGGCAAAACAACAACACAAGGCAAAAGTAATTTAAAATTTAGAAACGAATGAAAGAAGCCCGAAAGTCATGTAATTCCTGAAAAGGACACACGCCTGATTGGCACGCACATGACACAGGCAGTAATACATACGATCCCCTATATAAAAATATATATGTATGCTATATACTACATACAATACAAAGTCAAATATTTGATGTTGGCGCATTTCTGTTTCAGCTTTCTATTTGGCATTTTCTTTTTCCTTCAGTTTTTTGTTCATTTTAAAAAAAGAAAAGAAATTCGGGGTCTGCTTTCCAGCAACAATGTAATGAAATTGACATGTATATATAGTATATATTTGTGCGTGAGTGTCTTATCTAAAGGCTGAAGAAAAAAAACATCCTTCTGCCCATCCTGGCAGCCGAATTCGAATACCAATCCCATTTCAATTCCCCTGCTCGAGATCCTTGCCACTCGTGTGTCTATTCAACTCTGTGCTAATTTCTACGCATTTCTCCACGTTTCTTCTCCTTTTGACTTATCTGCGGAGGTGTGGCTAAAAAAAATAAAATAAAATCCAACTTGATTACTCAGGCATTCAAAAGGCATTTTGATTAGTCGAAAAGTGGCAGGTTGGACATGTGAGGGGCTCTGTCTGGGCATTTCCACTTCTAATTTGATCTTTTGATTGGGGGAGAAAAGCGTTTTTTATCCATCAGGCTAATACTTCAAAGCTGTTTAGATTTTTTTAGAAAGATTTTCGACAGGGAGAGGCTTAACAAAACTAAGGAATGGAATTAGGTTTGGTGTAAATTAATTGGATTTGGGTTATTTTCCATCTGGGTTTTTAATTTCTGCAATGAATAATCTATTTCTATTTTAGTTCGTGATGTTTTTCCAAGATCTGCGAGGTTTTTAGTTAGAAAATTTTAAAGTATTAGTTAACCTTACTATATAATCATTAATTAATTGATGTATATATATACTGCATATAATTTATTATTCCTTCTTCAACAGATGCCTCAATTGTACATTTACAATATGTACATAAATTCCATGTAACATCTGTTTTACCCAATATTTATCTGTTCCATTTCGGCTGTTGTATAAATTCTGAAACCTTAAACAAACATGAAAGAGGAACAAGAACTCGAAACTGTTCAACTTTTGCGTTCATCAGCATTGAAATTGAACAGTTTGTTTCCTTTATTTTATTTAGTTTAATTTTGTGTCTCGTATTTTATATGCAGGAGGGCATATATTGGCACAGGACAAATAATCACAGGCATCCCTTCCCAATTCCAACTTTGTCCTGTGTCTCTTCTGTGTAGTGTAAATAAAATGTTGCAAAATTTTTGCCTCTCTCTTTTTTTTTGTATTTTTTTTTTTTTTTTGTGAACTCGAGAGTTTGGGTATTGGACTCTGAGGCCCCTTCCGTGTGCTGTACGGTTCGTTGCACGTTGCCACTGATTGGACACATGTCGGAGGGCAGTGAAAAATCTCTGGGCAGGTAATGGTTACTCCTGCCCCCAAACTAAACCGTAAGGCGGACACGTGTGTGGGGCGGCCACATAATGAGACATTTATTTAAAAAGAACATTTGAACATTTGAACATTCGTATACCTATTTTTTGATGGGCCATATCTTGGCTTGTCCAGCTCGAGGGCTGACATTTTCCCCAGGCTAGATTTTTTTTACGTAGGCTTTTTGGGTAAGAGAAACGTGTCCTGGCTGTTTAAGCAGTCGATGGAATATGAGCCAATAAATTAGTTAATATTTGTAGGTAGTTTATTTTAAAAAGAATATTGCAGGGGCTCGGTGAAGGTTGCGCCAGAGAGAAAATTATCTGGAGGCTTTTTAATATGGGAATTAAATGTAGACAATTTTTATATATTTTGCATAATTCATTTATTTTTTAAGGCGTTGTTTGTATTGAAACTGGACTCTCGTCCATGGTAATATTTTCTAAAAGTTGTAATAATATATTCTATATTTCCATATTTAATTTATAATACATTTTTATTTTAATACATTTTGAATATATATTTATATTTATGGCAAGAAAAATGAATTTATGATTCCCAATTACCTCCCCAATATTTCTTCTTCTAAAAACACATCCCAACTTATTCTTCATTCTACCCTTATAAACCCTTTTAGTCATCCTGACAAAAACAAATTCATACATCATCTTTAATGCAATTTTCTCTGGCCGCTTTTAATACATTTTCCCCTCCCCCTCCCGGCAAACATAATTTACAAAGAAATTAATATGAAATCAATCAAGTATAATTTTCATTTACGTTTTGCCCATTTGGGTTTCCTCGATTTGCCGGATCATCGTGGCCATTTCCCGTGGTGTTAATGAAAAAGTTTTGTGTTCAACAAAAGAGTTGAAAATTCCAATTTTTGTCATGCTCATCCACAGGGGGGGAGAAAGTTTTCCCGGTAATTTGAGCAGGAGAAAACATTAACCCCTTATCGCCGAAAAGCGAGCATTCATTAACTGACCCCAAAGGCGTAATTAATCTCTCTCTCTCGGCAAGAGATTCTCTACCGCCATTTCTCCCTCAAAGCAAAGGCAAAAAGAAAAGCCACCCCTCACGATGTGATGTGGCAGTTGCATGTTGTAAATTAGATTTCCGTCTGTCATGGCAACCCTCGTGGGCGAGGGTTGCTGCAGCAGCCCGACCTCGGCTCGTTTGAATGCAAAACTGCCTTTGGTCATTAACCTGTCTGAAGCACTTTGCAGCTAACTTCGATCCGGACTAGGATTTGGATCTCTCCCCAGCGAAGGGTACAGCGAAATGCTTTCAGCATTCGAACTTTTGCCAACCCCCAGGAAAAGTACAGAGTTTCCACACTGTCACGATGCCCGTGCCCGATGCGACGCCATTTTTGGCCTGAAAAACTTCTTAATGAACTTTAACTTGGACTGCGAGGGAGATTGTCCTTGGGTTTTCGGGGGTTAAATAGCTGCACAAAAGGGTTAAACAAGTGTTAAAGGGTTGTGGGGAAGCGGAAGGAGGTAGAGGTGGTTCGAGGTCATCAATCATATTTTCTGCATAGCTGAATCATTTACGCCGTTCAGTTTTGGGTTACTTAATGGGTTTAGCCATTGAAGGGGATTAGTTTAATCAGGGAAAAGGGATGGTTCCCAGGAGGGGAATTTCTTGTAAAAAAAAAATTGAATAAATTTTTAGAAGTAAAAGGGTTTTTGAAATATAAACTATTTTAATTTAATTGATAATAAAATAAAATTAATCTCTTCTATTTAGAAGTGTTTACTTTGCGCAGCTTAAGGTTAAAGTTATTATGACAACTATTCATGGGAAAAATGTTAAATAATAATAATATACGAAGTATGCTTTTTATTTTCAATGTATTATTAAGTAAACTAGTATATAATGTACAGTAAATATTTCTATTTTTTTAACAACAATCCTTGACATTTTATTTTTTATTTATCAAGTAATTGTAACTCTCCTTTCCTCCTCTTTCCCCCCATCAAACCCCACACAAACATTAAAACAATGACCTACAAATCCCAAGATGGCAATTTCTGTTTTTCAAAACTCATCCAAAAACCCAGACTGAACAGATATACAATATATATCCCGGGGCTCAGCGTGCAAATAAATCTTGCGGCTCTACGAGAGGCATTTGTAAATGCGAAATGCTTTCTTTTATGCGTTTTCAATGCCCAACAAAATCAAATGGAAATAATGGAAAAGCAATTTCCATTTCCACAGAGAGAGAAAGAGGGGGTGGAGATTGGTTCTAGAGAATTCCCCAGCAGCGATTTGACCATTAAAATTATACCCACAGGACGGGCAGGCATAAAAAGCGGAGGACAGGGCCAGAGTATCTGCAACTTGAATATGAAATCGTTTGGAAATGTTCAACGACCAAATTGGCATTTGGAAAAGTGCGCAGAAAAGACACAAGAATACAAGAAGATGTTTCGAAAAGAGTTTTTTTTCTCTTATTTTTTTGTGGGGACTGAGTATGTTTGTGTGTCTCGTTAACTGCTGGGGAAGGCATATGGGAGAATCCTGGGGTAGGTAACTTCCTTACGTGTTGGCCGGTCATATTTTAGAAACTAATGTGACATTTCGATTATTCGATTGGATTTAATGTGTTTTATGAGTTTTACACGCTCCAAACGTTCAGCTAGTTCCCCCTTTTTTTTGCCGACTTCTTTGCCCGTGTCCTGTCCGTGGAGAAAGTGTGTGCGTGGAGAAAGTGATGACAACTCTGGCAGTGTGGCAGTGTGGCAGGAGAAATCAGGGGGACTGAGGAGCACAGGATACAAATGGTTAGGCCCTGTCACTGCCTTGATTCAGAGATAAATGTCGTGGGCGTGGAGGACATGCTGACCAATAAAAGGAGGTGGAGAAAATAGGAGAGTTCTTTTTTTGTTTTAGTTTCTTCTTTATTTTGCCAAATAGAATTTTGGTTAGATATTTTGTGGGTAATTATTAGGTGATTTTAGTTTTTAATAATGTCATTAAGGGAGTAACCAGTGAATTTAACAGTTAGGGGTTAGTTAAACAATGAATGTAAGTCTTTACTAGGCATCTCAGAAACTGCGCCATAGAACCGTTTAAAAATGCTTAAAAATACGCTCCAAAGTACCCTTTATAAACAGATTTTTAAGCCGCGGCAAATAGCTTCAAAATTTAAATCGCTTGGAAAACCTTTGCCCCAAAAACCGCTAAGAACACTTATTAAAACCGCACCAAGAATAATTTAAAAACAGCGGCAAAAATCTCAAATGCGGCATAAAACCGCTTAAAATGGCTCTTAACCGCGTTAAAAGTCGCAGCAAATACCGTTAAAACGCATAAAACCGCGCAAAGAACCTCTAAAAAATATATCAAGTAAAAACATTTGGTTTGTAGTTCAAATTTCAGAAATTTAATAAAGTTTTAAGAGGAATCGGACGAACTTTCTAAGCTAGATAAAGGTACACATAAATTATTCGTATTAACAAAAATTTTAACTAGTATTTAAATAGAAAATACCATTATCTTTTTAAAAAGAATAAAACCATAAAATCTATACTAACAAAAATTCACTTAAACTATCATCAACACAATCTTATAGGAAAGTACAAAAAAAAAAAATTTTTTTTTTGGTAATTTTCCTGGATTCTTTCCTCTCCACTCCCTGCAACCCCTCACACACACCCACGGTGAAACTTTAACTCATTTGTATGCCAAACAGCAACAGAACTAAAAGTTTTTTCATGTGCCTCCCCCACTTGGATTTATTTATTTTACTTTTTTTTCCCTCACATCTTTTTGCTCAACTCTGCACTTATTACTTATTACTGGACACACACGAGAAGGAGAGGAAAAACCCTAGACATGCGAGACATGGAAATTCATCATCAAAAATGAATAATGTCTACACTTAATGCGGCCAAGGATGTAGCGAGCGCAGGGATCTCGAGGCAAACTCGAACTCCCCCGAAACTCGGACATTGCGGATAAGTCGCATCGCACCCTGCTGAATCGCAATTCGCACCCCATCAAATGGCGGGGCGTGAAGCCAAAGGAAGGCCCTTCTCAGATGGGTCCTGCCAGTGCTGTCAAGGTTTATCCCAAAATTTAAGGGAAAAAAGGATGGTATTAGGAGAGAAAAGATAGTACCAATATAGTAGAAATCACAAGCAAATACACAAATCACAAGTACAAATATTTTTTTATTATATATTTTTAACATTTGTAAATTAATTTCTTTATGAAATTTATATTCAAAAAGCTATTAGTAGTAAAAAATAGCTATTTTCTGAAGAAGTTTCTCTGTTCAAGCAACATCACTGGATTCTGGATGAGGTCTTTGGGGGAAACGGTTGCTTGAATATTAATTGTGAATATGTAGAAGACCCCACAGCCAGCCCTCAAAAAAGGGAAACAAATGTGCAGACTTACGAATGCAGGCGACGTGCATGGGTCTGGGCCAGGATTGATGCAGTGTCTTCTGTCCTGTCCTCGTCCTGTCCCCTGTCCAGACCAAGGGGATAATGTGTGTGGGGCGAAGGGCTGAGAGATCTCACTGAGTCAGAATCTAATAGATTTCTGGCAAGTGTCGAGATAAAAACATAATACAAAGGCATGGAGCTGTCAAAGGGAAATTACTTATACCATTTGGTAAGGGGAAGGGTATTGGACCAGCAGGCAATGATTTGATGAATAAGATATTTATACTTTGGGATTACTGAAAGTGTGTTTTAATTATTTCTATTTATTTGTAATAAAGAAGACAGTATTTTAAGAAACTATGTATCAACGTGTATTAATTAATTTTTATAGTTAATAAACGAAAGTATTGAAAAACATGTTTCCTATCTATAGTAAGCATTGCAAATGTCTTAGCTTATTTATTATAATTTTTTATTGAAAAAAAAAATTTATTAATTAAATCAATCATTCCTAATATAGTTCAACAAATATATCATAAAAAAGCTAAACGATTGTTAATTGTTATATTTTCTTTGCCTCTTTAATATGAATTTACTGGAAGAATAATACAAAGTTTAAAATCACTTAAAATATATTACAAAACCAAGCGACAGATGTTGCATTTTATAAAAAAATCCAATTTGCAGTGAAATTATTAGGCAAAGATATTTAAAGGCCTATTTTTAATTGGATTTTTAATAGATTTCAAAACTGTTTAGATTTCTTTATAAATATCTTACAAAATCAAATATAATAATATAATCTATGTCTATTCAAACTCCACTTTGACAAAGTAATTCCTAAAAAGTTAACCCGGCAGACACTCCTGATGGACCGTCACCGAAGCCATCCATTAAAGAGCATCATCCCCACGTAGCTATCTTTCAGCAATTGTGGCACTTATGAGTATTTGCACGCCCTCGAGACTTGTCAGCCCGTAACATCAACTACAGATGATAGATATTTGTATCTGAATGAAGTATCTAGCCGGACAACCCTTAAGTAGGATACTAGAATCTCTACAATCTACCCAGGGAAGCCACAAAAAAATACAAAGTTATAATTTCCCGCCTAGACTTATCCTCTTACTGATCAGGGGATAAAAAATAAGAGCAGGCGAGTGAAACACTTAATGAGCTTTGAAATTGTTCTTGCTTCACGTACGCCTAATTTAGTTCTGAAAAAAAATAAAATCGAAATGAAAACGTTACAGAATCGAATTGAAATCGAGTGTAACATAGATGGGGACAACAAATCAGGGAAAGTTGTTCTAAGGCCGGACCATAAATTATGGGCAATTAATATGTAACACGTTAGATTCGAATTCGATGCGAAACAGCCTCTAAATGGCGACTCCTTTGGCCATTTGTCAGCAAGGATGTGGCAATAAAAAAGCTACCGCTGCACCCCCAATGCTTGGCCTACGTCCCCGAACTCCTACACTTTCGCCGTCGTTCCAGATAAATCACCATTAAAAAAAGAAACGCGTTTCGGAGTGGACAGTCGGCACACATAAAATAAAATTAACTTAAAAAGCAAATTCTCACAGGGACATATTTTATGTGACAATGTCCAATGTTCGGCTTTGTTGGCTCATAACTCAATGGGCTAATCCTTTAAATAGGACATTCATGTTATCCCGCCTAGACGTTCACTGAGTTGTGACCATTAAAATGGAATTTATATCTAAAAAAAATAAAAACGAGCAAACGAAACTCTTTTCCCTTGTCTCCGTCTCATATTGATATTTATGACATTTGCAATGCATTATCGTTCTTATTGGATTGTTATTATTGTTATATATGATTGTTATTATCATGGCTTAGTTGAGGAGGAATGGGATCAACATTATTTAACTGTGAAGTAAGAATATGGCGGGTATGGATTTATTTATTTTTCAATATATATATATATATATATGTATTATATGTTGGTTGTTCCAAACTTTGATTAAAACAAAAACATCGATAAAATAACAATTAAAAACACATTAAATAATTATAGAACTATTGTTGTAAATTTTAAAACGTTTAAGAATTATGTCCGGACGCATGAAATATTATAAGTAAAACTCTAATATGTAAATTTTGTAAGCTGAAAATTAAAGAACTAGACAGCTTAAATTTAAAAATAATTCAGAAATATCTGAAGATTTTAAGATTTTAAATCAGTTAAAAATAATACCTAAAAGCATACCTTAAAACGGTTAAATCCCTCTAAAAATGTATTGAAAACCTTTTGTAGCATGCTTTTAGACTTAATTTCAATAGATTTCAAATGTATACTTAAGGTTTTTTTATAAAACAAGTTTATTTATTTATATTAATTCCTATACTTAAGGTTTTTTTATAAAACAAGTTTATTTATTTACATTAATTCCTTTTTATTGTATAATATTAATCCCGCATGCCAAATGGTAAAATAATATTATTTTGTATATTGATTTATGCCTTTTTTATGGCTAAAATTCCTTCCCTTTGGTCAAATGTTCTTTACACAATACCAATTCAATTTACAGTTCATTACTTTTCATAATTTCTGCCTTGTACACTGAAGGACTCCAGGACTCGTGTATGTAGGTGGACCTACCACCCCTCGTGGAGGGGGAGGCAGCTGTTCAAAAATCCCACGCAGCAAAAATACAAGTCCTGAGGGTTGATTTGAAACTTTTTTTGCGTTGGCCCTGCCCAAATCTAATTGGACGCATTCGTTTCGGCTCAAACATTTGACATTTTTGCCCTCTAAAAAAAAACATACATTCTATTTAAATTGTTGAAATCCGCTTACGCGGTGCTTAAAGGACCTTCGCCATTTTGTGTGTGTGTTTTGTATTCAAGTCTCAAGTTTCCTTTTTTCCCATTTGAAAATCAAATTGATCGGTTTAAGTTGTATACTAAGCTACTTAGCAGTCCTTAAGTTTCTATAAATGTAAGATGAGCCTGCTGCCGGCGCGTCCTTTAAGGTTCGTTCGTCTTTACTGGCTCTCTTATCACAATTTATGTGTATCCTGTACGCTCCATTTCCCGGTCCAATCTTTGGGAGCAAAGAAAATCGGAGGGGGGAAAATCGATAATATGCAAATATATTTTTTGCATCCCCCGCAATCACACACACACATGGAGCGTAAAACAAACATGAGCGCGGCGAGTCCTAAGTCCTGTCCTGTAGCACCGCCACCCCTCTACGCACACACACTCGCACACACACACCAACTAAATAACTAAATACGCATTAGCATCCTGTCGGATTTTCCTTTATTATTGCGGCGGCCGTCGTCGAAACGAAATGGAACGAGATGAGGCCAAGGATGCGTGGGAGGAGACGCGCCGCGACGCGACGCATGTTGCACGCGCTCCTCAAGCACAGTGGGGAAATAAAATCGAAGTCGAATTTTAAATAACTATAAGGATATTCAAATTCAGATTGATAAGATATGTTTTACAATAATTATATGACTACACTATTACCAAAATGCTAAAAACAAACTTGCAGTGTCTTTCCTAGACGTTTAATGAATGGGAATTGTAATTATTATAATTTTCTAAAATTACTTACTGATATTTATCAAAATATACAATCCTAAAATGTAAAAAAAAATGGAATTTAAATCAAACCAATTTCCACATGAACGGACAGTAATTACGGTCAGAAGTGAATTTAAGGTGTCTTTCTTTATAAACAGTTTCAGCGTCTCTAGAAAGTATGCAAGGGTTTTAAAACACTAACAGCTTCAATGTAATTTTATCTAAAGTCCTTTTACAAATTATATATATATTTTAGAAGTATAAAATAATTTTACCTTATATTCTGTAAGGTTTGCTTAATATGCCGGACTTTACCTAAAGGGAAGGTATATACGAAAACGAATCAATTTATTGAAATATTGATAAATAATTTTGTATTTTTTAAATTTTCAATTTTATTCTATTTTATTTTGAAATCTATTTATTATCTATATTTATTATTTTATATACGTATTACTATATTTCCCATTCTTTACGTATGTTCAACTGCTAGAAAATGTATTTGAAAGTATTATTTAATAGAAAATTTTCTCAGCTGACTTCCAAATTAGTAAATAGATACATACATTTAATTAATTTTTTAAACAATTTCCCTTAGTAATCACTAGTCCTATTTTCTCCACTTCTATCCTACCTTTTTCCACTGTTCAGCATCCCAAAAACCCTGCAAAAAAAGGAATGCCAACAGTCTCCGAATGGCAACAAATTCAAACGAGAACGTGTATGCAGAGTGTGACTGAAAGCATTATTAATAGAGAATGTCGGCAGCTAAACTCACACAAGCACACGAAAACTCACACACTCTCACAACACACACACGCAAAAGGGATATAAAAGCAATAAGAACATTCATCTTCATAATTACGGGCAACGAAATGAGAAGAAAGCCCCAGAAAAGAAAAGAGAAAGAGAAGAAGATGTGGAATACGTAAGTGAGGAAATTCAAATGAAACGGCAAAGTTTTGCATATGCGGTGGGGTATGTGTGTGTTTATGTGAGGGCGGAGGACAGGATGTACTTCCTCTTTCTCCCGCTCAAAAAAACACTGCACGAAATTCCTATAAGACAGGAATACATAATTTTTTATCAAGTTAATAACTATCTATATTTACAATTTTAAAAATTGTTTAAATATTTGTAAAATATTAAATAGAATTTATGAAAAAACTCCCTCAACCGGAAGTTTTGAGTTTTCTTTCAGTGTGACCAGCCTCGCCGAAGTGGGCGTCTTATGGAAATGACAGTTAAGCCCGTCGACGCTGGTCACCCTAATGAATGCTCGAAGAAGCAGCAGCTTCCCTTCGTTCGGAATGCAATCAAATGGAAATTGTTAAAGAAACGCAGAAATGCCCGAAGGAGGAACGGCAGAGGAGCGTAAGCACGCTTGACTGGATTCCAGGACTTGGCATTTAACGAGGGTGCAATGCATCGGTCTGCACTAATTACGCACAAAACATGTCCGGCGAAACCGTGGAGTGTTGTTGCCAGCAAAACGTATAAAATAAAAAGGGGAGATTTTTTTGGGGGAGTCTGGTGGTCCTGGTCCCTGGTCCGGCTCCTGAGGCTTCGTCTCTGTTTGCCCGTTGGTTTTCCTGTCCCGTCCGGTCGCTGCAATTTGAATGAGACGCTGGCGAGGGTGTCGCCTGCACTTGGGTATCGCTGACGGGTGGCTGCGAAAGGTGGCATGGGCGGGGCCACAAGGAATTAATTCTAATCCCGAACACGTTCCGGCGCAGACGGAGTGGTCAGTTGTGTGTATGTATGTATATATATCCATATTTACGGCATACATGGCGGGGTCTCAACTGTCGAAGGGTGCGTCGATCATTAGCGTGATTTCTTTTCGCCATGACATCGATGGGACAACGAAGGGAAGTCCGAAATGACTGAATGCCTCGCTGAACTTGGGCGCAGGAGTTGCGTCTTAATTTTGTTTTCATTTAGTGGCAACAAATTGAAATTGAAAATTATATGTTGATAGGGGTTTTTTGAACGATATATTGAAAGTTTTGATTAAGGACCTTATATTCATGTGTTTTTCTTAAGAAGTTACATTAATTTTGATATTTTTTATACATTCCTTGTAAAATATTCAATAAATTTTAGATAAAAAAAGAATCTTACATTTTTAAATTTAAGTACAGAATTTTTTAAATATTATTTTTGACATTTCTAAGCTGCCACGTTGTCCCCGACCATTGAAAACTCATCTCTCAAGTCATTGAATATCTAGTGGCCCTGTTTCTTGAAAATATTCTTATGTTTCTATATCAATTACACGACCTTAACATGAGTTTTGTTTTTGTAGTTTTAATTTTTATCTTAATTTATAAAAAATATTTAACTTGAAAATTTTCCTATAACAGAAAAATCTTAATAAACAGTTTTTACATTACATTTCAATGGCGACCTCTGGCAACGAGTTGGTGCAACAATTTACCAATCTCGGCCACTGCCGACCATTGGTGGCGCCACTTCATTACATTTCTGTATATTTTTCAATGTTTGGTATAATTTTGAATTTTTTATTATTATTATTTATATTTTATTTACAAGTTTAATTAACAAAGTGTACTATGTTCATTTTTATTTTATAGCATCAAAATTGTTAACAAATTAAGCAGCATCAATCGACTTACAGCACTGCATTTGCATTTTACAACACTTCGTTGTATTCTTGGCATTTCGTCGATAAGACAGGCGCCAATTTATCGAAATACAAGTTAAGCTACAAAAAAAAATATACAAACTTATGTTTTTATATAAGAAATTTATAATTATATAAAAGGAAACAATTTAATTATTATATACATTTTATTTTTAAACAAATAAGAACCCCAATTATGTTTACTTCACGTCATAAAACTACGTGTACGTTCAACCAAGTTCCCACCCCTTGTTCCATCCAAATGTCTGAATATTGAGAAGGACATTTTTAGGGTATTTATGATTTGCCCGGATGGTATTTCTGTGGTCACACTGGTTTTTTCTATCGCGGTCACACTGGTCGCTGGTCTGCCGTAAAAATTTCAAGGTGAAAAGAATTTTAGTTTTGTTATTGATAATAGCGAGACAGAAACGCTTTAAAACATAAAATATCGCGGATCGATTTGCCCAATTGAAAGACACGCGGCGCCCTCGAATTCGGTTTTTAAAAAACGGGAAAAAAGCGAAAAAGACCGAGAGGCCAGCGCAAAATCGAAGAAAAAACTGTGTATGTGCGTGCGTGTGCTTGTGTGAGTGTGACGTGTGCGTTCGTTGTGTGTGTGTGAGAGAGCGAGGCAGCGCTAGGTGGTGCTTGTGTGTGTGCCACTGCTGCTGCTGCGGCAGAGTGTGTGTGTGCGTGTAAATTGAATAAGAAAACGGAGCACAAAAGGCACTGATGGAAAATTTATATGCGCTGAAAAATTAATTTATTTGCAAAAAGCCAAAGGAGCTGCAAAAAATATTGTGACAAGCGGAGAGAATTGCGAAAAAGTTGTGGATTGCCGACTCTCCCAAAGAAGAGAGATAGAGCTGGCGAGAGTGAGAGACTTGTATGTGCGTGTTTGTGTATTGTTGGTGTGTGTGCGAGCCGCCTTTGCCAGGAAAATAGGAAAAACCTCGCCGAAAGTTTTGCAAAAAAAAAAATTGTTGAATTCGATTGTTTGGCGATTTCGTTCGTGCTCGTTTTTTGCACAAAACTTTTTTCGCCAATCTTTTATGCACGCTTATTCGTTTATTTAATACCTCTCGCTTTGCTCTCCTTCTTTCTTTCTCTCTTTTCCCATTGCCATGCTCTCTTCCGCTCTCTGGCTCGTGCTACTCTCCGCCTCTCTTGCTCTCTTCTTGCCTCTCTCGTTTTTGCTTATGCCAGCCAACTGTCAAAACTGTCATTTACCTTCCTTTTGTCCGATTAGCAAAACGCAACGAAAAACTAAAATCCAAACCAAATTTTAAATTGTCTTCGTTCGGTTGTTGTTCCTTACTTTTTTTTAGCCAACAAGCTTAATTTAATGTAACTCGGAATAGGCGAAAAATAAAGAGATAGAGGTAAAATAAAAAAATTTCCTCAACAAATCGATCGTAAAATAGGCACCAAATAAAAAATACAAGAACTCAAAAGAAACAACACGGATAATTCAATGAAACAACGCGGAATATACAGTGCAAAAATTGTGTAATTGTGTGTGTGCATATGCGAGATGTGATTGTGTGTGTGCCCATCCTTTTTGCTCTTCCTCCTTTCCCCTTACTTTCGCACTTTTGTTATTGTTGCAGCTTGCACTTTGTACCTTGGAGTTTCCACTCTTTTTCATTCTTAATTCCCATTAAAATCGAAGTAAATAAAAGTCACTAGTGCTTCTCCCTATTTTTTATTACCTTATTTTCGCCATTTGCTTTTGTTAAAAATGTCAGCTGGCTGAGTTTTGTTTATTTTTTGTGTTTCTATTTCGCCTTGATTGATTGTCAAGTGTTTTGTTATTGTTGTCATCTGTTTTTTTTTTCATTTTTTTTTTCGCAACTTTCTGCTTATTTGCAATCTGATATTATTATTATTATTTTTCTTGTTGTTGTGATTTTCGTAGGAATTTGAAGTCTTAAATTACAGGTTATTTACTTTCTCGGTTAGCTTACAAGTGATTTCGTATTAAGTAACGGAACCCGGCATTGAAATATCATTGTTTATAAAAGTTTACCGTGACAGTAACACATCAACCGATTCTTTGTTCTTGAAATTATATGGAGAAATTAATTTCACTATTTAAATATAAATATGAACTAAAATTAAATTTAAACTAAAACTTTTTTCACACACCCTTTTTCTTGGTAATGCAATTTTTTCAATATCTTAGGGATTCTCTTTCTTTAATATCAATATATTATTTGTATTTCATATTAGAACCAGTTTCTTAAATTTTTGCCAAGTATCGATATCTCTAATTGGCTCTTCCCGCGCCCTTGAACCCCTGAACAACATCTCTCAATGCTTTTGGAGATCATCCCTCCGATAGGATCTCCGATTTCAAAAGACAAATAAACTTCAGGCCTGGAGCGGCCCTTGTTTGGCCGCGTGGCAGAAGTTTTGCTTCCTCTGCACTTTGGGCTACTTTGTGATAGTCACTGGACTTTAAGTTTCTGTTTGGAAATATGATGCATTTCAGACTCCGCCCGGCACATGGCACAAAAGTTGCAGATCTCGAAAGGCTGACGAAGCTTTTCGCATTCGCCAGAGATTCTAACTTGTTTATATAGAGTTAGTTTTTGAGGAGAAAAGGAAGAAATAGCCTGGATTTCATAGACCTATGGGATAAGGAGAGACAATGTATGTGGTGACAGTCACGTCTACCAATCCCGGTTTCAATCCGCTTTCCTCACATTTGTTGTACTCGTTGTGCTGCAGTGTTCTAATTTATTTATTTATTTGTTTATTTACTTGTGGCATTGTTATGGACAGTGTTGCAATCAATACGACACGATCAGCTGTTGGTTGTTATACTTTTCTAGAGTTCTGTAGAAGCTCATGTAATTAATCTTGTAGGTCTTTAATTAAACTCTCACTTTTTTGTTGTAAACAACGAATATAAACAATAATATCTTGCTGTGTATACTTTTCGATTGTTTTTATTACTATATTATAGGATTTAGTTAACCCAGGCCCTGCAAACCAGGTGTCTAGGGAATTTCCACATATGTTCGTTACATTTAGACCATAATTTCCTCATTTTTCTTTTATGGGTTTTATTGCTTAAATGTTGGTTTTCTCAATTCGATTGAACAATTTTATTTGATTTGATATTGTATCTGAGTATCTCATGGATGCAGCATTGTCATTGTATCTTTGACTTGTTGTTGCTTCATCTGCGTCGCCTTTCTTTTCTCTGGCTCTTTTATATCGTTTGATAAACATTTTCATTGCCTTCTCGTGGTCTCTCGCTCTCGCTCCCTATTTCTCTTTCGGGTTCTTTCACTTCCTCCTACAACGCCTTCGTTTTTCTTTTCCTTTTCCTTTCGTTTTTTCTTTTATTTTATTTTTTTGCACTGTGAATCATTTCCTTATGGAGAGGAAAAGAGAGGCGAGGCATGTCCTATTAAAATGCAAAAATGGAAAGCGATTGAAACTCTCAAATTAAAAAGTTTTTAATAAATTCAAATTTTTTTTTAATTTTGAGAACTTAACTAGTAAGAATAGTAAATTATGTGGTTAAGGTAAACTCTGCTTAAATCCAGCTTTTCAAAAAGTTTTCTAAGTTTGCTGGAATTAATTTACGACCTTTTCTTAATAATATATGGTGGACTGATGTATGTTTTATATTTTATGATTTTAAAATATTTCTCGGATGCACTGCAAACAATTCGGTACATTTTCTCCTCTTGCTTATTTTCTTCTTCGGCTGCTGCTATCATCATCAATATTGATTACCGGCAGCTGTCCGCGAGAGAGAGAGAGCGGCGGCTGCTCTCCAATTTGCACTTTTTTTCGCTGCTCCTTTTGCGGTTTGCTAGGTATGCGGCCTCCTCCCCCGGCCCGCCCACTTGTAGGCGCCCACGTTCAAAGGAAGAATAGGTGGCAGAGGCAGGAGGTAGTGAGAAATAAGGAGAGCGCCAACAGGCTCCCGCTCTCTCTCTGTGAAATTGCAATTTGCTCAACGCGCATTCGCTTGCTCTCTCTCAGTCTTTCTCTCCCTCTCCGGTGCTATCTGTGTAGTTGCTTTTTATTACATTTGTTGTAATTGCTTTTGCTGTTTTTGTTGTTGTTGCTGTTGGTGGCTTGCCATCGATTTTATGCTTTGTCGTTGCAATTAGTTCTTCTTCTGTTGCTTCTTTCTTGTCTGCACTTTTAGTTCTCATTTTCTTTGCCACATCTCGGCGCTCTCCTTATTATTGTTGTTTTTGCCCATTGAGGCAGTCAAAGTGAGAGAATAAATCCTATTTTCTCCTTGTGCTCTTTCCACCGATTTGTTGTTGTGTTTGCAAAATCTAGTGACTACAACGATACTTTGATTATTGGCTATAAAGGGTTAAAGAAGGGGGTCCAAGTTGATTGTCTAGATTCCAGAAGTTGAGTTATTATAGGAATGGGTCCTTAAACAAGGTGGGGCCAAATGGGGATTGTACAGGATAAAACCCTTAAATTTATTGCTTTGAGAAAAGTGTTATGAAAAGTGTGCCCAGTTCGTGAGGAGAATGAACAGTGATGGGAGTATTTGTATGTGAGTCCAGTGGCCAGTGTTTGAAAAGCTGCAAGAAATGTTTACCTTTGTTTATTATTATTTTGCATAGATTTCTTAAATAAGATATTGTACTTTATAGGTAATTTATCTTATATTTTTTATATATAGTTACAATTACAAGTAAGTTGAGATATTGTCGTAGTTTTGTCAAGTGGAATATATTTTCAACTCCTTTATCCGAAAAGTAGTCAAAAAACCAGATAAAGAGAAGGCATCATTCAACACCTGTGTGGCGTGCGTCTCAAGAACAAGGCCAATAGACTCTTAAAGACCTAACAAACAGCAGAGCCACAAAAAAGCCACCTTCACAGAGTGCTACGACCAATGTTGACCTATAACTGATTTTTTTCTCTCTTGCACGGTTGTTCTTCGGGTTTGCTGATTTTGTGTCTTCTATCTATTTTTTTTCTGTTTAGCTAATTCCTCTTATAGCCACGAAATAATCAGATTTTTTTGCGTCGTTTATAACTCGATTAGGCAAAAGAAATAAAACAAAATTAAGCTAGAGAGAAAGAGAATAAACGAGTAGCGTCAAGGTCTTGACTTTGCCTTCTGGCAGGGCCACGCAGAGTTCAAACTTAAGTACAGAGATTATTCGAGAATATATATTTAAATTAGGAAATACAAAATCGAGTTTAGTTTTAATATAATTTAACCTATATATAATTTAAAACATTTAAGCATTAAATAAGAGCTTTCTTGCTGTATTTATTAAACAAAAAGATAGAGCTCTTGTGGAGTGACCACTGTACTGAAACACACATACTCACAGTCTTTTCTAACCAGTCCACGCAATTTATGAATGATCGTCAAAGCTTACGGTTATTAACCAAAACAAGTGCCAAAAAAAAAAAAAATGCGAAATAAACGCGCGTGTGCCCCGAAAATGTTTGCAAACTTTTTTGGCAACTTTTTTTCTCTCTTTTTTATGTGTCGACTCATTTTGTGGCTGCCTTTTATCTTTCTCTCATTTCTGATTTCCGCAAACGAAATCGATTAAATAATGAGCGGGTAAAAAAATCAATGCCGAAAGGAAAATAAATATTTAAATACTCAATTGCAAATGCAAAAATAAATAAGACGATAAGCAAAAGGAGGTGAAAAAAGAAAATGAGAGGAGAGAGATATATTTTTTGCACAAAAAGTTATTAAAGACAAACAATCTGTTTTTTTTTTCGGAAGGAAGCCCCTTCTTCTAATGTAGCACTTAACTAATTCAACAAAACTACGACGTCGTATCCCACAACTCAATGAAATCAATAATACAAAAAACAAAAAAAAAGAGGCGAAACAAAAAATAATGAAAAACACACAAAAGCATCATCAACATGGTCATGATGATGATAATAATAAACGAACATGAACTACGCAGTTATGAAATTTAACTAGATACTTATAGGAAATCATCCAATATAGAGAGGCAGCAGGTTGGGTTTAGATAGATAAATATTTGTTAAGTCCGTTGTAGAATTAAGCTTGATAATGAAAAACATTGATAAGAAAATCTAAGAGAAGTCATAGATTAGGATTTACATTTCTTAACCGTTACCTTTTACACTTGAAAAGGGTTAGGAAATGATTACTACATTTTATTAAAACCTGTTACAACCTCTACCGCTTTTCCTTTCTTAAAATTTAACCATTTACGACCAATTAATTAAGCAAGAGCAAGGTCTTTATTGAGTAGACCATTATTAATGCTTGGCCACAATTTAAATGCATTTGTGGTAATTACCCAAATGAACTCTTGACAAATGTTTTTCCACTTGGGGGAGGACTCACCCTTTTCCCTTGTTTCCTCTCTCTCTCTCTCTTTTTCTCGGTGTGTCTAGCCCACGTATTACGTATACGTCGCGTTGTTCAGTGCAATTATTTACCTTATCCCTTGCCTTTCACCTTCCGCCTTTGTCTCCATCTTCGTGGGTGTGTGTGTGTGTGTGTGCCGGCATATCGCTTCATGTGCATTTAATTTAATAAACAAATAGCAGAAAATAATATTTATGTTTATTGAATACGTATATATATCTTGTTAATTGGATTTAATTCTGACTGTCTCGTTCTCTCTCTGCTCTGCTGTTTCACAGGAATTTCATTTCTACAATTTACTGCAATGTGCTAGTAAACGGAACGGAAGAAATTGATTAATTCTACGAGAAAGCCAACAACAAAAACCGGGGAAAAAGATAAACAAAGAAATTGTGCGTGTGGAGAAGCGAGAGATATGACAAGAAGGAAAAGTGCAACCAATATAAATCATATAAAATAGAAGCCTAAATCAAATCCTTAGTTAACCAAAATCACCAAAATATTTTCATAATCAATAAGTAAATATTTTAAGTGTGTGCCGCCGTCGTCGTCTTCTCAAGAGTCCAGAGTCCAACATTTTAAAGATAAATAACAACTTAAAAATATTGGAATTAAGAAATCGTATCGAATCAGTTTGGAATTGAATCGATAAATCGATTAAACAGCTGTGCTGTACACATGCACCACCACCTGTGGGTGCGCACGTGTGTGAGTGTTTCGTGGCAAGAAATATAATACTAAGTTATAGATTTAAACAAAATATTTAACGGAAGGGAAAAAATTAAACAAAGCCAAGCGCTAGATGGCGCCGTCGCTGCCAAAGTCAGCTGTGCTCAGTGTTGTTGGTGTCCCACACACTCCTACTACTACGATTGTTGCCGCTAATAAAACGCGGAAAGGCAGATTATAATATAGTATCCCCTAAATTAATATCAATTTATTAGCCTAGCCCCAAACCAAATCAACTCCCCAACATCAGCATCAACAACAGCAACAGCAACTAGACAAAGAAAAGAAAAGTCAAGTTGAAATAAACAAGAGTTTCGCGTTACCTACTGTTGTCGGTTCAAACTGCTTCGCGTCGTGATCGTCGCGATCGTCGCTAGTCCTCGTATCGGATCGGAACGGAACGGAACGGTATATAGTACGATATAGTGCGGTATACGTATCGGATCGGATTGGATTGTGGATCAGTTGGCACCTGACAACGCAACGCAACCTTTCGACTAAACCTAACCGCTATTATGCATCGGTGTCGTGCTAAAATCGCATTCGAATTGGCGGGCAAGCAGCAGAAGCAGAAGCAGCAGCAGCAACTGACAGCTAACTAACCAAAATAATACAGAAATATAACCATAAAATAAAAAACAACAACTAGACAAGCAAAAACCACAAAAAAAACGAATTAAATCGTAGTTTATACCGTAACATTTTTTCTCGTGGCCCAAATAATCCAAGAATCTTCAGCAATCCTGGATTATTTGCTAAAGACTTTGCGGACGCTGAAATCCAATTCGATTATGGCCGAGAATCAAAGTGCGGCCAGCGAAGATTCGGGTCACCAACAGCAACAACAACAGCAGCAGCAGCATCATCATCATCAGCAGCAACAACAGCAGCCTCCACTAGCCAGCACCTCCTCATCAGTCAACGCAGCCAGCACAGCAGCATCGCAGTCGCCCACCAACTCGCAGGCCTCATCGCCGGAAAACTCCCAGGAAGCCCTGCCCCTAGTGCGCCGCCAGCAATCAGCAGCATCAGCAGCAGCAACAGTTGCCGTAGCAGTAGCCGCCACAAGCAGTAATAACCCGCAGCAACAGCAGCAGCAGCCACAGCAGCGCAGCAGTCTCAGCAACATGTTCGATCGCACGGTTAACGCCAAGTTCAAGACATCGGCTGCCAATGCTGGACCTGGACAGAATCCTGGACGCAGGAACTCCATGCTGACACCCGCCAAAGGAGCCAGTGTGGGCGGCACGGGCGGCAACATACGCAAGCTGACCAAGGTGAATTCGCTGACCAGAGACTACGCCATGTGCTATGGCCCCAACATCTACCAGAATAGCAACAATGCCGGCAGCAATGCAGCAGCCACCCTTCAGCGCACCACCAGCGAAAGTTTAAGGTTAAACTCCCTTAGTCGCGTATCGCGGGCCAGCAGCAACACGAGCCTGGCCACGGCCACGTCCACCTCCACATCGCTGGCACCCAAGTCTAGCAGCAGCAGTGGCAGTGACAGCAATGCAACCGCGCAGCAGCAGCAGCAGCAGACGGCGAGCGGCAACAGTCGCAGTCGTGGCAGCAGTGGTGGCAAGGCCAGTTCACCCAACAACAACGGGGCACGCGCTGTGGGTGGGGCAGCAGGAGCTACAGTAGCAGCTGGGTCAGCACCAGCAACGGCCAGCCATCACCATCAGCCACATCACCACCACCATCACCATCATCATCACCAGTACCACCACCACCAGCAGCAGCATCCGCACCAGACCAGCCTCAGCCAGGGACACGCCTCGTTGACCGTCGCCGGCATGGCTGGCGGCGGGGCCTCTGGATCCGGATCCAGCGGCACCTCTGGTGCCGGCGGCTCCACCACACGCAAACCAAAGACGACTTCCTCATTCGAGATCACCTCGGTGACCGTGGGCAATCCGAAGCTGAATGCTGCCGGCGATACGGGCGACGAGTCGGCCGATGATCTGGACGAATCTCACACGGATGACAACAGTCGGATAACGGATCTGGAGAACGAGACGCCCTCAATGTCGGAGGACACGTTCTCCAAGGAGGAGGTCTACTATGCCAACAATGCGCTCAGCACGAATGCCCCGGTGATCCCGACCAGTTCCCAGTACGGCCTGGTGGTTGTGGATCCCATTGGTCCCTCGCTGGGCCAGACCATTCAAAATGTGCAGGTGAATGTGTCGGATAACATCATCAATGTGGTGAGTGCCGCCGTTACTCCCGGTGGCACCAAAAAGAAGGACGACATCAAGGAGACGCAGCATCGCAGCGAGCGCTTTAAGGTGGTCAAGATCGAGTCCACGGAGCCGTTTAAGCGGGGTCGCTGGATGTGCATGGATTACCTGGACCACTCCAGTGTGGGCAGTGGTGGTAACAACAACGAAAAGACTGGTTCTTCTTCCGAGGCCACAACGGATGGCGTTGGTGGGTCGGATGCCCCGCCGCAAAAGACCACCCAGAGCATGATCCTGCCGCCGACCCAGAAACTGAACGAGAATCACCTGGAGGCCAACTCGACCGATGCCAATTGGAACTATGCGGAACAGCAGTCGCAGCAGCAGCAGCAGCAATCGTCGCAGCCGCAGCACCAACAACACTCGCAGCAGCAGCAGCAGCAATCCTCGCATCAGCAGCAACAGACACAGCTGAGTGCCACGCCCAGTGGGGTGATGACAGCGCCGGCCACAGTGGTGCACGGGATGCACCAGCTGCACATGGAGGCCCAGCAGCAGCAACAACAGCAGCAGCAACAGCAGCAGCAGCTCTTTGACAGCGTCAATGCCAATGCCAGCTCACCCAATCCCCAGTCCGTGGACACCGGCAACATGGGTTATGCTCTCACGGCGGCCATGCAGCTCCAGCAGACGTTGCAGCAGTTGAAGCAGCGCGAGGAAGCCATGGAGTCGGGCTACCAGAATGGCGGCGATGTTGCTGGCGGGGCGCCCAACAACAACAACAGCGGAGGAGGAGGAGGAGGTGGAGGTGGAGCACCAGCAGCAGCAACCACAACCGAGTCGCAGCTAAGCACCAGCTATGTGGAGCAGCAGCAACCACTATCACCAGCCCCACAAACGCCTCAGATCACGCCCACATTCGCAGCTGTGGCTGCCGGGCAAGCGGCCCCCAACTTCCAACTGGAGCAGCAGCCACAGGCTACATCCCAGATAGATGGTATAATTCCACAGTCATTTCCCCAACAACAGCAGCAACAGCAGACCCCACAGCAATCGACACCACAGCAACAAGCCCCACCACCAGCTGCAGCGGCAGTTTCAGCAGGAGCAGCTACAGCAGCAGCTCCTGCTGCTCCACAACAGACTTCAAACACTTCCAATGCAGCGGTGACCACTGGCCAGGGTCAGACATTGCCGCTCCTATCACACATGACCAGCTACGAGCAGCAGCCATCAGCAGCCGGAGCAGGAGCAAGTGCAGCAGGAAAGGGAGGAGCAGCAGCATCGGCGGCGCCAGCGATTCCCACGTTGCATTTGCAAAGTGCTCCTGCCACCATAGCCGATCCGCAGCAGTTGATGGTGCCGCAGCAGAATGAGGAACATCAGCAGCAGCAGCAGCAGCAGCAACAACAACAGATTCCGCCAACAAATATCGCGAGTGCTAGTGCCAATAATAGTAATCTAAACCTAACGAATCCGAATGTGGTGGCCAACGCAGAGGCAACGAAAAACGCGCTGACCTTGACCGATGAACAAGTGACCGCCGCAACAACAGCAACCGGAGCTGCAGCGACATCAGCACCAGGAGCCACATCGACATCAGCAGCAATGCAGTTACAGCAGCTACAACAGCAACCAAATGCAGAATCCGAGACTGAAAGGTGAGTCACAGAAATGTCTGTTCTTTGTAGGAATTAAGTCTAGGAATTTTTCATAGCCATTTCTCTGGAAAACCGATAGGAATATATATATATATACAGCGATTTGATATAAATTAGTTTGAATTGTGGCTATTAGAAATGTTTCGCATTAGGAAATTGATAACAACATCAACAGAGGGAATAGAGAGGTATCAAGTATATAAATAATTGAATTTCAATCGAAAGTCTGTGTAGAAACTAGAAGCATTTCAATGGGAAATTGACGACGCCCCTATCTTATCAGTTTTTCCCATTTTCCATTTCAAATTGAAACTCCAGGCGTTCAGTTCATTCACAAAAAAAAGGAAGACTTGTGATCACATTTACAACTGGAATTTTTAGTCTTATCTCAAATAGTATTGAACTGATCAAATATTTACACGATTAAACACAAGACGCTGCCGCTTTGTCTACATTTTTTCTCCTAAAGGGGGGAGAGACTTAATCAATTAAGTCCAAGACAGAGGAGCTGAGGACCCGAAAGTTATTTATGGACGGCAGAGCCAGATACTTTGGTTTGCATTCGACTATTTTTAGAACGCACAAAGCGCTGTTGTTTGAACAAGTTTTGAGAACGTCCGATGGCCTGATGGCTTGTTTAGTGCCCTCCCCTTGAAAATATTACACTGGCTGACACAAGTTAACTTTGAGAGATAAGTAAGGGGAAAATAAGGGAAACTTATTAATGATCTTGGACTTAAATACCTCTTGTATACTACGTAGAATCATATACAACTTTTTAAAATTTAACAAAAAATATTATAATAGTGGAGTCTTTTTCATATGCTTTCAAACCCCATTTAGTAAATGAAAAACCTATACATTTTCTGTACATTTTCCATGCAGGCTAGTGTTGTTTGGTCTAGGGCTAGTTTTCAGGTTCATTTAAAATCGCTAAAGTGCCAACACGCGCCGCCTTCTCTTTCCCACTGTGGCTTAGCTGTCTCTCTTTCGAGCACAAGAAATAATTTCGCCACTCAAATAATTTGTTGTTGTTGACTTTTATTTGTTGTTTTATTTTTTATGGTTTTTTTTTTGCTTTTGCTTTGTTTGTTTGCAAATTCGCCGCTACGTCCATTTGCTGGAATTGCTTGCTTAGGCGGGAAGAGCGCAAAAAAGAATACATAGAAAACAGAGAAAGACGGTTGAAATATCACGAAAAAAAGGAGAAAGAGGAGGGAGAGACCTCTAATAGAGGGTAAACCTCATTATAATAATTTATTTAATAAAAATTCATCAATGAAATTAGCCATGGAATGTGTTGGGTACCAATGTGTGATTCTGTGGGGGCGGTGGCTCAGCAACAATAACAATAACAACAAAAACAACAACACGTGCGTGACACAAAAGGTCGCTTTAATTAAGTTCGTTTTAAAGCGGACAAAAGTCTACTCAATTGCCATACACTGCAAAAATAAGCAAAAATAGTAAATTGGTATTAAAGATATAATTTGGGGTGGAAATTACGTTGATAAATTGTAATAATATTCAAGGTTTATTTTGATTAATTCAAATGTCTTGAAAGCTATTTAACTCTATGAATTAATTTTCCTGGATTGAAGATTGCAATTTTATTACTCAATTTTAATAAACAAAACTCCCTAATAAGTAATTTGAATTCATGGTTTGTTCAAGTCAAAACAATAAACTGCAAATTGCATTAGTCTTCAAAATATAAATGTTTTATTAAACAATAAAATGTTTTCATCACCGCAGCTTTATATCTGTAAAGTGTTGTTTCCAAACTCATTGACCAACTTTTTTCGAGCTAAAACCTGGTGACACTTTTTTTTTATTGGTGCTGCCGATGACTAATTTGTTTGCCATAGAAAAGCTTATTGGATGACTCACTTTTTTGGGGGTTTTGCATTCGCCGGCTAAATCGAAATGATTAAAAGTTAGGAGGGAAATGCATAAAATGCAGGGGATTACTTTGCACTAGTTTACATTGAGCGAATGCCAAAAGATTGAAAGAGAGACGAGACCAAAGTCAAGGCAAGTGAAACATGTGTTGTGCGGATACTGAGATATATAGAGGCAGAATCAGTAGTAGATACGAAAGATATTATATATTCTTGGCAGATTGCGCATTTGCGTGTGACGAAGAGCGGACGGAGTCAAGTGCTTGGCTGCAACCCCCTTGGATTCTCGTTTCTTTGTTTTTTATTTTCTTTTACTTTACAAAACGAAATGCAACTGGAAAGATATGTAAAAAAAAGAAAAAAAACAGGGGGCTGAGACTCTGGCAGCAGCAAAAGGCAAATTACAATGAATTATGCGGCTTGGGTATTAAAAATAGCCAGTGGAGTGTGCAGCAGCAGCAGGGGGGTGACAACGCGTCGTATGAGTAATGCCTGGCCATATGTACATACTTGGTAAATGGTTTGTTCGTGTTTGTTTGCCGGCTTAGCAACAACTTGAAGACCGAAGACCGAAGACCCAACTGGCCCTGCACTTGACAACAACTTCCCTTCCCATCTCAGCCATATTACATTTACATTTTTCTCCAACTCCATGCCAGACAATTTGTCCGTGTTTTTCTTTATTAGAGCAACTGATGGATGCATCCATGGGCCCAAGGGCGTCTCACCCATACTGATTCCATACTCCCCGAGTCCACTTGTGTCATGTGTCTTCTCTTGGACAAGTGGCCACCAAATGGAAGAAAAGCAGACTGGGGAAAAGGGGGTACTTTGGGGCCGACATAACTGGTTGTGGCCCTGTCCATTGAAAAGGAAAGTCTTCTCTTCTCCACTGAATGACACTCAATGTTGGTCTCTATTGCAATAACAATTGCCTTTGTGGATCACTTTACCTTATTATATAAGAAAAGAAAGATTTTCTTGCATTAAGTTTGAATAAGAAATAAGTTACAACTGGTTAAGGGGATTTAATATGTATTTAAAATAAAATACAAGCGATTAAAGTATCCTACAATATAGACTCCTCTTACTATACAATTCCTCGATAAATATATAACCCTTTTGGTTTGCAATATTTTATTTTTTTCTTCAACTATTAACCACACAAAATGTGTGTACTGATTAATCATCAGTATTCGCTTTAAATCAAAGAATTTTTATTGCTCGAATATATAAATCCGTTGTTTGCTTCTAGCAAGCATCTGGAATATAAATTCTCGTTCTCTTACCAAGAATTTTGCAATATTTAAATACTCTTTTATGACAATGATAAATTCCATTAACTTCTTATGACCGACTTGGCCCCCATGGTCAAATGTTGTCATCATCCATGAGCTGAGCTCATAACTTGGACTCAGCACACACACACACTCGCTGAAAGCTAATTTGCCATTGTCCAAGCTGTCAATTAGTCGGGCAGAAGTAATCAAGAAATTCTCTCTATAAAGTTGAATATTTTATGCAGAATGTCTGCTGGCAATGTTCTTTACGTTCTCTGTCAATGGTTTCTTAGTTTTTTAATATAGTAAACACACTTTAAAAAGAAACCATGAACATTTTTAGAATTTAATTAGCTTATAATTAAATTAAAAATACTAAAAGGCACTTAAATTAGCAAGAAATTGAGTGCTTTTAAGCTTTTATATTTTTCTTAAATGATCATTTTTTTCCTTATTGATATTTCTTCGAAATCTCACTGTACTTATACCGCTTGGGTTCTCTTAGCACTTCTTTTTTTATACCCATCACATGAGCCTTGGCCATCGTCTTCCTTCTTCTTTTTCGCAACTTTTGGGGCATCTTTTCCGGACTTTGTTGCTATAATTTATACAGAACCATGTTTCAGTCAGGCAGCCCTCTGTCCCGACTTCTCTGGATATTAATTGACAGATTTACTGCAATTGGTTTTGGTTGTTCAGAGGCAACGACCCGTTCGATCAGCAGTTTCTCCAGGCCTCGAGACAATCCCCCACAGTGTGTCTTCCGTCTGGTGCGTCATCGCATCCAACGGGAAGAAGAACCTGATAAGAGGAGGAGGGAGGTGACAGACGACAGCAGAACACCTTTACCTGTGTCCAAATCCCCTCTGGAAACATGAAACTATATGGCATATCACTGAATGTGGGATTACCTCATGCGTTGCTTAAATCGCGTTCAAGGCAGGGCCCAACAAAAAAAAACCATACATATATTCCCTGTATATATATATATATATCGAAATGTTAACTTGACGCGTGCCTGACATTGACCGACTTAGAATAATTGAAAGAACCCCCGAAACAGGAGCCGGGAAAGGGGGAGGTTAGGCCTGGTCTGTTCTTGGATTTCAGTGGGTGACCTCGCGAAATGAACTTCCGTAATGGGAGGCGCCAAAGAAATGCTTTGTCAATTACTCACTCCCCTTCTTCAATCGGAGTTGATTCATTCGAGAATATACATATATAGTATGTAGGGGTATATGGCTGTACGGGCAAGCAAAATCAACAATAATAATGAAATATGAATAAAAAAGAGTAGCCAACAAACTGAGGAAGAAAAGAACCATGCTCAACAGAGTAATTATTGTTTGTGTACTTGCAAAGCGACGCTAAAATCTATGTCAAAGTCACATAGAAAGGTATATCTGTCTTCGTTTGTCAGATTTCTGAAATGAACTGAACAATCATAAAGAAATTATCGGACACCTGCTCAAGGTTTCCACTGCTCAGATTTCCAATGGCAAATTAAATAATAATTTTTCCAGAGATATCAGACTGTAAAGTGCTCATTGCTGTATTAATAATATCACAAAGTATATTAAATAACATTCTTTATATATAAAATGATAAGAATTTATGTATTTGTGGTCACTTAACTAACATGTTGTATCCCTTAAATCCTTATTTAAAACAAATTTCTGTCTCTTTAGTCATATTTAAAATATTTATAAGGTATTCTTATAGTAATAAATCATATACAAAAACACCAACCCATACCTCCTTTCCATTTGCTGGCGCTTCCAGTTTTCTTTTTTGCTTTTTGCAGAAAAATCTCTTTTTTTTTTTTGCAAAGAAACGAAAATATTGAAAATTCTTGTATTTATTTTTTGCCCCAAGGTCAAAAACATTCCCTCCTCACATGTGCCAAAATATATATCTTACTTCGGCTACTTTTCCTTGGCCAAATCTGCTGCCTGTTTTGCTTTTTTCGGATGCCTGTCTTCTTTTGACGCATTTGACCTACTAAGGAGAGAACTTACTTACTGTTCCAAAAATGTTCACGCTCAAGAGCCTGCCGACGCGGTTGTCACTTCCGTTTGGGTTTTCGCCTTATCGGAATGGAAAGCCACCAGCTCGGAGACTCCTTCCCCTCCCAAAAAAAAGCAAAGCAAAAGCTGCCGGTCTGTTCTCGTATATCAATTGTTTATCTAAATTATCTAGAAAAGTGTGTGTATTTGTATTTGCCTGAAACAAATTGTAACCGCACACACACGCACTTGTCAAGCCAACAGATTGTACAAATGTATCTGCATATCTGGATATTAAACCAAACCAACAGCTGAGGCAACAGAACACATGGGGTTGGGGAGTTAGGGGAGGTGTTTTTTCGGGTGGACCAAATACATTTGCGAAATTTTGTCATTATTTATTATATACTGGGTTATGAAATCTTTTAGTTTATTGCTTTAGCAAAAGTCGTGGATATTTTTATTTACACAAAACAAAATCATTGAACCCTTATTATCAGCTGTAGCTGACTGTGAACTTTGTTATAGATAATTTGCAATACTAATTTCTTTTACTCAGAAATGTGCCTGAACGTAAGGAATACTTACTCACTCGGCGGGATTCAAGTGTTTTTCTTATAAAAACGTAAACAACTTAGTCAATGCACTTGGACTATTAAGATTAAATTGTAGCTTAACTATGCCCTATGGGGATTCCTTAGATTAAATTACGTGCAAACAACCCCTTCACGGAAATAGACCCAGAGATAAATAATATTCTGGACTAATTTTGAACATAATTTTATTTTTTAATCGTTCTATATTCATTTTAGGCTATTCTTTATTATAATGTGGAATATTCTTAGTCTTTAGTATAGGCTGCTATCCAAAATGATCAAAAACACTTGTTAATAAAAATATATTATATTACAGTTTGCTTAGTTTTTTTCATGGATTTTCCCCTTAATTCAACAGAGTCGAAAAAAACAGCTTTGCAAAATTAAATCATTCACTTCCTCATAATGCATTTTACCCCTACACAAGCATACATTTCTATTTATTTTCGTCTCGTTTTCATCTGAAAATGCGCCATATGGGGGGCGCTGTCTAACCCCTGCATTCTGCCCGTTGCACACCCCCCCTCTTGTGCTTACATAAAAGCCACGCTTTACGCTAAAATGAGCTTCGCCTTATGCGCTGCGCACTTACTCGCTCGCTGCCCAAGTGCGGCGAAATGTTGTGATGTAAAAAAATAAGTAACGAAATGTAGTAAAAACTGGAAATAATTCGCTTTCGGCGGTGTGCTGTGTGTGTGTGGGGAAAATGTAACAAAATCAAAAACACAGCTTGACCTTCGCTTGGGAAATTTGATGCTCCGAACAAAGTGGGCAAGGGGGTGGCACGGGTGTGCTAATCTAGGCGCCACACAACTTTCTAATTGATGATGAAAATCGGAATAAGTGCAAATGATTTGTTAACGAGTATTTATAATTACCATTATTACGATGAATGTGGAAATTTTTAATGGAATTTCGTGGGAATTTTTTTTGCTACGTAATAATAGTTATAATCCATCACTTCATTTATTTATGCAATAAAGATTAGATTTACAACAATAATATATATTAGTTCTATGCGATAATATGATTTATGTTAATTAGTTTGAAAATCATTTTTTAAATTTCAAAATAATTATTTGTTTTGGAATTAAATAGCTGTTATGTAATTTATATGTTTTTCAAAATTGTTAAACAAAGTTAATGGTTCTCCTCGGCTTTTGTCTATCGGAATTAACTCTACAGTTTTTGAACACATTTTGGGAAATGAATGACATGAAATAGTTTTTTCTATTGTTATATTATTTTGTTGAATCAACAACCTATATTTTATACAAACAATACAAATTTATACATAAAAATATTTCGACAGAAGCATGTTATTTATCCGATATATTAAACATATTATGACAGGGTTAAACCATCATATCGTATTTTTTGAATATCTATCATATTATGAAATAGGTAGCTAACAAGAGGTACAATCCTTAAAAAAGTTTTCGATATACTTTGGTATTTCCAAAATACTGGGTATCAAAGAGACGTCTGACGTCGCTTTGTCTGTGTGGCGTCTCGTCTCCAACTCTCACGCACACAGCCCCCCGTGCTCTCTCACACACACGCACGCATTGCTGAGAGCTTTTTGCAGTCGTTGTAATTGTATTTTGTGATTATTGTTGTTGTTGATACTGCAACGCGATCGTTGGCCGGCGCATTACAACAAACACTCTCTCTGACTCTCTGGCGCTCCTCTCCGACATTCCCACTCACACACACATACAATGGCAGTCAACGGTCATGCGTTCGTATCGCTTCGTTTTGTGTCTAAAAATAGACACAAATATTGAAGTTGATTTTTATACGACCATCGTCAGTTGATGCCGCCCCCCTTTTCCCCCACCCACTCTGCCAGCCCCCTCTGCCGTCTCGTTCCACCTCCCCATTTTGTTGCTATCAAGCATCGCCTATCAATGTGCGACTATTTCACTCCTTGTTGTTGTTATAGTTATTATTATTGTTGTTGGTCTTGCTGCCGCTGCTACTGGTGCCGCCGCCTTCATTATAATGCGTTGTTGTTGTTTAAAAATAAACTCTGCTGCGCGTGGCATTTTTTCTTTATTTCCTCTCTCACGCTTTTGTGATAGATGAAGAGAGGGCGAGAGTGGAAAAGAGTGGGTGAGAGACTAAGAGAGACTAGTTTTCTGTCCCTGCTTTTGATTAAACTCAATGAAATAAATTAAATTTAATTCATGTTTAAGGCGGCCCCTTATTATAACCAACCCTTTAGATATTTTTGAATATTTTTGCAAATAAATGTATTTAATTTTGCAACAAAATATTCGTAATATATTATCTTTAAATAATATGTCATTGTGACAAAAATATTTATTTATGTATAACTTCAAGATATTTATCTTGATGTGATAAAATGACACATAAATATAAATTAAATATTAAAATTACGGATTTCATTTAATTTACCGAAAATAGTTCACATTTTGCACATGATTCTCTTGCTTAAATTTTGCATGTGTTTTAGTATTTTTTTTTTTTTTATTCTTTTCGCGCCATCATTTTTAGCACCTTTTTTCTACGAATATTTTGTTTTGTGTTTTTTTTTCTCTGTGTCTGTCGCTTTTGTTTGTTTTCTTATTTAATGCCACGAGCTGCTTTTTCGCGGATAAATTTCGTGGAGGTGCTGCCGTTCGGTGAGTGCAACAATGTTGCCTGCTTTTCAAGTAGATGTTTAACCCATTGATCCCCACAGCACAGATAGTGCTTAATAGGAAGGTAAAACTGAATAGGAGTTTGTTTTATTGATAAATTAAATATAAAAGCGTAAGATATAATATTGCATTATGTTTTAAAATACAATAAAACCAAAAAATTTAATATTTAAAATATTTTTATGTAGTTGTTTTTAAAAAAGTTCAAATTAATCATTTTTATGACTTTATTTTTTCCTCTAAGCTTAATAAATTGGAGGCAATTAGTTGCTTTTAAGCTTTTAATTAATTTAGACATGTATTTATTTATTTTAAAATTCTTTACCAAAACACTCATTAAACAAGAATCCAAGTACAAATCACTTGCCCATCTATTTTCGCTTCAAATATTCCATAAATAAATCAAATCAAATTCCATTCCCATTTCCATGCGAAATCAGAAAAGTTTCCTTTTCGGTTGCCAGGCGAGAATGTTAACGAGGTGTGTGGCTGGCTCCACGCTCTCTCTCTAATCAATATAAGAATTAAAAAAAAATATATATACATAAGAACCTGACGACTCACAACCTGCCCCACTGTGGTGAACTGAAATGCTGAACAGGTGTTTCCAAGTGACGAGAGCGGAACTTTTAACGCTCGCAATTAAATGCGAAACGCCAGCAGAGGGAATACCTCAGATTATGCCTACTCCCCGTTTTTTTTTTTTTTAATTTTTTTTACACACGAAAAAGCCGGGTTAATATGAAATCATATAATATATTTTAGATGATTTTATTACATTTTTACAAAGACTTGAAGAGTCATGTTTAATAAACTCACAGGTTGATTAATAACTATATATTTTATTTAGCCAATATTGTGTTCTATAAATTTAAAAAAAAATTTTGAAATAAACTGGGAGTTATAACCCTCTTGATTGAGTGGACTTAAAACCCTATTTTTTGAAAATCTGGGCTTCAGAAATTAGTTTACAAAGCGGTACCTAACTTCTCTTTCATTGAATTTCCTAAGAATAATTAAAAATTGTATAAATTTTTGTTTTTGTGTACATTTGACACTTCTTTCCCTTGTTTTAAAAATGTTAGCTTAAGAAAACAACAAGAACAACATAAAAGCAGAAAATTGAAACCTTGACAAAGCGTGAAACGCCTTTTATTGATTTATAGGCGCCTCTTCATGCGCTCGAATCGTCCGATTGATTGATTGATGATTGGCTTTGACTTTGGCTATTGACTCCTTGCATATTTGCAAGTCAAATTGAGTCGAAAAAAAACCAAATTAAAAAAGTGCAGAGCATGGCGGCGAACCCAAAAGAGAGGAGAAGGCAATGGCAATGGGAAAAAGTCAAACCCAAAAATAAAGAACGAAATTATTGATAGACGTCAGTTGGCTGGCTGACTGTGATCTTATAGATAGGAAATGGGGGGAGGGAGGGAAGGTGGCAGGACCAGAGCACATGATTTAAATACTAAAGTCAAGAATAACAAAGAATCGAGTAAACTAAAAATAAAAGGCAGGCGAAAAGGCAAGAGCTAAGGCAAAGGAAGGCGAACAGCAAACAATATCAGGCATATTTATTTGCTCATAAATTTCTACGGTCCGCGAAAGATAGCAGCCACCACACAGAGACAATGTAGCCTCACCGCCTCCCCCCGAGATCTTTCTCTGATTCTCTCGCCAAGTTGCTGGTGTGATTCCTACCCACAGTGGGTCAATAATCGCAATCAATTGAATGAGTTTATGTGCCCAGAATGCAAAATGGCAATTTCTCATGCGAACCTCTTACAGATTGAGCATGTCCGAATATCTTGAGGAATTTATTTAAATTTAATGGAAAATAATGCGGCTGACAAGTTCGACGCCTTCGTTGATTTAACACCTTAAAGGTACTAAGTACTAGGTGCAAGTGCATTTATTTCTTTCCATAAAAATAATACACGTTGGGCAAGTTCTACACAAAGTAAAGAACAAATATTTATAAAACCTATCTGTGCTAGCCTCTACAATAATTATTAACATATATTTATTGAAAATATATATTCAAAATAATTTATAAAACTTAATAAATTTCTCTTTGCTCTGGAAATATTCAATAGCCAGCAAAAGTACATTTACTAAATTGCACTAAGGGACACAAAGTTTGTTTGCTTTATACTCGAAAGCCTTAATTAAATGATTGCAGAATCGAGTCCTTTCAAAATATTGCTGGAAGTGGACATGACAATTAATTAAGTTTCTTCCTTTCATTTAATCATGTCAGTCCGCCGTACAATGCCAAAACTTGTCAGAGTTCTTCTTTTTATTAGCCCTTTTTGCATGTCAAGCTTAATTTGATATTTTGGCAAAACAAAGGGACGGAGCCTCTTCCATAAACAAATTTTGGACACGAGTTTGGGATGTAAACAAACAGAACAAAAAATTGAACTAACAAACAAAGCAAAATTTAGGGGAATGGAATCGGTTTGTTGGATTGCTAAAGTTCCCAGGGTCTTAATTTGTAGTAAAGGAAGATAAATATTTATAATTATAAAGATTTAATTCAAATTAAGTAATTTTTTAAAATATTGATTAACACAACACAACTTGTTGTTTTTCTAAAATATTCTGATTTAAGATACCAAAACTATTCTCACTGGACTTGTCAGTAAACAAATCAAGTTGCAACTTCCCCCAAAATGCTCTAACCCTTAACCCCTTTCGTTCCGAAGTGTTATTGCCAGATAATAAGTGAAAATAACAACACAATTCAGTTGGAAAAAACGGAAATGCCTGCCTAGTCAAAAGTAAACTGTTGCCGGAACCTAGAACTTTGTGGGGGGAAGAACTGAGCAATGAGAAAGAAGAAGGTGCCACGCTATCGAAGAACGACCTTGACAGCGAAAAAATAACAGTCCGAAACACGGTTGGGAAAAAGCAAACTTATTATTATTATTACCATGTGTGTGTGAGTGTGTGTACCGAACCAACAACTGCAAATCGCAGAAAGTTCATTATGGATTTGCATTTTAGGGGAAGGCTCGGAACTGAACTGAAACGCAATTTCCACTAGCCGCCTCAGCAGCTGGAAAGTTACTCAAACCGAAAATCAATAAAAAGCACCACGAGGGAAAAATAGGGAGGAAAATGAAGAAAATGTCAAATGGTGTTTGTTGGGTGAAAAGTGCCGGCAACGGCGGCAGCAACGTGAAAGTTGCCAAAAGCAGACGGGAAAAGTGTAAAAAAGTGTTTACATCTTTTTAAGTTGCACCTTTCCATCAATTAGCAAATATTCACACAGATTGCGGGGGTGCTCGCCTCACAAAAAAAAAAGGTTGTTTAAAAGTTCAATGGGAATTAACGGATGGTTCGTCAACTTTTACAAAGTGTTTTACGAGGCTTAAGTGATAGCCAGTGGTTCGATGGGAAATTTGAAGAAAACTTTTAGTTAGAACTCTATTTTTTTTCTTCTTTAGAAGAAATAATAAAAATCAGATCTATGAACAATATTATTTATTAAAGACCTTAGTTCTTTTATTCGGTTTAACTCGTATATTGATACCTTACATAAGAAAACTTTAAAGTCTTTTCTCTCTTTTGTGACAATTTCTTGTATATTTGTTTATTTTGTAATTCCTCTCCCGTTCGGAGAGCAGATCCTAAAAGCAATCTCTCTCGTTCGCTACTGAGCGGAAAGCTTCAAAGAAGACCAAGCGGGTCTGGGGGCAACTTCTGTTTTGTATCTTTTGTGATTCCATTTAAATGTAGTCGAGGAAAAATATAATAAAAGGAGAACGTAATAAAATCTCTCTTGTTCGCTACTGAGCAAAAAACGGTAAAAGAGAAAAAGTGATATTTGGGGAAGTGTAAATTAAACCAAAGGATGTATCTTACAACGCTTACCAAAATTCGTATTCATTCCCTTAAATAGCAACTTTAATAATGTTTAATGATCATTTGTTTTACAAGTAATACCAGTGCCCAACTGTAAACACAACACTTCTAAGAAACTCTTATTTACAAAGGCAATATTTCAATAAGCATGTGAATGAACCTTTCGTTTGCCCAGATTGACGTATTTAGATTGACGCATTTTGCCCCAGACTGCTGCTAGCTAGCTTTTGTGTTGACCTGGAATCCACAAGTGTGCGAATGTGGAGAGAAAGACTTAATAGGCGTGTCGGCGACTAGAAAAGTCTCCCGCCCCCCTACTGGGGGAGGTGATGAACCCACAGAAGCGGTACCAAAAACAACAAAAAATGTGCGTGACAAAATGCATTTCTCTAATCAAGCATTTGTTTTGACCCAATAGGGTTTGTTATGGGGCGGGGGTTCCTCCTTCTTTCGCACCTAATTTGCCAATTCATTAGAGGCGAGGAGGCCAGGTCAACGAACCTACAAAGAAAAATAAATTATTATTATTACTATTCCTTCTTGAGTTGCCTTTATCTGTGAGTCACACACTATTTGTTGTGCGCCTTATGGGAATCCGATTCATTTCCGTTCCACTAAGCTGAGCGTTTGTATCTCCTTATTTTTTTTTGTATTCTTGAACTGCTGCCTGCCTGCATATACAATCGCATTCCCTCCACTTCCATTCATATATTTTTAATCAATTTTCTTTGCCTTTGTGCTTTTCATTCATTATAGAATGTGTTTAGTGTTGCTTGCAATCTGTTATCTGTTTCCCCTATTTAAGGCTAAGATTATAAGTCTGCAGATAATAATAAAAATAAATCTTTCCGAATATAAAAATTGCGAATTGCGAATGACTTGCAGAAAGTTACATTATCAAATCTTAAAAATCACTTTTGTATTTCGGTTTATCTTTATTTGCCAAACTTGTTTTCCTTTCACATTCTTTTCTTATCTTCTGCCAGTTTGCATAATTCTTCATTATTATTATTATTTTTTTTAATAATTAATACAGGATTGTGTCGAAACTTTTCAGATTTAAACAGTTTCTAATTGGCTCAGAAAGATGTTCTATAGTAATAAATGTCCTAATATCTTGCGAGTCTGTTCGAATTTTCTTTGGCTGAGTAAGAACTTTTCTGGGCGGATGTGTTTCAGCCCACGCAAATGTATGGGAAATACCCCTGAAAATATCTGTATTTTAATAGATTATTTAATGAATTGAAAAATGTTGAAAGCAAAAACAATTAATTTATATATTTACTATAGGTGGTCTTTACCATTGTCTACTACTAAGGATAAATTTTAAGAGTCCTGAATGCACTTAATAATATTCCTTTCGTTTAATAACTCATCAAGTAATAATAATTTAATAGCTTGTTAGCTTATAAACTTAAGTTTATATTAATTCAAGTGCATTCATTGACCCATTTTTGTAATAAAAATTTAAGTACTTTAGTTGAAATTTTCCCGCTTCTCATGAACTAATAAAAATATTAATAACATTTTTGCAACTTCTTTTTCGAACATTTCGCACTTGGGAAAATGAAAAAATAAACTCCACTAGCTTTATGCAATATATTGTTGTTTCTGCTTTAAAAGTATTATTTTGTGCATTTGTTGTTATATATATTTTGTTTTTCCTTTTTTGTGTGTGATGTATGTATAGTTTTAAGCCGGTTTTTTCTTTGTCCAGGCCTGTGCCTGCCTTGGCTGCGCTCGTTCATATTTTTTTATAGCTATTTTGCCGGTTTTTATTTTTGTTTTTTAGTTTATACAGTGCCCTGCGATTTTTTACTGTGTTTTGTTTGTTGTTGTTTGTTGGGGCAGAGTGTGTGTGTTGAGTGTGGTCTCTCTTTGTCTGGGAGTGTGTGATTATTAGTCATCATACTTGGTATATACTGCCATTTCCACTTACAGAAACTCCATAAAGCGAGAGGCTCTCCTTGCAGCTCCCCCACATTTTGAATTCCCTGAAGTTGCCTCTTTGTTTGCAATTTTTTCTTATTTTTGCAATTGTTTTTTTTTTTTTTTGAGTCAGCGGGGATAAGCAAGCAGCTGTGTGGAGTCAGAAGCCAACAGCTGTTTTTTTTCCACTTCTTCTTCATGCCACTGACAACGCCCACATGGCATCCAATACAAAGAGTCCAATAGCAGATTGGCACAGGAAGTTAATCACTTTTGTGTGGGTGGAAAGTGGAGGTTTTTTTTGCATTAAAAGAAGTGAATTTCTGTGATTGTTGACTAATTTTTAAGGTGACTCTACTTTGCGCAAGATTGTTCAGAAAGCTAGTTAAAGGTGTGGTGGGAAATATAGCTTATTTTTTTTATTAACTTAATTAAAAGGTTGTTTAGACTAGAAACTTGCATTTTAGTCATTAATCTTACCTGTCCCTTAAAATATAAAATATATATTTTCTTATGCACAAGTCCCAACGATCTAAACTTTATTGTCTTCTTGCTTTTTAATTGCTTTACTTGCCTAATATATAATTTATACATTTAAAATAAATCCTATTAAATAAATGGAACCGAATTAAAATTTCTTTATTCGGTTAAATGTATTTTATATGGCTTAACTTTGGTTACAAAAAGGTTGTTATCTTGGTGCCAAAACCAGCTGGATTTATCAATATCTTCAATAAATTCAATAAACTACATTGTGTATTATCAGCAACTAAAAACATCGAAATTAAAAGAAAGTTTTCTTAAATCATTTAAGAAGGTTCCACATTACTTACCAGTCTAAGCTTATCAAAATACTTTATCCCATTAAATGAATCACATTGAAAAGTTGCACTGCAGTCAGTCAGACAGTCATTTTCCACTGAATCACTTTTGCAGCCACTGTCTGGCACCGCTCAAAGTGCCAATTAATAAATTACTAATTAAAATGCAACCAAACACTTGGCAAATTGAATGAAACGGATGGATATATGTCTGGGGATATGGCTGGGCGATTCAAACGATTCAAGTGAGCTGCAGACGCCTTGACGCTCCATTAATTCCGCATTAATTTTCTTCACGCGCGAAAATGTGAAATTAATTTATTTACTTTGCCTAATTATTGTTTGTCAGAGTGAGAGACACACAAGCACACTCACTTAGGTGGGGGTATACATATACTATATAATGAAAAAGATGCATGCAGTTGTCATGGACACAACGAATGAAAAAATAAATTAAAACAAAATAAACACAAAGAAGAAAAATGCAATTAAATGAACATTTCTGGCAATGTCTTTCGTTTTCATTAAAATTAGTTTGAGTGTGAATAGTTGTAAGATAATATTTAAATAAAATTAGGAAAATACGTAAAGCATTTGAGAGGTAAACATAATTAATCTCAGCTGAATTAATTGTTTCCGGGAGATATCACAAAATAAAATAACAAATTTTGAGGAATAATAATTAAATTATTAATAATAATACAATTTAAAAAGACTATTTAGGAGTATACAATAATATTTTAAATTTGTAGGGTAACTTATAGTCTGCTTTACCAAGCTTAGCAATGGCTTCTCTGTTTATTTTATTTATAATTGCATTTTTGCTTTCTTATTAATATACTTTTTTTCACTGCCTTGTGGATCGGTCAATTTATCATTGCCAAATTTGTTTCCGCACTGGGTACTTTTTGATACACATAATTTTTCCGATGGGGATATATGTACATAAATCAATTGGAAATACATTTTCTTCGAATTTCGTTGCCCCGTGTGCTGCAATTTATCGCCGAGGAAATCCATTGCAAAATGCGCTATTAACCAATAAGGTAAATGGAGGTCAGCAAACGATCTATTGATTGAACATTTTCGTGCTGCATTCTTTAGCTATATACAGCTGCGGTTAAAATAATAGCACTACTGCAGGTGGAAAGTTGATTTCCTAAAAAAAATTATTAAATGTTTATTTTTTTTTAAGTCAGATTGCATGAATAATATGTACCATATGTTGTCTCTCTGAGCAAGAAATTTTTACTCTCTCAATGTAACGGTTCTTTTTGTTTTTGGGCACTTGCTGCAAAAGCGCGCGAAATGAGGCGGTAACAAAAATAGCACTGATCACGTGTTTGCTGAATAATATGAATAGGAGTGATTGCTTTGGCGTTTTTTTCGACAAATTTTGAAAAAAGGAGTTGCATTAAAGGTTTTAATTGAATTTGTTCCAAACGAAGACCAAAAATTCTCTTGTCATGGGTCGCGGAAAGCATTGTACCGTCGAATTAAGA
>VNJU01003296.1:0-46407 GCA_008042675.1 Drosophila seguyi
AGAGAGACAGAGATAGGTCCAGAGAGAGAGGGAAAGAAATATAGCTAGAGGGAGATGAAGATAAAGTAAAAACAGTGAGAGATAATAAGATGTATAGAGAGAGATGCAGATATAGAAAATATATAGGCGATCCCACTCTGAACAAATGTAAACAAGCCACGTCAGCCATACGCAGCCACAGCAGCCGAAGCCGCTCTCAAATAACATAAACAATGCTTGCAAGCTCTGAGTGGCGCTCCCTGAGCGGCACTCTCACTCTCAAATTGTTGGGACACGTCATCGCTCCCACCCTTTTTTAAACATAGACCCGCACAAGTATGACTTCCGTAACAAAAATAAAGACTTAAGCTAAGATCCATCGGAATATATATATATATATATATATCCCACTCCCACTCTCAAATTTTTGATACACGTCATATTCCGCATGCGACCTCACTCACATAAGCAGAGGCGGCTGGCCGCAGCAGCCTCAGTCTGTCTCTCTCTCTCGAGCTGCCGCTCTCTATCCATCTCATACACCTATAAGCAGAGGCGGCTCGCAGCAGCAGCCGCAGTCTGTCTCTCTCTCTCTCTCCATATGCCACTCTCTATCCATCTCATACACCTATAAGCAGAGGCGGCCGGCCGCAGCAGCCGCAGTCTGTCTCTCTCTCTCTCGTTCTGCCGCTCTCTATCCATCTCATACACCTATAAGCAGAGGCGGCTGGCCGCTGCAGCCTCAGTATGCTCGCGGCTTTCAAATCGTTCGCGCCACGTCAGTGCTGGTAGTCGCGTGTTGTCATCGGCCGATAGTAATCGCGTGTGGTAATAGTGTTAATAATCGCGTGTTAATAGTGCTAATAATCGCGTGTGAACAACAATGATAACAACCTCTGCACTGGAAAGGAAAAAATTATTATCGATGAATATCGGCCAAGTATGCAATGTGGCAACGAAAATTAACCGAGTATCCTCATATGCGGGTAAGTCCGAACCAGGACTATGCGGGTAAGTCCGAACCAAGATTATTATTCTATATTCTATATACAAAGCTGATCGGTAAGCGCAAAAAGCGGTTATTTATTTATATAAGCTTACAATTGGGTATTATCTAAAAGCTAAGTTATTATTGAAGGGCATTAGCTGCTGTGGAATTCCGATCGGCTGAATGGATACAAATTTTTATATTGAACTTATGGGCTAGACTCTGTGAATGGGATTGGTTTTGTGGAGAAAGGGATTTTGTTTCAGTTTGCTGTTGGGTTTGCTAGGAGTTGTTGGATTGGGTTTTTGTGGGAAAAACTACGGTATAAAGAGGTTTTAGAAGGGGAGGGGGCTCGAACTTGGATCTCCGGCGGGTTCAGATTTTCTCTCTACGGCCCTGTCAATTAGGGACAATTATTATTCTAAAACGAATCATCGAAAAAGTCTTCGGTTTCAAATATTGCGGTTGTTTTCAAAGTATGACCGCATCACTGCCCTCAGTGCAGACATCGGAAAGAGAAAGTTCTAACAATAGTTGTTCAGCACTGATTCGATAGTTGCAACTAGCAACTAAAAGTGGCTCTTGTTTTCGAAGCGGTCACACTGAATCTGCTCACAGCTGACAACCCTGCTTCTTGTTGATGCAACACATTTTTATGAAAACGATTTAGAAAATATTGAAATTACTCAATAAAAACTCGCGATGTTGGCCCTGAAAACTGCCACACAGCTTTTCAAGCAAACTCTGGCGAGTAAGTACTGTCTCTTCGTGCTTCCCCGCAGAGAGAAAACTGTAATTTTCCCGTTTTGCTTTACTTTGTAGCGGGCAACATTGCTATTGTCAATACGGCCGGTCTCAAATACTTCGCTCCGCCCATCAAATACAAGAGTAAGTAAAGCTATGTTACATGGAACCTGGTACACGCATTAAGGATATCCTTCCCCCCCTCAGATGTGGAGCAGCCGGAACGGCCCAAGCTAAGGATCATGGAGCGCCAGCCACAATTGCCGCCGAACATTCGTCCGCCCAAGATGCAGAAGCGATTGCGTTACATGCGCGGCCCGGAAACAGTGCACAACACGCTGCTGCACAAGCAGTACGCCATCGTGGCCACAGGCGGCGGCCGCCTCCGTTGGGGACACTACGAGATGATGCGTCTAACCATTGGACGAAAGATGAATGTTAGCACGATGTTCGCCACCTGGCGCGTACCCGCCCCATGGCAGCCGATCACCAAAAAGGGACAGGGCCAGCGTATGGGTGGTGGCAAAGGTGCCATCGATCACTATGTAACTCCCATCAAGGCTGGCCGCGTTATTGTCGAAATCGCCGGCAAGTGCGAGTTCGTTGAGGTAAAAAATTTCCTACAGCAAGTGGCCAATCAGCTGCCCTTCCAGGCCGCTGTCGTCTCCCAGGAGATGCTCGACGAGCAGCAGGCAGCCGAGGAGGAGCAAGCCCGCGCCAACGAGAATCCCTTCACGATGAAGTATGTCATCCAAAACAACCTCAACGGTTGCCATCGGTGGCTGTCGCCCGTCGATCACAAGTGGTTTGGCAAGCACTTGTAGGATGTTAACTATATATGTGTGTTCTCCCTTTTACCTTTACCGATTAATAAACAAGTCTTTGTTAAACTCTTAAAGCTGGAAAGCTAGAAAATTCTGTGGGGAAGTCAGTCTCCGTCGAGTTCTGAAAGTTTTCTAGAGATGCCAGGACTGTAGGAACAAGTATTCCTGTCCCGTGCCTTCTGCTATTCCCACTTCCGGCTCCAATAAATAAAAAGACTGAGACCATGTGAAGGAAATGTACGAGTTCTATTGCAAACATTTGTTTAATTTTTCCATTTCGTTTATGAGGATAATATGTAGTCATAGAATATTTTTCTTTTTTGCAGCTGCATTCGCATTATAATTAATATATATGTATTTTGCAAGTATGCGTTGTGTAAGAGTGTGTGCTTGGGGGGTGGGTGGGTGTTGTGTGAATAATAGCCTTCTTCCACCGGCTGGCAGTGCCTCCTGTGACTCATGCTCGTCCTTATCCTCATCCTCCATCCAGTTACAGCAGCGTTCCCTTCGTCTTTGCCAAGTAAAATCAACACTTGACGTTGATCTCATCAAATTGGTGGATCCCTAAGCCATGATCCATCCCTCCTCGTCGTACTCCAGTCCAGAAGGCAGCCAGTGGAAGAGGGCTATAATGCGCCGGGTTAGGGGACGGGGATATTCGCATGTGTATGTGTTTGTGTTTGTGTGTTTTTGTGGGGAGCCGAGTGGAATCTCGGGACTCCCTTACCCTTAGCGGTGTCGTCTAACAGTCGGTATCGTACCAGGCAGCCAGATTGTTGTTGTCATTGGGTGGCGTCGGCATGGCGTCCAAATCAAAGTTCAATGCACCGGCATCAATCTCGCCGACATCCATGTCCATGGAATAGGGCGATGTGGGTGCGCCGCTGGGCGGGATGGCACCGAGAGGGCCACCGCCGTTGCCAGCACCGCCAACTGCTCCGCTATTGCCGGGATTGCCGCCAGCGCCGCTGCCGCCGCCGCCCACCGGGCTGCTGATCTCTAGACCCTGCATTGAATCTATTGGTAGAGTATCATATCCTGCGGACAAAAAGGGAACAAAGAGAGGAGAAAATAGGGCGAAAAATTGATGATTAGTAAACTTGTTTTGTGGGGAGGAAGTCGTCGGAGTTTCCTAGCAGCTCCACTGATGATGATCCGGTGCCACGGAGCTCTCTGCACAAGTGGAGCCCACACAACAGGATAACTAAAGATAACACTTTACTTGTGGAACTTGTCCATATATTTAGCTATCCTTTGGTCCAGTTATGCAGAAGCTCTGGTCCACACACACAAAAACCTAGGGTATCGAACAACATAAACCATTCTTTGAATGTCGCTTAAATATAAATATATTCTAGAAAACTATAATCACATATTTTGGAATTCCAGTTCGAATCTGCATGCACTCATGTCTTACAAACTATATATTGAGATATATGCAATATATATACACGATTTATACGAATAAATGTAACTAGTAAGTTGTTCTATGCGATAATCGCCGGCTACGTGACATGCAAACTTAATCAATCTTCTTTGCTGTTTTGATGAGAAAAAAAAAACGTGAATTCTAGGATGCGCTTCTAGTGAGAAACCAAAACGAAATATATATATATACGCTAAACGAAAGGATAAATATTGGAAATAATCAAGAAAAAGATAGTTTGTTGTTTCATCTTTATCGGTCCAATCGATGATTTCGATATCCTGGCTAGAGGTGTGAGGGAGAATGAAAAAGAAAGAGAGAGAGAGAGGCCGAAACTCTTTTGGCTACGGAAATGAGTTATATCCTTTTGTGGTGTGTGAGGTAGTGGAGAAGTGTATGTTTTTTTATTTATTTTCGTGTTATTGTGGGAGTGTGTTTTTGTGTGGGTGCAAAGTTCTCAAAACTCGTAAGTTTCGATAACAATTTGGGCCCGATAGCACGATAACACAAATGCTAGAGGTGACACTTTTCTTGAATGCTGCATTTCCCTTAAAATGCAGGAAAGCTTATTGTCACTTTAAAGGGAACGAAACCTGGCAGGATAAATATTCTTTTTTAATGGGATTTTCCCATCACTCCCTTTGAGAGGCCTTTCACGACTACACAAAATAAAGTAATTTTCATTTACTTCCTCTGCATGCACACCGTGATTAATTAATGGGGTTAACGAAACCAGGGGCCGGGTTGACGAGCAGGAAGATCTAAAGATGGTGGAGATCTAGCGAGGGCTTGGGGTTGGGCTCAGGAAAATCTTCTCACACTGCAAGTTTAGGTTAGGGTCTTAACACTTTTTCTTTTTTGTTGTTGCTGGGATTTAATTGGTGCTTATTTGAATGATGAGACACGATAACGATTAAATGTATGCGGGGGAGAAACGGGCTCGGTCTAGGCCTGGGGCTGGGGCAAGGAAGCCCAGGGATTTATCGAATTGTCTGGAACCGTTGTTCTTGTTTTAGAGATGGGTTATGCGGGGCGGTTCTTCTGGGGGGGGGGCTCGGGGTTCGGGGTCTCTTCTCTTATGCATATGACATACATACCTTGCTGATGGAATGCGCGACCTCCGTGCGAACTGTGCACACTGGGCGGACCCTGTCCGTACAGGCCCTCATATGCTTCTTCGGGTCCAAGCATATCCTGTGATCGATCGATTTATCGTGTTCGTTTATCGGTTTTGGTTGGTTGGTTGGTTGGTCGGTGTACGTGTGTTTGTGGTGCGTAACGTGTATGTGATCGTACGTGAGTGTGTGTGTGTGTAAAGGTGATGTATTTTTTACAGTTTCGTTTTCACATTTATTTGTTGTTGTTGTTGGGATGGATCAGAAGTGAAAAGTTGTTAGGAAAGAAGAAGACACGCGCAAACGGTTGTTTGCAAGTGAATGTGGTAGACAGGAAGAGAGAGCGAGAGAGAGCGAGAGAGAGTGGGGGAGAGAGTGGAAGAGAGAGTGGTTGTGGGGAATGGTGAGAGTGAGGCAGAGAGCGGGCAGAGTCGCGTTTGTCGCGTTGTTGTTGATGTTGGTGAGTGCAGTGATTGATTATCCGTCATTGGTTTGGTTTTCGGTTCAATTTACCGTTGCAGTTGTGTTGGTTGTGGTGGGAGATTTTTGTATTGTTTTTGTTTTTGTTTTACACACACAAAGTAAACATAAAGGAAAAAAGAAAAGAACAAAAAGTAAATAAAAAAACGTGAATTAATTACAAAATCATAATTAAAAACAAACGCAGCAGCGAACATTCAAAGAATGTACAAAAATCAAATTTCAAATTAATTAATAAATTGTTGTTCATATGTTTGTATTTCGAGGGGGCAGGGGGGCAAGTTGTGGTGGGAAGAAGGTTTCGGGAGGAGGGGGTGTGGGTGTGGATTGTGGTTGTCGATTGGTGTGGGTTGTGTGGGGATAAAATACGATGAGAACTAATCGGTATCGGCACTGTTATCGTAATCGATGGTCATCTACAGCCAAATGCTCTTTGCTACCTACTTATCGACTAACATTTACGATCTATCCAAGTTCGTGGGATACATAATAACGAAGGAGAAGCGATAAGGAACATAAAACGTAGGATATACAACATAAAAATCGATTTTCAAATGAAGAATCCACAAGAAATCGTTATCGAAATTGTAAGCAAGTCCAAGTAATTGCGATAATATATAGAGCTCAATACTTAATATGGATACGAATGAGAGATACCAAGTACATAATGCTTGACTAGATTAAGTTTTTCTACAAATTTACAATTTTATGTACAAGTTCGCTTCGCACGGGATAATTACTTATCAGAAGAATTCGAATTGGAAACACAAGAAGAAAGAAGTAAGGGATTGAATTGAATCGAAACGGGGGCGAGGAGGTGGGAGACCATCCTCCTCCTCCTCCACCTCTTAGCCTAAGCACGCACCTGCAGATCGGGACCCATGCCCAGGTCAGCGTTGGCCCAAATGTTGTTGTCCTCGCGCAGCAGCGAGTTGGTCAGCTCAATGGACAGCCGCTTCTTGTAGTCCTGCGGCTTGTCCTCGCTCATCCGGAAGAGCACGGCGGCAGCGTACGTTGCCACGCCCTCGTTGCGCGAGTGCAGCAGATCGGTCAGAGGCCCGGTGGCACCCTCCTGTTCGATAATCTCGGCGCCCTCCTTATCGGCAGCCAGTTCGCAAAGGACTCCAGCAGCCACGCGCTATTGAAATTATAATGTATCGTTAGCTACTATGTCTCCATATTATACCGACGACTTACCTGAATATTCTCAATTTCGTTGAACAACAAACGCACAAAGATCGGTATCACCAACTGCTGGCGAATGAGCGCCCGGTTGTGCGACTCCCGGGCCAGGATATGCAATGCCCCCACGGTGCCCTCGACAATCTCCTCCATGCGTACGCCATCGGCGTATGCGGATGGCTGCTGGGAGCCAGTGGTGGCAATCGAAGAGCGTTGCTGAAATAAAAGCGGCGTCACATTAGTTTATAATTCGTATAAAGTGATGTATATAAACACAACTCACCCTCTCTGTGTCCTGGAAGGCGCGCATCAGCAGCCGCACCAGGTGATGAATGGCCCCGTGCTCCCGCAACGGGGCATGATTGGCCGGACAGAGGGCCAAATTGCGAATGAGCCCAATTACGGCCTTGATCAACGGCCAGCGTGACGGCGGATGCAAGAGCTTCACAATCACCGATAGGCCGTAGTTCAGACGCACGGCATTCTGGGCCAGCTCCGAGTCAACGTGACGCGAGGTCAGGTGACGCAGGGCGCAGACAGCCGGCTCGGTAATCTCCTCGCGATCGCCGGCATTGATGATCGTACGGACGAGGGCGTCGACGCCGCCCACCTGGCAAACGGTGGCCTTGTTGCGTTGATTGTTGCACGTCAGATTCGAGAGGATGCCGGCGGCACAGGTGACCACATTGACATCGGTGGAGCCGAGCACCTGGACGAGCGATTGGAGTAGGGCCTCGAGACCCTCAACCTTGGTGGCTGCATCCGACAAATTGCGCAGCGTCCACAGGCAGTTCTGCACAAGACGGGGCGACATGTTGCCCAGATGCATGGCCAGTGCCTGCATGCCGCCGGCGTCAACGATGGCCGGCTTGTTGCTGGAGCAGACGGACAACACCTTCAGTACACGCGAGGTGGTCCACAGCAGCTTCTCGTAGTCGTAGGAGCGCATGATGCGCACCAATTCATTCGGTCCGCCAGAGGCCAGGATAATCAGCTTGCTTTCCTGATTGCCGTAGGCCAGAATCTGGAGGCAATCGGTGACAATGGCCAGGAACTTGACATTGTTCCTCTGCAGCAAAGTGACCATTTTCTGGAGTCCTCCGGCCAAACGGACAGCCATCTTGGAGCCATCCTGATGCAGCAGCAGGTTGTGCAGCGTGGTAATCGCATAGAAGAGCACACTCTCCACCGGCGAGGAGAGCAGCTTGACGAGAGCCGGTATGCCGCCGCTCTTGAAGATGGCCAACAGACCCTGGCGATGGTGCGACAAGTTGTGCAGCGTGCCAACCGCCGCCTTGGTGCTCTCCAGATCGTTGCTGTTCGAGATGGCGCGCACCAGGGCGGCCACCATCTGGGGGCTGTTCATAATGGCGTGCCGCGAGGCCTCCTTCTTCGACAGCTGGTGGACCATCATGGCGGCCTGCGAAACCACCACCTGATCCTCGTCGTTGAGCAGCTTAATCAACTCCGGTATGGCCCTGGTGGCCAGCTCGGCATCGTCCTGATAGTTGATCAAATTGACCACCGCATGCTTCAACATCTGCGATGGCTCCGACAGACGTTGCACTGCCGTCGGCTGTTGCGGATCAAACTGAGTGGAGGGTATCTCAATGCCCTCCTCCAGCGTCTCCGGGAACATGGCAGCACGGACACGTTGTGAGCGCGTCTGGCTCAGCTGCTGATTCATATCGTCCACCTGATCCTGTGTAAAGTTCTGTGGGAAACCAGTGTCCAAATCGAACATAAGCGGATCGCCCTCCATCTCCTCATCCTCCTTGCCCGACAGCGAAGGGACCTGGGTAACGGCGCCCGAATGGATGCCGGAGTCGCCCAGGTACGAGTTCTGCTGCCACATCAGAGTCTGCTCCTTGGCGGACACCATGGGCGGCAGATCCGGCGGATTGTATTGATTATTATGGGACACTGCAAGAATATAAATAATGTTTTAAGCTTTGGGAATGAATTAAAGGTGGGGAGAGGAGGCAGAGGCAGAGGTAGAGGGAGTATGTTTCCATCAATGGATTAATGATGACGCTGTAATGGATTACATTTTCCCTTCTTTCAACTTCGAACTTGGTAACCGCTTCCTATTCTATTCGAAAGTATTTCAAGCATCGGTTCTTTGTCCCTTCTTTGTATGTCCTTTAATATTAAACATTTTGTGAGTGTGTGTGTGTTGGTGGGGGGACCCTTTGAAGCGAACGAATAGACAGAACATGGCCATCAGACTGAGTGCAGCAGCACAGCATCCCGGACAGCCTGGCATTTGATTTAGCTCTCGATTCCCTCTCCTTTAACCCGCTGCACAACCCATTTCCATATTTTCTTCCTTCTTTTTTTTTTGCCTCAGCCAAATGGGAAACGACAGCGACTGACAGCAAAGTGAGCAAGTGAGTATCGCAGCATACCACCAGCAGCAGCAGCATTCCGTGTAGCATTCATAAAAAATTTGCTAAAGGAAAACTTTGAAGCGTGACAAATTGAACGCTGCAGGATATTTCCCGCAAAAGTTCAGTGAGAGAGAAAGAGAGATGGAGACGGAGACGGCTACTGAAAAGCTGCAAAAGGGGGTGCGCGCTCACACATGACGGGGTCCTGGCAAAAGGATTTGGATTTGGATGGATTTGCGGGGCGTTTTGTTTGCCACTTCAGTCTTAATTATGCCCCGACCTCGTTCCAGCATCTCCGCCCTGTGCCTTTGTTGTTTGATATATGCACGGACACAGTTCATTTCAGACAGCCACACCCACGCTCACGCCCCCTCTTGCAATTTTTTTTTCGCATTTGCATTTGCAATAGCAGTCGGGAGTCGCGTCGGTCCTGCCTCTGCCACTACTCTTGATTTTATGCCACAGTCAAGCTATTCAATTGAAGAACATATAAATAAAGGTGATTAATAATACTAATAATACAAATTTTAATAATGAAAATTATAAAATTAAATAAAAATATGATCAAGTTTAAATTCTGAATGGAAATTAGTTCTGCATCAAATCAGGAATTAGGCATTTTTTTCCTTAAGATGGAAGGATTTTTAAATGGAAGCCTTATAATAATTATACATTAATATTTATCTAGTTTTTTTTTTTTAAGAAATTCAAGGCTTACATCTTTAAAAAACAAACCTAAGTAGTCCTAAGCCTTCATTAGTATCTTAAACTTAGATGACCAGACAAACAAATCATTAATTACAATTTTAAGCTAAGTTCAGTTATAAACATTGAATTAGCTACAAATAATGCTCAAGATTTTATTAACTTTTAATGAGATAAACCCATTTATATTATGAATATAACATTAATAAAATCTTATATATGCACTCCTAAAATTACAATTATTTTATCTGGATAACCCTCAACTATCAACCATAAAACCAGGTTATTATTTCCCAATTAAACCCATTTGTTCCGTCACAGTCAGGTTTTACTGTACTGTAAATCCCATTTCGTTTCATTTCCCAGATCGATTAAGCGCTTTTTCTCTTTGACTCTGTTCCTATCCCTCGAGTGCGACCACGCACTCAAAAGGAGTGAGGATTGGGGATTAAGGAGCCGAGGAGCAAAGAAGCAGGGGAGAGGAAAGAACTTGGAACAAGGAGCCTTTAAGTGGAAGTTGCTGCCTCAGCCGCATACTAATTAAATTCTGCACACACTCGCACTCGCACACACAGAAAAAATCATAAGAAATGTGCAGCCGAGTTGAAAATGAGATTCGGATACAGAGGCAGCAGCGGGAGAGGCAGGAGAGAGGCTGCGGCGAGTGAGTGGGAAGCACAGAGTGTGTGTGGCCTGGCCACGTGCAAGTACACGAGTGCGTTAGTGGAAGTGGGGCGGGCGCGGGCATCAACTTTCAAAAGGGTATACCCGTAACGAGTAACGGTACTGCAAATGAAGTGGCAAAAAGGAGCAAGCTGGCAGGCGAGCGAGTGAGAGGGAGGAGGTGGCTGGAACTTCCATTCAAAAAATAAAAATTTTAAATTGCAAAATCAAAACGAGCAGGAACAATTCTGAGTGAAATAAGGATATGTGGGTTGGCGACCGTTTCGAGGCCTTTCTCCCTTTCACCTTCAGCGGTAATGGTGGTGGTGGTGGTGACTGTAAAAAAGATCATCCAAGTGGCGTATGCTCGGGCATTAACAAGTATGTAAATGTGGGCAGCCCTTGGAAGAAGTGTATGTACATAAATGTTCATCAATTATTCATTCGGGGTGGATGATGGATGATAGTTACACCCTAAATACCGAACATTTGCCAGCAGGGGGAAAGACTGGGAACAAATTACAATATACAAAGGCCATAATTGATGTCGCAGTATTTGCCAAGCAAATCCGCCCTTTTCAATTATCACTCGAAAGGACAGTTTCGACATTTCTGGAAAATGTCCCTTGAAAATAACAAATGGAAGATGTGCAATTCTTCTCATGAATATAGCTTTCTCCTGTGTTATTTGTTTAAAATATTGCCTATACTCGAATATTATCCTTTCCATCAACATTTCTCGTCTTAATTTTGTTTATAATTGCTTCAAGTGAAAATTGAGGAGCTGGTGTCATATGCATTTAAGAGCTGTAAGCCGAAACCGCACACTGGATTCCACTGGAAACTTGTGTTATTTGGCGTACAAGTATTTTTCCATCCGCTATTCTCCCGTTTAGAGTGCAAAATGGATGCCAAGTCTTCTTGGAAGTGAAATTCAATACAATGATACCGTATGGTGGGGACAGGGGACAGTGGGAGTGGGGGAGTGGGGGGAGTGTACTTACTGGTCCGATTCTGGGCTGGCATGTAACTCATCTTGGTGATTAAGGCGCTTTACACCACACCTGCAAGAAAGAGACAAAGTACATAAATGAGTAATTTGCTTAACAGTTAACCGTGTTCGTGTGTTGGTGTGAGAGAACCACAAAACTATGTATGGCTGCTAACAAAACGGAGTTTGTGCCAAGCGCAACGCCATGTTTTTGCAGGTATCTCACAGACTAGCTGGTAATCGCTGGTTAGTCGCTAATTTTTATTTGCTTTTCGTTTTTTTCTCTTGTTAAACTTCAAACTTCTCATTTCCGCTTTGGGATGCCGCAGCATAACACAAAATATGCTGCGTATACCACACAAATACACACAGCACATACACTCGCACGCAAAAAGCGAGAGAGAGACATTTAGACGCAGGTAGAAATGTGTGTCGGCGGTGTCTCTCTACCTGCCCAAGACTTGAGCCACGAACCTTGAGTGATTTAATTACTATTCTTGACACTTCTTTACTCTTAATACACTTTTACAAATACAAAAACAAAAAAAAAACAATTGCTGTATGCTTCACTTGCAGCTTCGGAAAAGGCGCAGCGGAAAATGCGACCGACCAGCTTAAACGGAACAGAGTAAATGAGCATAAGCATAAGAACGAAAACGTAGCACTGGCACTTGCAACACGGCCAGCTCGAGAGAGGGAGAGCGGGCCAGCGTGAGTGCGAGGGAGAGAGAGTCGAGTGCACACAAATGCAGTGCTTGCGCAGAGTGCATACACACAAGAACCGAGGCAAAAGCGAGGATTCTGAGGCCGAGGAGGAGATTAGATAAAGTACATATCTAGTCTGGACTCCCGGTGATGAGCCTTTAATTCAAACAAACACAATTTCCTGTCTGCGGCATTGTTTACCTTTCAGAAAGCAGCAAAACAAGCGTACAATTTGGGGGAATACATAAAAATGCCGTTTGTATGTATCCAGCTCCAACAAACTCACACACTGGCACTCACAACGGCAGGCAGCTTACCACACACACACACGCTCACTTGCCCCTCCCTCCCCCGCGAGCTACTTGTTTGCCAGCGACTTCCAGATTTTTCATGTTTTCTTCGCTTTTATCGCCAACAATAATTTAGACTTGTTTTTAAGCACAAAACCTTCAGTTGCGCGTACTTACCACGTCAAAGATATTGAGTCTGCTTTAAAGCAGGATTTATTTATTTTAAACGCACTTGGACACAACAATTACTCGAGAAAACTGTGTATGTATCTGAAAAAAACATCGATGTTAAGTGAGCGGAATTTCACCCCCGCGATTGCTGGTCACACTCAAGTAAGCGATCGAAAAATACAAACGTATCGATACTATCGCCATCCACTCGCCATCAATTTCCAACTATTGCCAGGAAACCAGATATCCAAAAAAAGGTGGTTGCCACTAGGCAAAATTAGCAATTTAAATTTTTAAACGTACTTGTTAATTCTTAATCCTCTTACAAAACTCCCTTTTTTATATACTTAAAAAGAGAAAGTGCACTTCTTTGAATTATTTCCTTTTAATTGCTCGCAGCTTTTCCCAAAAAATTATTTTTTATAAAAAGTAGATGGACTAAAAAGAATTGGCTGTGTTTAAATAATCAGGGTTTTTATTTAATCAAGGTTTCAGTTCCTTAAGGCAAGGAATTTGTTTAAGAGATCGGTGTTAAAACACATATAAATTCCAAATGAATTGTTTAAAGTGTTTGGCCTCGTGGGGTGAAGAGTTACATAAATGCTTAGTTTTTAAAGATCACAATGGTTTCTTTCATTTTTTGTAACCCCCGCATACTGATCGACAGTATTCGGGGTTATTACGAGTCAATTACAAGCTAAGGGGTGAATTGAGCATCTCTCCTTTAGATGTAGTCAACGGGCTCGATGCCCAGCACGGCCAGCAGCACATTGAGGACCTGGCGCACAGTCATAATGAGATAGACTCTAGCGTGAAGGATAGGCGACAGTTGGTCGCGTTTCTGGACGAGCACCTTCTTGTGGCGATAGTAGCGACTGGTGACGCCGGCCAGATTCTCAATGTAGCGCACAAACTGGTGAATGCCGCACGAACCCTGAGGCAGTTGCTCCAGCAGGGACTCAAGGACATCGGGAAAGGGCAGCAAATACCCGTAAATCATTTCCCAATCCAACTGGAAGAAGGAGGAAAGCAAGAACATAGAGATGCATATTAAAGAATACAGTAAAGAGCCAGCTTACATCGTCCTCCAGGATGCTGAAATCAATCTTCTCCAGCGGCGGCAATGGATCATACACTCTGGCCTTCACCTGCTCGTTAAAGGTGCGCAGCAGCGTCTCCAAGCGCGCCGAATTGTACAGTATGTACGAAGCTCCCTTGGAGCTGCCCAGTCCAGTGCGCACCACAGTGACAGCGCTCTGGTGGCGCACACTGGCCAGGTCCACAATCACGGCAGCTCTCGCCAGGCGCTTCATCAAGGTATCAATGCTGCTCATGCCCGAGGGACGGATGCCATTGCGGTGCATGGCCACTTGGCGCATGTGCGTGGTGCGCAGCCTGTCAGCAAAAAAGAAAGAGAGCAACCGGCATGTGAGTGAGCGGGATGGAAATATTGATAAAAATGTTGCTTAAACATGTTGTATCTTGTCCATACTCACTCCAAATAAGTGTCCAGAGTCATCCTGGTGGCCGTCTTCTGCACGGGCTCGACTACGGGTCCACTGACCAGGCAGACATGGTCCTTCAGCTCCGGCTGAGTGCATTTCTGCAGTTCCACATGGATACTAAGGGTGTCCTTCTTCGCATCCTTCGGCTCGACCAGACGCCAAGGCGAGTACACAGACAAGCGACGCACGATCTCATAGATAATTTGCAAGCGGTAGTTGCGCAGCTCCTGAGGGCCTTCGCCTGCTCCTCCGCCGCCATTCTGAAGAATCAAGCTCAAAGTGGGCGACTGGTCAGTCTTGGCACGACGTCCATAGTCGCCAGCCTGCGACAGCACATTCTTAAGGACATATTCAATGATTGGAAGGCGCTGCAAGCTCAACGTGTAGCGTCCCAAGGGCAAAGGAGAGGCCTCCTTGAGGGGAAAGCGCCATTTGGCGGCGTGTTCGATCAGCGACTCGAGTTCTTCGTTCTCCGGCATCAGGTCATCGGTTTGGCTGCGCAATTGGCGCCTCTGTTTGGCAACAACGGCCTGCCAGAAGCGAGTGTTGGCGCAAACGCTGAGATCTCCAGAATCGTTCAAACCCAAGATGTTGAAGCGAATTGTGTCGCCGAAGTGGCGCACGCGTAGCGAGGGCAGTGCCTCGCCGCCAACCGGCAAGGTGAAGAAGTCTAATAGGTGCTGACTAACCTGGTGCAATGGACTAGAGTTATCCATATTAAAAGGATATTGGAAAATTAAAACAGAAAATCAGCACTTCGTTCGTTCGCACAAATTATGAAAACGGTTTCGATAAAGCTTGGTCGCTGTCACTATGGCTCTATCGATGTTTTTTAAAAAGCCTACATCGATTTACTTTTTCGATATTTTTTGGTGGACAACAAATGAATTGCTTAAAATTAATTTATTTTATTATTAATATTATTTTATAAAAATATATTCAATATTATTTTTAATAATAGATTACATCGTATAGGAATTTATTTTTTATTATTATTACAATGAATTTCAAGTTCCTTATCTATTATCAGTTTTGTTTCATAATTAACAATAATAATAATGAATTATATATTATTTTATAAATTATATATTATAAAATTTGCTTATATTTTTTTTTATTTATAATCAATAATTAACATAAATCATGAAGTTAAGCTATTGTTGTCCAGCCGATAGTCGCGCGTGAGTGGCAGGTACCGAAAAACGTGCACCGCCCATCTCTAACGAAACACAAGAAGTTGTTGATTTTATTTCTTGTCGTGTGCGTCGTCCGTGGAAATTGGCAAAAGATAAAGGAGCCGAGGAGCCAGAGCTTCAGTCCCTGATCCAAGCAATGCCATTCGACGGCGAACCGCATGTCTTGGACATGACCCAGGCCTGCTTGGTCTGCCTGACGGAGGAGTCCGGCATCATTCCCGTCTATGCCCACGACTTGGAGCCGCCGCACATGACCATTCTGAACAAGATCCGCCGCAGCACTGGCCTGCAGCTGGACAGCCGCACCTACGTACAAATGAAGACGTTCCCGGACAAGATCTGCCGGGAGTGCCACACCGAGCTATCGGTGGCCTTTCGCTTCCACGAGAAGTGCGCCACCGTGGAGCAGTTGTTCCAGTCGCCCACCGGCTACCAGCTGCAGGAGCAGGTGCAGGATCATCAGCAGCAGCAGCAGATGCAGCTAAAGCTGCAACTGGAGCAGCACCACCTGCGACTGCCTGCCACGTTGAAGATAAAGCGCCTGGAGATGGAACCCGTGGCCGCGTCCGGCGGCTCGGCGAGCAGTACACTGGCCACGGCCACCGATGCCTCATACTACCAGGACATAGTAGAGAAGGAGGAGGAAAAGATTGACGAAGATGACGAAGACTTGGAAGCGGAGGCAGTGCCGTCCGCGAAAGCCGTCACCATGTTACCGGACGAAGGCATGGTTCTGTCGCTGGAAGATCTCGATGAGACGGATCCCATCAAAATGGGTGCCGATGAGCCCACATCCAGCTATGAGGACGACGAGGAGGACGAGGAGGAGGACAAGCTGCTAGCCCTGGCCCCCTGGGATAACGATCAGACGCCGGAGCATCTGTACGAGATCGAGACTCCGATATTGGAGGAAGAGCTGCCCCCGCCGCCGCTGCCACCACCACCTCCGCCGCCACCAGCCCAGGCAATCAGCAAGCTGAGAAAGAGGACCTACCGCCGCGTTATGCCAATTGTCAAGCAGGAAAGCGGAAGAGTTGCGAATTTGGAATACCAACCGGTAACGGTGGTCAATTCAAAGCGCCGTCCGTCGGAGCGCTCGCCAAAGATCTGCGATGTGTGCGGGAATACGTACAAATACCAGCACGCCCTCAACGCCCATATGCGACGCCACAACAACGAGCGGCCGTATCCGTGCGAGGTGTGCCAGAAAGCGTTCATCTCCAACGTGGAGCTGCGCCGTCACATGCGCGTTCACACTGGCCAGAAGCCGTACGGCTGCAAGTTCTGTGATCGCCGCTTCTCGGACTTTGGCAGCAGCAAGAAGCACGAACGGATCCACACCGGCGAGCGGCCGTATGTGTGCGAGGTGTGCCACAAGGGATTCGCCTACGCCCACGTCCTGTCCGTTCATCGGCGCACGCACACCGGCAAGAAGCAGTTTCAGTGCACCAAATGCGACAAGGGATTCACCAAGAAGAGCTACCTGTCGGCGCATATGGAGCAGCATCGTGGCTCGGCGCCCAGTGACTTGGCAGGAGGAGAAGAAGAGGAAGGAATGGGATCTGGTTTCAACGCTGGCGCTGGCAGCCTGCGTCTGTCCGGACGCAAGCCGGACTCGTTCTCCCTGGACTCGGTAGTGCTGGGCGAGCAGAATAAGGTCCTCGAAGAGTGCATTGTCACCAATGACTTTATGTTCAACGAGGAGGACGATGACGATGGCGGCGCGGCCGATTTGGATGAGAACGAGGAAGCGGAGGCTACGGATGACGCCGATCATCACGAATCGTATCCGCCGCAGCCCGACTTTGACGACGTCGATGGCTATCAGACTGTGCGATCCGTCAAGGAGCTGGTGGGCGATCTGCTCGATCCTGAGGAGTTTGACGATGGATCCAAATATCTGATTGACTAGTATTATACCCTGCACGAGTCTCCCCCACTAAACTAAACACTAAAATCAAACCCCACCCCACACCCTGTACCCTGTAGGTGTTAGATGTTAGTTGGTGTGCTTAGTAACTTAAAACTTTAAGCCCCACAATCTGTGTAAATAAACTGAAGAGATATTTGGATAAAAGTCAAGTGAGCTTATGTTTAGATTTAGGTTTTAGGGAATATTACCAGACGAAGTGAACGAAGTGAGTGTGGAATTTCTTGTGTAAAAGCCACAACCTTGGGAAGGCAAGTGCTGAGCTAGGAAGAGATTTCCCCTGCAACTCTTTTAAGATGGGAATCCCCTTTCTCAAAATTTTCAATAAGAAATTTGATTGTTCGAAATAACCATCTCGAAAAGCTTTTGTTTATAATTTTTAAGAAAACCTGCAATTATTATCGCTTCAATTATAGCTTTCCCTTGAGATAAGCTCACTTTTCAAGGCCGTTGCTTGTCTCACCTTACTTTCCGGCACGTACTGAGACAAGCTTAGCTATAGGTTTCCCCCTCAAAAGAATTCCGAATTGTGTTTCCAAGCAATCTGTGTAAACAGAAACAAGAACGAAGATCTGCTGCTGGCCAGAACGAGGTCTCCGGTAACAGCCGTCTTGCCACGAAATCCAATTTTCGGCTTTCCCAAAAACCAACTGTGCAAATTGTAGAGTACAGTGGAGATTCCCATTAGGAAAACTGGATGGGACAACGTGTAAATTCTATCTAGTTTATTACAGGCTCGGGTTAGTCAATGTATCAAGTGTAGTTAGTAGTTAGTAGCTCTTGAGACGCTTACAGACACACACTACTACAGTTTGGGGCAATTGTTCTAGGTTGGTTTATAGTCCATGGTAGCCGGCGACCACTGTGGCGCGGGGAGAACCGACGAGACCGAGCTTGGCCACGTTCTTTAACCGGTTTCGGCGTAACACTCCGGCCCGGGGTCAACGATTCGCCCTGCGGCGGCGGCGGCATTAACATATTCTCTCATAGGTTTAGTCGGTGTACAAAAAATATATATATATAATATGTATATTAAATATTATTATTAAGATTTAGATGGTAGGGGCGAATCTGAGGAACTGCATCCAGAATTCCACATTGGAACAACTATCTAATCCTCGAAAGTGATGCGCCCGGGACCATGGTTTTTCATGTAGCGACGATAGGCCTTGTAGCGCGGATTCTCCGCCAGCTTCTTCTTCATCTCCTCGTCCTGTTCCGCCTTCCAGGCAACGAAATTGTCACGCTTCCACAGCTCGAGATGCAGATACTCCTCGATTAGCTTATCCTCCTGCGCCTCGAACTGATGCTGGCCCATGCCCAGGTGCCGGCGTATGAGATGCAGCTTCTGCTCGCGCCCATACGGCTGCTTCATCACCGTGTAGCGCCAGAACCACTGGGCATGCCACACGATGAACGAGAGTATCGTGTAGGGGCAGATGATGAGCTGCACCCACAGGACATCCCAGAGCGTTGGCTTCGCGTAGCCTCCCTTGACATCCATCTTCTCCTCGATCACCCGCCGAATGATCCGTTCCAGCTCCTCGCGCTGATCCGTCTTCGACATGCGGTTCTTGCCCTTCTTCTGGATCCGCTCCTGGATCTCGTCGCGTGCTATGTCCAGCGCCTGATTCCTGTACTTGGGCACCGTGGCAAAGTACTTGATGGCCGAGTCGTAGCGCTGCCAGCCGGAATAGTACTGGATCACCGAGACAATGGTCAGAACCACCACGATGACGACGCGCACATCCACCTTGGGGGCCACGCGGCGACGGTAGTAACGATAGTAATGCGCATAGTACGCATCCGGATTGTCCAGCATGTAGTCGTAGTCCGTGCGCGACTCCTCGTCCCGCAGGATCTCGTAGGCGGTGGCCACCAGCTTGAACTGTGTCTCCGCCGTTGCCTTCGCCTCCTCGCCGCGATGCAAGTCCGGATGATAGCGCCGGGCCAACTGGCGGTAAGCCTTGCCTATCTCCGACTTGGAAGACTCCCTGGTAACGCCCAGAACATCGTAGCAGTTCTCCTTGCCGCAGTACAGGCCCTCCAGCAGGCCGAGGGCCAGTGTTGGCAGCAGGGCCAAAACCAGGAGAAGTCTCTGCGCCTGCATCGTTGTCGGCGCTTTCTCCTCGGCTCGGCTCGGATCGGGACACGTGGAGCGGCTGCTCTGCAACCGGAGCTAACAGTGCTTGAGTCGGTGTCGGGTGCGAGCAACTAGTGGCACTCGCGGTGGTGGCGCTCTTCCGTCTGTCCGGCTAAAGTGGACCGCTTTTTGGTCAGGTTGAACTTGTCCAGCAGAGCATTAGAGGTGGGAAGGGCTTGACGACGTCAGTAATGCGATCGATGTTTTAAACTTGAAACTATCGCGATGGTCCAGCAGCAATCGATGGGGGCAGTCATCTTCGAGCAATCGATATGCGATATTATCGATAGTGTCATCGATGTTTTTTCAGCTCTACCTACTACACGAAAATAATTTTTTTGACCAAATCGTGCATGTTTTCGCTACTTAAACCTACAATTCGCCGTGTTCGTAGTCCCGCAGTGGGACGCTCGTCCGCCCCGTCCCACGTAACGCATCGCCTCCAGCGCATAGCGTTTCCACTTGTCTGTTTGTTATGAATATATCGAAGGTGACAACATCGCTTGGTGCCGCCGAAAAGGCGAAACCCGAACGTGTGGCCTCTGCGGCGGTGGCCGCCTTCAGTGCGGTCAGCATCCAAAAGCGCGGCGGCGGCGCCGACGATCCGGCGGAGGATCCCACGCGCAAGAAGCCCAAGACGGAGCTGCTGCTCGGTGCACCCAATTCAGCCCCCAGTTTGCCCGCCAAAGCGGTGGCCCCGCCTCCGTCGCAGCAGCTCCTCTTCCAGCGTGCGGGGCAGCAGGTGAAGGCCCATCCCAAAATTGCGCTCGACTCGCAGGACGCGCAGGCGACGGGCGGCCAGGAGGATGGCGCCTGGGACGCCCGCGAGCAGCAGCAGCAGCAGCAGCAGATAATAGTGTGTAATTTCGGCTCTGGCGCCGAGATGAGTACAATTAAGACGACGGATGATGCCGCCGACAAACAAAGTAAGTTTGCTTCGCTTTGCCCAGCAGCCAAAGTCTCACTAACGCTATCAAACTCGCTCTGCACAGCCTACGCCAGCTTTACCAAAAAGGAGGCCGCCTCATCCTCGTCCTCGTCCTCCTCATCCACCGCCTCCATCATCTCAATTGAGCCCAGTGGCTCTGGCCTAGATCACACAGAGGATACCGTCAAAGCGGAGGATCTCGACTACGTGCTAATGCCAGCCGGCGGCGGCGACAGCGCGTTGGCCGTGGCCCCGGCCCCGGGCACAACAGTGACTGCCGTCAGTAATGCCCCAACGGGAGCGGGAGTCACATCCACCATTATACTGAATGCCAATAATAATGGCGCCACAGGTGGCGGAACCGGAGGAGGAGGAGGAGGAGCTACCACGGCCACCACCACCATTCTCACGCAGAAGCCCGGCCAGAGCAACTACAACATCTTCAATACGACGGTCACAGGCAGCCAGACGGGGCAGCCGACGACGACGACGACGCTACTCAACCGGGTGAACCTGCACAACAAGATGAAGACCACCCAGCTGGTGGTCAATGCCAAGAAGCTGTCGGAGGTGACACAGACCACGGCCAAGGTGTCCATTGGCAACAAGACGATATCGGTGCCGCTGCTCAAACCGCTGATGAGCGGCGGTGCGGCGACAGCCGGCGGAGCGACGATCGTTGAGAGCAAGCAGCTCCTGCAGCCGGGCGGCCAGGTGACCACCGTGGTAAGTGCCGCCGCACCGCCAGTCGCCGGCGGGCAGCCGGGCCATCCGCATGTCCATCCGCATGCCCATCCGCATCAGCACCACAACTTCACCAAGCTAATCAAGCGCGTGCCCAAGAACAGCGGCGGCACCATTGTCTCGTTCTCCGGCCTGCAAATCAAACCCGCCACCAAAATCGTGGCCGCCAAGGTGGTCAACAAGAAGATGGCCCTGCCGCTGCAGCTGCAGCACCAGCAGCAGCAGCAGCAGCAGACGCATCAGCTGCAGGTGACCAGCGGCGGGAGCCTGGCGCCGGCCACCGGAAGTATAGTGACCATCACAACCACAAATCCCAGCCAGACGTACGCAATGGTCCAGGAGGCATCGGCCACGGCCTCGGCGGGAGCATCTTCGTCGGAGGACGATGCCCAGGCGCCGCGCAAGATAACCGCGTACAGTGAGAACATCCAGAAGATCCTAAACAAGAGCAAGTCGCAGTCGGAGGGCCAGGAGGAGTTTGCCAACATCAATAGCGTGGTGATCAAGCCGCTGGACAAGAACACACTCAACTGCCCGCCCAGCTTTAACATCTTCAAGCAGCAGCAGCAGCAGGTGCAGGTTCAGGCGGCTCAAGGACAAGCGAATGCCGCCGGAGGCACACCTGTGACTGTGACCATGACCAGTGCCTCAGATCTGGGTGCCACCTCCTCCACCGTCTCCGTGTCGGCGGGCACCATTTGCATCAACAGCCCGGTGATGGGCTCGCGACCCATTCTCTCCATTCAGAACAAGAACATATCCCTGGTGCTCTCCAAGACGACAATGGCCCAGCAGAAGCACAAGATGATCACGACCACCACCACCGGCCAGTCAGCTGCGCTGCAGATGCACCATGCCCTCGTCCAGGAAGACAAAGCCGGGCCGGGAGGAGGATCTTCAACCAGCGCGGGAACTCCAGCTCCTGCAGGTACTCCTTCTACCGCTCCCATGCAGCTGAAGCTGACAACGCTGGCCAACAATGCCACCAATGCGGCGGCCAGCAAGCTCAGCGTTAGCCTGGCCACCGAGGGCGGCGCCAAGCTGGAGGAGATTGTGGGCGGCGAGGCTAAGGTTAAGCTGGTCAAGCAGGAGGCAGTGTCGAAGGAGCCGGCGAGTGCGACGTCCAGCGAACAGGAGCGCAGCGAGGAGATGGGCACGCCGGAGAAGCAGCGCCTAAATGCGAACCCAACCATCATCAACCAGGCGCAGAATCAGACTCAAAATCAAGCCCAGGCAGCTGCACCGCCCGCAGCCACTCCTGCGCCTTCGCCAGCTGCAGTTAATCCTCCTGCTAGTGCTGGTGCCGCTCCAGGTGCCAGTGCCATGCCCGCATCTGCCAACAGCAGCCAGCGCACGGGAGCGGATGACTCAAATAATGCCCTGCTCAAGCAGCTGCTGCAGAACAGCAGCAGCAGCCACAGTCTCAACCAGATCAGCCTCCCGTCCGCCCATGTGGCCGGCGCCAGCTCCACATCGGCGCCTCTGTCCGCCCGCAAAGTGATCAACGTGCAGGCGCCGTGCATGGGAATGCCATGCAGTCTGGAGGATCAGCTGGCACGTCCGTCCAGGCCGCCGGTACCCACAGCCACGCCGGGGAGTAGCATTAGCAATACCGGTGGCTCTGTTGCACCGCCGCCCACAACCACCACCACTGTCGTCGTTGCAGGCGGTGGAGGAGCGGGACAGCAGCAGCAGGCGGTCACTGCCACTGCAGTCTCCGCGGTTGTGATTGCAAATTCAAGCGGCAGCGAAACGAAGCTGGAACAGAAGACAGAACCGACGACGCAACCGGTGGTGGTGGCCACCATTCAGAATCAGAACCATGTGCCGCCGCCACACGCACATCCTCAGGCGCAGGCACAAGGACAGACACAGTCACAGGCACAGCTACAGCCGCCACCAGCTCCCCAGCAGCAGCAGCAGTTGCAGGTGCAACTGCAGCCACCGCCGGCGCCGCCACCACCACAGCATCAGGTCAAGCAGACCGTTCAGATTGTGTCCAAGGAGACGTCCTTCATCTCCGGCCCTGTGACGGCCAGCAAGCTGGTGGTGACTCCCGACAACGCAAGCAAGCCTGCCGAGCAGCTCCTGGCCCCGCCGCCCTACGAGCTGGCCACTGCGCCCGTCTCCAATGTCACCATTTCCATATCCACCAAGCAGCCGGCGACCAAGGAGCTGCAGCAAATGAAGAGCAAAGTGGTACCCATGGAGCAGGGCGAGGAGTCGCTGTCGACGGAGCAAGGAGAACAGCTGCCGCTTACGGAACAGAGTGGTGGAGCCATCATGGCGGCGGCTGGGGGAGCACTTGTAACGCCAGCCTGGACCAACAACAGCAATCATTTGGAGGCAGCAGCCACCAACAAGATGCCCTTCAAGCCCGGCGAGGCCCAGAAACGCAAGCTGCCCATGCATCCGCAGCTGGACGAGAAGCAGCTGCAGCTTCAGCAGCAGCAGCAGCAGCAGCCGCAACAAGTGGAGCTGAACTCATCCCAAACCACGGCTACCGCGGAAAAGGTGCAACTGGTCAGCTACGTCAAGAAAACCGCCGCTGGAGGAGGAGGAGTTCCTGGCGAGCAGCTGCAGCAGCTGCAGCCCATGCAGAGCCAGGGACAGGTGCAGATGCAGGCCCAGATGCAGGCGGCCATGCAGGGACAACTGGCGGGGCAGATGCCGGGTCACATACCCGCCCAAATGCAGCTGCAAGTGCAGCAGCATCAGCTTCAGGTGGCAGTGCATCCTCAGCAGCAGCAACAGCAGCAGCAGCAGCAACAGCAGCAGCAACATCCCCAGCAGCATCCCCAGCAGCAACAGCAGCAGCTCCAACTGCAGCACCAGAACCATCACCAAAACCAGCTGCAACCTGGCACGGTTTCGGTACCAATTCCCATGCCCGGAACGGAGCCCAAGGCCGGCGATCAACGGAAGCGACGCAAACGGGAAGTGCAGAAGCCGCGTCGCACAAATCTAAATGCTGGCCAGGCGGGCGGAGCACTCAAGGACCTGACCGGCACTCTCCCTGCCGGCGCCATGGTTCAGCTGGCCGGCATGCCGCCTGGAACGCAGTACATTCAAAGCGGAGCCGCCGGCACGGGTCATGTGATCAGTGGCGGTGTCACAATTGGCGGTGGTGGTGGGTCGGGAGCTGGAGCCAATGCCTCGCCCATGCTCAAGAAGCGAGTGCGCAAGTTCTCCAAAGTCGAGGAGGATCACGATGCATTTACCGAGAAGCTGCTGACGCACATCCGCCAGATGCAGCCGCTGCAGGTGCTGGAACCGCATCTCAATCGCAATTTTCACTTTCTGGTGGGCAGCAATGAGGCGGTGGCCAGCGGTGGGGGTTCACCCTCCTCGGGCGGCACATCCAACGCCACAGCAGCCTCATCATCAGCATCCTCGTCCTCATCGTCGGCTGGCGGCAAACTGAAGAGCGCCTCGCTCAACAATCGAGGCTGGCCGCTGGGACGGCATTTGGAGGGTCTGGAGGACTGCGATGGAGCCATCCTGGGACGCTATGGTCGCGTGTGCCTGCCGGGCATTCCCTCGCTGTACGACAGCGAACGCTTTGGCGGCAGCGGAGGCCTGGTGGGCGGTTCGGCGGCCACCCGGTCGCCCTCGCCATCCCTAGGCACGGATCTGGAGAAGACGCTGCCAATGTCCAGCATACAGAATGACTTTTACGATCAGGAGTTCTCCACGCATATCGAGCGGAATCCGCGCGAGCGCCTGCAGCGTCACATTGGCGCCGTTCGGGACTGCAATCTGGAGACGATTGAGCTGGTGGAAAGCGAAGGAGTGGCGGCTTGGGCGGCCCTGCCGCGACTTAGCCGCTATCCGGGACTGATAATCCTCAATGGGAACAGCAGGTGCCATGGAAGGATGTCGCCGGTGGCCCTGCCAGAGGATCCGCTAACCATGCGTGTGCCCGTGTCGCCGCTGTTGCGATCCTGCGGCGAGGAGCTGCGCAAGGCACAGCAGCTGGAGATGGGCATGGGATCCTTGAGCAACAATAACAACAACAACAACTATCAGCAGAAAAACCAGAACGTGATACTCGCACTGCCCGCCTCCTCCACAGAGAACATAGCCGGCGTGCTGCGGGATCTGGCCAATCTGCTGCACCTGACGCCCGCCCTTACCTGCAAGATAATCGAGGACAAGAGTGGCGATAAGCTGGGCGATGACATCGAGCAGTTGCTGGAGACGGAGGAGAAGCCCAGGGATGAGTTCAAGCAGCCGCAGCTGAACGTCAGTCATGGCCACCTGCGCAAGATTCTCAACGGACGCCGCAAGATATGTCGCAGCTGCGGCAATGTGGTCCATGCCAGCGGGCTGCGAGTGCCGCGACACAGTGTCCCACCGCTGGAGGAGCAGCTGCCGCGCCTCGGCCAGCTGATGGCCATGCTGCCGCGCAAGTCGCCGCCACCGCCGTTTGCCTACTTTTGCGATCGTTCCTGCTTTGCGCGGTTCAAGTGGAGCGGCGGTAGGGAGGAGGCGGCCAGCCTGCTGCTTCAGCCAGCGGGTGGTGGTGCTGGTGGTTCGCACTCAACTAGCAATCCTCCTTCTACGTTGGATTCGCCCAGCAGCAGCAGCAATAGCAACAATAACAACAGCAGCAGTGGCAAGGGTTTAGCAGCTGTCACCGAAACGGTTGTGAAGCAGGAGCCGGAGGATGAGTCGGATGTGAAGCAGGGAATGTCTGGTAATCCGAGCAGCTTGCCAGCACAGCGCAAGTGCATTGTCAAGTGCTTCAGTGCAGACTGCTTTGCCCCGGATGCCACGTCCATCAAGCTGGAGTTTGATGGGGGAGCAGGAACGGGAGCTGGCACTGGAGCAGTCAACAACACGGTGTGGGAAACGGAGCAGCTGCAGCAGCAGCAGCAGCTGGAGGACACCAGGCAGTGTGTGTTTTGCAATCAGCGGGGTGATGGCAAGGCGGATGGACCCTCGCGACTGCTCAACTTTGATGTGGACAAATGGGTGAGTTGAGAGTCGTCCCTCGCTCCCTCAGAACAATCTAACTTTCTCTCCTCCCTCCTCCAGGTTCACCTCAATTGCGCTCTGTGGAGCAACGGCGTCTACGAGACGGTGTCCGGTGCCTTGATGAACTTCCAGACGGCGCTGCAGTCGGGCCTGAATCAGGCCTGCAGCGCCTGCCATCAACTGGGCGCCACCATCAAGTGCTTCAAGTCGCGCTGCAACAGTTTGTACCATCTGCCCTGCGCCATACGCGAGGAGTGTGTCTTCTACAAGAACAAGTCCGTCCACTGCAGTGCCCATGGTCATGCGCATTCCGGTCTGGCTGGTGGCTCAGGCTCTGGCGCAGGATCGGGCAGCTCGGCTGGCGGCGTCACTGCTTCCGTGGCGGGAACGGAGAATGAATTGAGTTCCCTCGTGGTGCACCGGCGTGTGTTTGTTGATCGCGACGAGAACCGGCAGGTGGCCACCGTCATGCACTATTCGGAGCTGAGCAATCTGCTGCGCGTGGGCAATATGACGTTCCTCAATGTGGGCCAGCTGCTGCCGCATCAGTTGGAGGCTTTTCACACGCCCCACTACATTTATCCCATTGGTTACAAGGTGGTAAGTAGGCAGATGAAGCTACCAACTCTCTCGTGGAGTCACATTCTATGATTTGTTCCCCCTTCCCACACAGAGTCGCTATTATTGGTGCGTGCGACGACCGAATCGGCGGTGTCGCTACATTTGCAGCATTGCCGAGGCCGGCTGCAAGCCCGAATTCCGCATTGTGGTGCAGGACGCTGGAGATAAGGAGCCGGAGCGTGAGTTCCGCGACACCACACCGTCGGCGGTGTGGCAGCAGATACTGCAACCGATCACGCGGCTGCGCAAGGTGCACAAGTGGCTGCAGCTCTTTCCGCAGCACATCAGCGGCGAGGATCTCTTTGGGCTGACAGAGCCTACGATTGTCCGGATTTTGGAGAGTCTGCCGGGCATCGAGACGCTAACCGATTATCGCTTCAAGTACGGACGCAATCCGCTGCTGGAATTCCCGCTGGCCATCAATCCATCGGGAGCGGCCCGGACGGAGCCCAAGCAGCGGCAGCTGCTCGTCTGGCGGAAGCCGCACACGCAGCGCACGGCGGGCAGCTGCAGTACCCAGCGTATGGCCAATTCGGCGGCCATTGCCGGCGAGGTGGCGTGTCCCTACAGCAAGCAGTTTGTTCACTCGAAGAGTTCGCAGTACAAGAAGATGAAGCAGGAGTGGCGCAACAATGTTTACCTGGCCAGGTGAGACTCGGACGCAGACTGTGCTCTTAGGACATCGTTCTTAGATACATCTCTCCCCTCTTTGCAGGTCCAAAATTCAGGGTCTGGGTCTGTATGCCGCCCGGGATATTGAGAAGCACACGATGATCATCGAGTACATTGGCGAGGTCATTCGCACGGAGGTGTCCGAGATACGCGAGAAGCAATACGAGTCAAAGGTAGAGAGTTGAAGAAAATCTCCTTGAAACCCTCATTAACTGATCCCTAAAACGTTCTTGTAGAACCGCGGCATCTACATGTTCCGGCTGGACGAGGATCGCGTGGTGGATGCCACCTTGAGCGGCGGCCTGGCGCGCTACATTAACCATTCGTGTAATCCCAACTGTGTCACGGAGATTGTGGAGGTGGATCGGGATGTGCGCATCATTATATTCGCCAAGCGGAAGATCTATCGCGGCGAGGAGGTTAGTTTATGGGTGTTTAACATGAAAATCGATTTATAAATCGATCTTTTGAAGTTGTGATGATATTCTGCTTGATATATCGAACCAGCAAATCGGAAAAATATTAATATAATAATTATCTATGGTTATTTCCTAATTATATACATATTTTAACTTAATATGCCTTATTTTCCGATATTTAAAAGTTCGATACATCACAGTATTTTCAGAATAATCGATCATTTTCGATTCAAATTCTTGATTTTCCCTTGCAGCTCTCGTACGATTACAAGTTCGACATCGAGGACGAATCGCACAAGATCCCCTGCGCCTGCGGAGCGCCCAACTGTTGCAAATGGATGAACTAAGAAGGACTTGCGAGGAGCTATTGAAGCTGTGGTGGAGGAGCATTGAGGAGCTCCGGGCCCAGTGAACACAGGAATTGTTAAAATCTGATCAATTAGATAGCATCACGCTAGGCAGTTTAGAGTAGAGACCGTGTACATATATACAAAAACAGATCCAGGTGCGCATATATATCGTATATATGAGGAGCCTTGAGCTATGTATATCGACGATAGAAATGATAGCTAATTTTGTATCCCGAAAAAGGAGTGTGGAGTCAGGGATAAGGATAGAAAGTGAGAGTGTTTCATAGTTTCAATTGAACGATAGCCATCGTTGCCCCATCTACATATAATAATATATATAAATACAAGATATATATATATATAGAGAGAGAGAGAGAGAATATACATAAATGTTAATGCTAGGACATGACCGCCGCGCGCTCCCCCGCCCTTGTAATGTAATCCTTCTCGCCACCTCCTACTCATCCACATCCCCACATTTTCGAAATAATCGTGAGATAAACAGACCGACCGACCGTTGGCCAACCCAAAAACTTGACTTTATGCGTGTGTGCCTTGCCCTCTCTGTTTATCCTTATTATTAATATTATTATTATTATTATCATTATCATAGTTTTAGTTATTTTATTCCCTTTTTCCCTTTATTTTTTTCGTATCCTATTCTATCGACGCAAGAAGACTTTAAGATGAAAGGCTTGCTTGTTTCGTTTCTCAAGCGGCATATAGTAGTATTTGAAAAGTGTACAACCTTCTTTCAACGGATATACATATATATATACGCTGATAGGTATATACATATTCTTTATTTTATATTATTATTTAACTAGTTTTGCAATTACTTACGTTTAAGCATAACAACTAACTCCAAGCAAATGTATTTTTCATCCCCCATTAAGTTAAGTAAAACGTGTATGCCACCATTTTAATGGAGGATTTGTTTTGTTAATTGGGATAAAGGCGTTTCCAGGAGGAACAAATACTCTTAACTCTAAGCTCGACTGAATCCAGCAGCTCTACCCATCACAACCACTTCCATAAACTCTCAGCATTCTTTATGTTCTAGACTTTAATAACAAATAAACAAGGAAAAGTCTACGGACTAGAGGCGCTACAGTCTACGATCGTGGTTTGGCACGCGACACAAGGCGCTGCAGCTGCACGCCGGCGGCCAAGGTGAGGATGTCAAAGTTCTTGAGGTACCAGGAGATGTTGTACATCAGGTGGATGCGCCAGTTCTTGTCCAGAAACGATTTGTAAAACTCGCTCAGCTGGTCCGCGGATACCTCGTCGGTGCCGCTCTCCTTGTGCAGGCGCACAAAGTCGTCCTTCTCCTGTGCGGCCGTGAAAGAGAAAGAGACGGCAAGCATTAGAAGGAGCAAGGCGATATATGCACTCTATCCTCATACCTCATAGAAGCGCTTGTTGTGCCGCGTCCAGAAATCCACATTCCAGGCCTCCACCTCGGTGCGTTTGAGCCGCAGACTCCGCGCCAGCGGTGTCTCGCTGTCGTCAAAGTGACGCACATATGGCCGCAGGTTGGACTGGGCGTCCGGTGGGCCAATGTAATCGCACTTTATGTCCTGCGGCTCGGGTTTATTAGCCAGGCCAACGCCACCGCCACCCGCTGCCTTCGCGGGCCCTGCAGGTGGTGGCTGCACGGCGGCATAGCAGCGCGATAGCTGCTTAAATTCAAGTAGAATATTTCAATTAGATGCGTCGGATGATCCCTTTAGGGCGAGCACTCACCTGGGTAAACAGTAGCCGGCGGTGGAGCGGGCACTTAAGGCATTTGTTCATTCTATCGAATTATTTTGCGATTTGTTTTTGTTGTTTCGTTATGTCAGCAGAGGGACCAAAGCTCAGCCCCAAAAAAATACCAAAAAGAAAACAAAACAAGAAAAAAACTAACCTTGAGAAGTCGAACTTTGTATACCCTTAAAGTTTGTCATATATTATTGAAATCGTTCATAACTTTCCCAAAAAAGAATTAATTTAATTTGAGACGCATTGATAGTTGTTGGTATTATCTTTAAAAATCTGCATTCTACATTTTAAATGTTTGTTAAAGTGAAAATTTTCTAAAAATATGTGGCCAATTTTTTTTTAACTTGACAATGAAACCCCTTAGTGTTTTTTTTATGGTTTTTTGATCATAACTTGGCCTAAACTCAACCGATTTCACTCCAGCTTGGTTTTTTCTTCTTGGTTTTTTGGTCTAAAACCTTCAATGTTTTTTTGTCATAACTTGGCTTAAACTCAACCGATTTCACTCTGGTTTGGTTTTTTATTCTCAGTTTTTTAAGGCAAACTTTTCTGCATTAAAAACTCAATATCTTTTTTTTTGCCAATTTTTTATCATTTTTTAATTTTTTAACCCCTTAAAAAATTTCGAAAATTTTTTTGAAAAATTTTTTCACACCGGACATAGCTAAATCAACTCGGCTGGTGATGCTGATCAAGAATATATATGATTTGTAGGGTCGGAAATGAATCCTTCACTAGTTTGTAAGCTTCTGACTAAAAATATAATACCCTGCAACGGTATTAAAAAATGGGTCGCATTTTTGGTTTAAAACTTTAATGGTTATTTTGTCATAACTTGGCTTAATCTCAACCGATTTCACTCTGGTTTGGTTTTTTAATTTCAGTTTTTTAAGGCGAACTTTTCTGCATTAAAAACTCAATATCTAATTTTTTGAAAATTTTTGATCATTTTTAAATTTTTTAACCCCTTAAAAAATTTCGAAAAATTTTTTGAAAATATTTCTTACACCGGACATGGCTAAATCAACTCGGCTGTTGATGCTGATTAAGAATATATATGATTTATAGGGTCGGAAATGAATCCTTCACTACTTTGCAAGCCTCTGACTGAAATTAAAATACCCTAGAACGGTATTAAAAATACTAAAACTATCGTAGAACGAGTTTTGAATTATCGTTTTGTTGCCTCCCATCTCTAGCTGTCCCGTGACAATAGCAGTTTACAAATAAAAATATTTTAGAAAAACAGCTGAACTGGAAAAAAACAATCACAGAGCACAAGTGGCGACGGCAGACAGTCCAGCAGGCAAAATGTCTCCGAAGAACAACCACGATCCCACCTCGTCCGGCGAATCCGGCAGCACCAACGTCCAGGAGGCTGATCTGCAGGGTGAGCTTAATTACTTTTTGGGCAGAGCAGAACTCGTCGGGATTGCCTCACTTAAATGTTGGTGTCTCCTGCAGAAATGGAGGATGTGAACCAAAGTCTGGACGAGCTGAGCTGCGCCTTAGACGCCGTGGAGCAACGCACGGACGATATTATGTCGCAGCTCCGCGAGCTGCTCAACTCCAATAGGGAGATCCGCCGCCTGCTGGCCGAGGAGAAGGATAATGCGGCGCAGCCCGAGGACGACAACATGGACGTCCAGTCGAGCAACGAGAACGATGCCAAGTAGCGGCCACCTGGCCACCAGTTAATTGTTTGTTTGTCCCCGTCAATTGTTTCGTTTGTTTTTTAACATGTATAATTGAGTTCTAATTTCTAAGTAAACGTAATTGAAGGCATCCCTGAGGACTAGTCCTTTTGCGGTTTCTTTCGCTTTGTCTTGGTCGCGGAGTCGGCGGCATTTGACGACGCCGTAAATGCGTTGCTGGAGATGTACTGCATCATGGTTTCGAACATTAGCTTGGACTCTTTCTTGAGGCGTGCATTCTCCTCCAGCAGCTTCTGTACATCAACGCCGTTGGCTGTTGCACCTGCCTCCTCCTCCGCGGCTTCGTCTTCATCCTCTTCCTCCTCAACCGCATCCTGTTCCTCCTCAACTGCCTCCCCTTCCTCTTCGTCCGCTTCCTCTTCCTCCTCGACCTCTTCCTCCTCATCTTCTTCGTGGGCTTCGATACCCTCTGTACTCAGCTCTTCATCTGCTGCTTCGGTTTCCATTTGCTCTTCTGCTTCGGAATCTACCTCCTCGACTTCCTCCGCATCAGACTCATCCTCCGCCTCATCCTTGTCGCCTTGCGACTTGCTGACATACATGGACGCTATCACCTGGCGAAGTATTTCCGCATCCGTGCCGGGGTAACTCTGTGTCAGGTCAATCTCGGGTGAATTTCGCCCGTCGTCGTCTTCCTCCTCGCTGACCAGCAGTTCGATGTGATCGTCTATGGTTCGTGGCGTAATCATGCGCATCAAAGTGTCGGCAAACGGCTGCCTGTGCTTGTGCTCCGGCAGAAACACGGCGGGGGTGAGCATGCGTACGCAGAGGTTTGTCACTGGGCCGGTCTGGGGCAAGCTCTTAATAAGCTGCCGGCTGCTCACGTCCCAGACGCACACCTGGTTGTCCTCGCCGCCGGATATGATCGATGTGGAGCTCAAATTCAGAGCCAAGCAGGTAATGGCCTTGCCAGCGGTATGACCCACAAAGGCCTGCAGTTCATCCTCCTCCACGTGGTATTCCTGAGCGAAACGGGATTGAGAAGGGATTAATATATCCTAAATACAGCGAAGGAGTTGTACTTACCTTCATGCGCGGCGCTTTCTCCATGTGAAAGACAAACACCTTGCCGTCACCGGAGCCCACATAGACGTGCGTCTCCATCCAGTTGACGATTACACTGTGCAGGGCCACGGGAAAGACCACGCTCAGCAGCTGGGTGCCGTCGAGCAGGTCGTACACATTGCAGCAACGGTCCAGAGAGACCGTGAAGAGGTGGGAGCGGATGCCACCGATGCCCGAATACAGATCCGTCACGGCCAGGCCGTGATCATTGAAGCTGTACAGCGGCTCTGTGCTGTCCTGCCCGCTGCCCGTGTCCAGGGGCGCGGCGCAAAAGGTCAGGTCCCAGACGAGCACGGCGCCATCCTTGCCGCCGCTGATGAAGTGCTCGCCGTTGTCGGTGAATCGCAGGCAGGTGATGGCTTGGTAGTGCTTGGACAGCGTGTTCAGCATACGGCCGGTGTTCATGTGCCACAGGTAGATGTTCTCCTGAATGCCGGCAACCAGGAAGCAGCCGTCGGGCGTGAGGGCCAGGGCGTTGACCTTGCCCGGCACCACAAACCGTAGACTGGCCATCTGCTCCTGCTTGTTGATGGGCCAGACATGGATCAACGGCTTCGTTGAATTAGCGGCAAACACAAAGTTGAGCCCAATCATTTCCAATCCGTGATGTTGGGCGATGCCGCCGCCCTTGTAGCGCATGAGATCGGTGCCGGTACGCAGGTCCTGGACAGTGCATGTTGTGTTGTCCTCGCTGCCGGTGCTAATAAACAAGCCCTCCACGGCGTCTGTCATTTTCTTTGGTTTTCCTTGTTTTCCGTATTGATAGTCCTTCTTCACACGTGCGCGGTTTCAACAGTGTGACCAGGTGACTAGAGCTGCAAGAAAAACTAGAGCTGCAAAATACATCGATGAAATGACTATCGGATAATCGTCTAGCCTGGCTCTTAAAATACTAAAAGAATACTATTCCTACTGCCATGTGTAGTATATTTTTCTCTCGTCGTTGTATTCTGGTTTCCAATTGGAACGAGACCCGGTCATACTGGCCCCAAACTTGTGCAACCGAAATAGAAATAACTTGATTATTTTGGTGGTTTTTTTTTATGAATTAGAAATTTAAAGACTCAGTCAAACGAAATGCGAGTGACGTTAGTTAACTTCTTCAAGAAAACCGTGCCGGGTCACATTTTCCGTGGCAAGCGGCGTCTGGTTAAGCCGGTCAGCCAGCGGGCGATGGACACACTAACCCGCGAATACGAGCGGCAGGAGCAGGTGATGCTGCTGCTCCGACATCCCTACCTGACGTTGGTCAGTACTCTCTGCTCATAAAGGAACAATATAATGTACTTTAATATATATATATATATATACATGCCTATAGGAACAATCTTCGGGACATGCTAAGGAGCTACAGAAGCGCGAGAAGCTGGTGGCCAAGTGGACGGACGAGCAGACGCTGCGCAAAATGAAGCCGCACGTGACCATTGAGGAGCGACTGAATCAGCTTAAGATCAAGGAGGCCTGGGACTAGAGTTGGGTCCAAAAGAACCTTTGTTAAATCCCACATAATATGTTAAATAAATATAGGTTTTTAATGGATATTACGTAATTGTTAAAGAGAATTACTAGATATGTAGGATAGCAAGAAGTCCTGTGAAGTCGTTGAACTATTTAACTTTTGATTTGAACGGAAAATTAAGCGCTCTGTCTCACTTGAAAGGATAAAACCCAGTTTATATTGTACAAATAAGGCCTTTTAACATTTGTAATCAGCTTAACTAAGCCTTGTTAGTAATATTTACCCCAAAAAACCCTTGGTTTTTCATCTTGAAATATCTTATACTCTCTTTTCGTTCATCTTGTGTTTAGCTTTAGCGCTCTCATCGCCTTTATTCGTTTAATTGCGGTTCTCTAAGTGTATATATGTGTATATATTGTTTTGTATTTCGTGTATATTATGTGTATATGTATATGAACTGTGTTATGTACATATGCAAGGCATGTAACATTGTAATTCGTCGCTCCATCCATCCATCCATCCATCCAGAAGAACCTTCCCAGCATCGATCGATTCGTTAGTATGCTATATAGACTACAACTTTATTTTTAATGGGTGTGTATTTTGTCTTGTTTTTGTTTTTTTTTTTTTTTGTGTAAGTGTTGCTTTTCGTAGTTGTATTTTGCTGTTATCCGTATTTGAGTTTGTTTAGTTTAATGCACATTTTGATTTCAGGGTTTCTCTCACTTTTACAAAGCAATTTTCAACATTTTTTCAGATTGAAAAATCAAATTTTCCAAAAAACCGGGCACCGCACCCCCAGAAATGGGAAAATGGGAACAAGGTAAAGAGGGGAATGATGGTCAGGAGTACACAGGGGAGTTAACTTGTTTCGCGGACTGGATGATGATCTCTGGTCTCCGGTATCTGGTCTCTGGTGGCCACTGTTTTCTCTCTCACTTCTCATTATCAATAATACCAAAAAATGTATCTCTAACACGCCTAGAGATTGGATATACAATAGCTACGAGGTCGTCCCGGCCTCGCCTCGGTCATCTCTCATTTGTCCTAGGTTTCGATTTCGTTATTTCGTTACTATCATTTGCGTTATTTTGTTTTGTTTGTTTGTTTGTTTGCTTTTGGTAGATGATGCGCATAACCTCAATAAAACAGTTTTTAACAATTTTAAATTAACTTTAAAAAAATAGATATATGCATATTTTTTGTTGCCGCTGCTGATGCTGCTGCTCCTGCTCCTGCTTCTGCTTCTGCTCCTGCTCCTGCTGCTGTATACGAATATTGTATGCGTAATAGTTCCATCTGCTCTGGCTCTCGCTTTGGCTACTGCCTCAGCTTCCCACTCAATCGGCGGCCAGCGGCGTGGCATTGACCTTTTTCGCAGTCGCACCATCCCCGACCGCCTCCTCATCCTCCTCCTCCTCTTCGTGCTGCGGCGCCTGCTCCGCCGAGTCGCCGTCGGAACGGGAGTGCGGCGATGCTGGCAGCAGCGGCGGCGGCGAACTGGAGAGCATGGCAACGGGCGAGACACTTGTGGTGGCCGCTGCGGCTCCATCGCCCATGCCCCGCTCGGGGGCCGGTTCGGGGGCAGATGTCGCCGAAACGGCAGAGGCTGTCGCTGGCGTTGGCTCCTCGTTGGCCGCCGTTATTGGCAGCTCGCTGGGCGTCAGCGGCGGCGAGTCCAATTGCTGCTGGCTAAACTCCTGATTCGGGCTCTCTCTGGTGAAGAGGCCCATCTTGGACTCGGATCCGGATCCGGCTGTGCCCGCCGTGGCCGGGGCGCCGCCCCCTTCGCCGCTGCTGGTGCTGATCAGGGAATGGGCCACCGTGGGCGCTGCCGGGCCGCTGACCAGATGCGGCGGCGCATGCAGCGGGACGTGCTGGTGCTGTTGATGCTGCTGCTGCTGCTGTTGCTGCTGGGCGCTGTGGTAGCGCGGTATGTCCGCCTTGCGCCACAGCGTAATCTCCTGCTGCTTGAAGTAGCGCCGGTCCTCGGTGTCCATCAGCACCAGGTTGAGGAAATACTTGACCGAGAACTTCTTGTTGATGTCGCGCATGGTGGGCGTGAGATTGTAGCCGGCGAGGAACACCCGAATGGGTATGCTCTCGCCCTTCACCGGCGCCCCGTCCATGATCTCGTACTTGGCAATGGTCTCGTTCTCGTTGAACATGGTGGGTCCGGTGCCGGTGCTCTCCTTCTTGATGATCGCGATCTCCATGTGCTTGATCTTGATGCGCACCAGCAGGAAGTAGATCTTGCCAATGATCGTGTCCCGTAGGTGATACTTGCTCTTGTTGTACTCGAACTCGATGTGCAGGCAGTCCTCGATGCCCACCTCCATCTTGATGGGGTTGTTCATCTCCGGGTAGCTGCACAGCGTGTGCACGGCGATGTCCACCTCCTTGGTAATGTCGCTGATCCGGCGGACGATGGTGGCGCGCAGGAAGTACCGGAGCCGCACATTGGAGCCCGCGTACACCTCGAACTGCTTCTCCACGTTCGGAAAGTCGAACGGATAGCTGTTGTTCTGGATGAGATCGCCGGGGCGGGCCAAGGCCTTGGCCAGGCACTTGAACTCGTGGTGGTTACCGCGGTCATAGAACAGTTCAATCTGTCCAATGAACTCGATCTTGATGCCCTGGTGCTCCAGCTTGTTGCCCGGCTTCTTCAGGGTCACGTTCACCTAGATAAGCCGCATTACGGGGGGAGGAATGCAGCCAAATGAAAGAACGAAACAAAAGGAGAGAATGAGAATGGGAAGCGGAAGCGGACGCTGGTAGTGTGCTGCTGATAATGGAAATCTCCATTCCCGCTGGAAGTGCCAGCGGAGAATATGGGAAATGTGGACGCACCTTGCCGGAGACCGTTTCGCCATCGTAGAAGAGCAGCATTTTCTCCACCTTGCCGTCCTCGCCCTTGACCTCCGCTGTCTTGTGCTCGGCTCCATCGAAGACTATCTCAATGTCCGCTGACTGGCCAAAGCCCAGGAAATTCATAATTGATAATCTCGAATCGGCTTCTTCTTCTTCTTCCTCTTCCTCTTCTTCCTCTTCTGCTTCTGCTGGCTCTCGCTCTGCTCCGCTCTGCTGCCCCGCCTCTCCACTTCTTTACGCTCACTACTACTCCTCGGTGCGGCTGGAATGTCGCTGTGGTGGAGGCGGTTTGGCCGTCCTGTCCAATCCTGCTGGTGTCCGTCCGCTTTCCTAACCGCTTACGGGTCCGCTCGAGAAATTGATGGGCGTTTTTCTGCGGCGTTTGCTCCTCTCGCTGCGCTGCTGGCGTGTGTGTTGCGTCTGTGTGTGTGTGTGAAATGGAAAAAAATTGCAATTTTTCACACAGTCTCAGTTGCCACCTGGTCGAAAGTTGCTGGCGTTGCCACACCAAAGTCGTAGTGTGGAAAATACCGAAATACTGACAGTCGCTCTGACTTGACTAGAGACGGTCACACTGACAGGCAAAACAAAACACGAATTGTACACAATGGCGAAATTAAGCCTGCATTATAGCCAAGAAAAGTTGTGAAATGCAACAGTTAAGAGCAGAACTTCAACATGTCCACATTCGGAGCTGACGTAGATCGGGTTTGGCCAGCAGTGGCCGGGGATTTGCAACCCCTGACGGATTTCGGCCGCAAACTGCTGCAGGATTGCCGGAAGGTGGAGAAGCCAGTTTCCGGACCGGAGGAGGCGACTAAGCTGTTGGCCAAATCCAAGAAGTTTCCCCTGGAGGTGGGTGGTCGTTAGACCAACAAATCATGGAAATAACCTTCCGCTCATTCCCTGAACCAGTTTGGCGTAGAAAGCGTCCGAGTGAAGCGTCAGAGCTCCAACAGGTTGGACAGCATCAACGAGCAGATCGCCTCGGTCTATCCGGTGATACACGAGCGCACCCTGGGTCTCTACCTGCAGTATCTGGAACACAAGTGCCATTGGGGTAAGTGGGGATCTCCTGCTACTCCTCCTCCTCCTCCTTTGCAAACTACATCTCACTTTTCGCACAGGCAACTCCGTGGAAAAGCCCATCTACCAGCCACTCTCTCTCTGCGGCTTCGTGCAGCGCCTCCTGGAGAAGCGCTGTGCCAGCTTCTTTGCCCGGAATGACAAATATCTGCTGATGAGCGGTGAGAAGGGAGCAAGCGGCTTTGAGAGCGTCGGCACACAGGAGGAGGTGGCTCCCCTCGTCCTGGCTGACGTTCTCAGCTATGACGACATCAAGCTGTCCGCCCTGCTGTCCGTCAGCTCTCTCACCGAGTTTATCAACGAGGGCGAGCGTACCAATTGCGGGCGTGACACTAGACACTCCAAGACGTTGCAGCCGAGCGGTGTCATTGTGGGCATGATCGGAGCCCGCCTGTCGCGTCGCAATCTTATGGAATTTCAGGACATTGTAATTGCACGGACGCAGAACACCCGCGAGAAGGGCTACGGCCTGGCGCTGGATGCGCCGGCCACAACGAGGGCCGAGGACTATCGGCGATTGTGGCGGAACTTTTACGCCAGCCGGGATTTGCTGCACGGCGAGGCCAGCATCGATAACCAGCGCTTCGGACCGTCGGGCAACAAGCAGGACGTCTTTGACAATCTGGTGATGAAGCGGCGCTATGCCATCAGCTTCGACATGCTGCTGCTCGAGGCTCAGGCCCGAGCCCAGTTGGCCAACAAGTTGGCCTACGTCCATGTGGTGGGCTTTGGCCTGGGCGTGTGGAAGGTGGCCGCCCAGCAGGAGCGCATCTTTCTGGAGACCTTCGAGCAGCGCATGCGCACACTGGGCAAGCGGCTCAGCCATGTGGGCTGTGTGCATTTCTCCTGGTTCTCCATCACCGACTGTGGCGGTCTGCGCAACGGTTCCCTGGTGAAGATCGATGGGCATCCGAAAGATGGGATACGCGTCTTCATCTCCAAGCGCAATCCGGCAACGAAATTGACTGGCCCTGGCCTCGAGAACATGCTGCTGGTTGTCTCCTATGCCTGGGATGGCAATGCATTGCCCGGCAACGAGTTCTGGATGGTGAGTAGGGAAAGCAGCTATCTAGCTTCTGTAAAACGTAATTATCAAGTGTAGGAACCGCAAAAGTAGCAACCAAAAGGGACTATCTAAACCCTGCGGCTTGACCTAAATATTATCTTTGGGTAAACAAAAACATAGAAGATATGAAAAGGATGCTCTTGAAGAACTCTCTTTCCGCTGCTGGTGCTAATTACCAAATTTTATGAACAATCTAAACGTTTCCCTTCTCGTTTTTTATTTCAGAAAATGCTCAAATCCACGGGCGACTCCTCCACGGCCTGCCACACCCTGGTGACCGAGCTGCACAATCCGCACATCAACACGGACTTTTGCAATGGCAACAACCTGCACATTGCCTCGCCAGAGCACGGCGTCATCCATGTCGCCGAGTATGCCCGCCGGGTGCTGCCAAGAAAGAGAGACAGCCAGGGATCTCAGGCTGCTATCTAATCTTATCTAATCGTGGCCGCCGCCGTGTCTTTCCACGCCGCCTCTGTAGGTCAACTCTGTGACCTTTTCACGGGAGTTAGCCATGGAAAAGTGCTTGTGAAGCATCGGTTTAACCAGCTTTATGTTTGTAAAACGTGTAAAATACAACTCTTTGTAAATGAAATGCATGAATCCAGTATCCCAGATGTGATCACAGAGCATAGCCCAGCTTGGCCACCCAGCTCAGGCCCTCGGTCGTCGTCGTCTTGGGCTTGTACTCGCATCCCACCCAGTCTTTGTAGCCGAACTCCTGCAGGGCCTTGAACACATAGCCGTAGTCCAGCTCCCCGGCCACGTCCGGCTCGTGGCGGTGTGGAACCTGGGCGATCTGAAAGTGGCCAATGAGGCTCTTGTACTCCTCGAGCGTCTTGGACACGTTGCCGTGCAGGTGCTGCAGGTGATAGATGTCGGCCAGCAGCTTCAGATTGTCGGCACCCACAGCGCCCAGAACGCCTGCGGCCTTGGCGTACGAGTTCATAAAGTAGCCGGGCACGGCGTACTTGTTAATTGGCTCTATCACGCCGATCATCTGGCTGGCCCTCAGGCTATCGGCGGCGATCTTCAGATTGGCCGTGTACGTCGCCGTGTAGTCGCTCTCCCGACCGCCGGGGGGCAGGAGGCCGGCCGTTAGGTGGATCTTGTCGCAGTTCACCTGCTTGGCGAATCCGATGGTGCTCTCCAGCTGCTTGCGGAACAGATCCTCGGCCCCGGGCACACTCGTAGAGCCGAAGCGCAACTGATCGCTGGTCTTGTCGAAAGCCAGATTCACCAGGCTGACCACAATACCCGTCTCCCGCACGGCGTCCACCACGGCGCTCGTCTCGCCCTCCGGATAGGGAATCTCCACGGCCCGGAATCCGTTCTGGTGGGCCAACCGGATCCTCTCCGCGATCGTCGCCGCCCGCTCCGTAAACAGAAAGTTGAGGTTCGCTGCGAACTTGAGTGCTGTGGCCATCTTGTCTGGGATCTCCTGCTGCGTTCGCTCCGTGATATGAACTGCGAGCTGACTGCGATTAGACCCGTTCTATATAAACTTGTATATAACGACTTTTTGATAGTTTCAATGTCAACTAATGGCTTTAGGGCTGCCGGTTTGGCTTGTTTCAAGTCAGATCTAGTATATTAGCAAATCGAAATACTTATCTGCCGCCGGTATATGCTGGCTTTTGGTATTTTTCGCCGGGCCACACTTTTTCGTGACTTTTCCCAACGCCCGCGCAACGGTCACACAGCAAACTATTTTTTTTTTTGCGAAAATATCATTAACAAACATTTTGGCAAAACGACCGGCTTATTGACAACTGGAAAATCGCATGTGTGGGCGAACCTGAAGCAACAGCGCGCATTCCCGCTCCGGCCCACAATCGGATTCCAGCAGCACGCACTCTAGAAAGCGAAGCCCAGGCGCAAACAGCGAGCAGCAATAACCGGCAACGGCAACCCAGAACGCTGCTCCCTGCGGGCCAAACCCATGCGAGTGACAGAGAGAGGGCTGGCGAGAAGAGCAGAGCAGCACAGAGCGAGTTCTGCGCGAATAGAAAATAGCGAAAAAAAAGTCATCAATTATATTTAGGCCATGAAGAGCGTGCTAATGGTGGCCGAGAAGCCCTCGCTGGCAGCCTCCCTGGCGGGCATTCTCTCCAACGGTCGCTGCACGGCCAAGCGGGGTGAGTGGGTCAAGTTTCCCCTTTTCTACTGCTATAGTAATCCCCGTAATTCCTGCGTTAACCAGGCACCGGCAACGGCTGCTCTACGCACGAGTGGACGGGCAGCTTCCGCAACGAGGGCAGCGTCCACTTTCGGATGACGTCGGTGTGCGGGCACGTGATGTCACTGGACTTCATCAGCAAGTACAACTCGTGGGACAAGGTGGACCCCGTGGAGCTCTTCGGCTGTCCAACGGAGAAGAAGGAGACGAATCCCAAGCAGCACATGAGAAGCTTTCTGGCGCAGGAGGCGCGCGGCTGCGATTACCTTGTCCTTTGGCTGGATTGCGACAAGGAGGGCGAGAATATCTGCTTCGAGGTAATGGACGCTGTGCAGCACGTCATCCACAATGTGTACAGCCGACAAGTCACCTATCGCGCCCACTTCTCCGCCATTACGGACAAGGACATCAAGGGCGCCATGGAGACTTTGGGGCATCCGAACGAGAACGAGGCCAAGTCGGTGGATGCGCGACAGGAGCTGGACTTGCGGATCGGCTGTGCCTTCACCCGTTTCCAGACCAAGTTCTTCCAGGATCGATACGGCGACCTGGACTCCTCGCTCATCTCCTACGGCCCCTGCCAGACGCCGACGCTTGGCTTTTGTGTGAAGCGCCACGACGATATCCAGACCTTCAAGCCGGAGAGCTTCTGGTACCTGCAGCTGCTCGCCGGCCAGCCGGAGTTCACGCTGGAGTGGGCGCGCGGACGGGTCTTCAAGAAGGATGTGGCCATCATGCTGCTGAATCGTGTCAAGGAGCACAAGGAGGCCACGTAAGACAATATTTTGGGATTTCTCGCATGCTCCTAGCTTCCAATTTCCAACTTGTAACCATTCCCCCCTCACTTTTTGCAGCGTGGAGAGCGTGGGCAGCAAGGAGGCGTTCAAGAGCAAGCCGCAGGCCCTGAACACCGTCGAATTGATGCGAATATGCAGCTCTGGGCTGGGCATCGGCCCGTTCCAGGCGATGCAGATAGCGGAGCGACTGTACACGCAGGGCTACATCAGCTATCCGCGAACGGAGACCAACCAGTATCCCACGAACTTTGACCTGCCGGCCGTGCTGCGGGTGCTGCAGCCGTCGGGCGACTTTGGCGACGAGGCGCGCACCATTCTGGGCGACCTGCAGACGCCGCGCAAGGGTAAGGATGCCGGCGACCATCCACCGATCACGCCCATGAAGCTGGGCAACCGGAGCGACTTTGATCGCGACACCTGGCGCGTCTACGAGTTCATCTGCCGGCACTTTATGGGCACGGTATCGCGCGACCTCAAGTACCGCGTCACGACGGCCAAGCTGAGCGTCGGCCTGGAGACATTCACCTGCACGGCGAACGTTCTGCTCGATCCTGGTTTTACCAAGGTTATGACCTGGCAGGCCTTCGGCCGGGACGAGCCGATGCCGCCGTTTGTCCAGGGCACCCAGGTGGCCATCAACGATGTCCGGCTGGCCGAGAGCCAGACGGGGCCGCCCGATTATCTCACCGAGGCGGAGCTGATTACGCTAATGGAGCAGCACGGCATCGGAACGGACGCCTCCATACCGGTGCACATCAACAACATTTGCCAGCGGAACTACGTGCACATCGAGAACGGACGCAAGCTGATACCCACGACGCTGGGCATTGTGCTGGTGCACGGCTATCAGAAGATTGATCCGGAACTGGTGCTGCCCACCATGCGGTCCGAGGTGGAACGGATGCTGACGCTGATCGCCCAGGGTTCGGCCGATTTCCAGGACGTGCTGCGCCACGCCATCCAAATCTTCAAGCTCAAGTTTATGTACTTTGTGAAGAACATTGCCAATATGGACGCGCTCTTCGAGGTCTCCTTCTCGCCGCTGGCCGAGTCGGGCAAGGCGCATTCGCGCTGCGGCAAGTGCAGGCGGTACATGAAGTACATACAGGTGGGTCCGCTCCTCTGCTTCCCGAACTTTATTTCTGACCTGTGCTCTTCCCTTTGCAGACCAAGCCCGCCCGGCTACACTGCTCGCACTGCGACGAGACCTACTCCCTGCCCATGGGCAATGTGAAGGTGTATCGCGAGTTCAAGTGCCCGCTGGACGACTTCGATCTGCTGGCCTTCTCCACCGGCGTCAAGGGACGATCGTATCCGTTCTGCCCCTACTGCTACAACCATCCGCCGTTCAGCGACATGCCCCATCTGGGCGGCTGCAACACCTGCACGCACTCCACCTGCCCGCACTCGTTGAACACGCTGGGCATCTCCGGCTGCGTCGAGTGTCCCACCGGTGTGCTGGTGCTGGACTGCACGCTGGCGCCCACCTGGAAGCTGGGCTGCAACCGGTGTGATGTGATCATCAATTGCTTCAAGGGCGCCACCAAGATCACAGTGGAAGGTGGGTTTTTTCACTCTCTCTCTCTCTGTCCTGGCTGTAACCATTCTTCGTCCTTGCAGAGGCCAAGTGCCAGGAGTGCGGCGCACAGCAGGTGAACGTGGTGTACAAGTCTGACAAGAGCAAATTCAAGGACGGCAGCGAGGAGAAGACTGGCTGCATCTTTTGTTCCACGGACTTTTCGCATCTTGTAGAAAAGCACCGGGCCGTGGCGTCACGTCCAGTTCGTGGTGGCGGATCCAGGGGCGGCAAGGTTGGACGCGGCGGGGGCGCTGCCGGAGGTCCTGCTGTTGCCGGGGCAGGCGGAGCGGCGGCTGCCGGCGGAGCTGGCGCTTCGGGTGGCGGTGGACGGGGCGGACGCGGTGGACGGCAGCCCAAGGATAAAATGGCTCAGCTGGCGGCGTATTTCGTTTGAGTGTCTGTGTGAGTGTCCGTGTGACTTGCATTTACATACATACATACATACAACATCCACAGAGAACCCACAAAGCCGAATAAAAGTAACAAATTGTATAAAGAAAGCGAGCATTTACTGCGGTCATCAGGGGTTAAAGTTCATCGTAAGGTTAAGTAAATTAAATATTCTTAAATGGCAGCAAATTATTGGGTGAATATTTAAGAAATGAAGTAATTACTTGAAATTTCTAATAAATAAAAGAAAATAATAACTGAATTTGCACTCTGATTATTTTATAAACAGCCAGAATATTAAATAAATGAAATAAAATCCAGTATAAATATTAAGTTCCACTGAAATAAAATATTAAGTCAGAATTTTAACTTTTAATATGAACGAGGGGTTAGCGGTGATGTAACCGCTCGAAAAGCTGACATCAGCCAACATCACATTTCATCAGCAAATTCATTTATTCCCGTTCCACGAACTTTCCAGATGCAGTTAGTCACGAATCAGTGTGCACACACACAAATGCACATGTATGCAGGCGTGTATATATGTGGTTTGGGGAAATGAAAATGGAAATGGAGGTCTGCCCCAATATATATGCGTGGGGGTCTTGTCTGAGGCTGTTGACCAAAGCGAAGACAAATCTCTCATGCAGCGTCAAAACAAATAAAGGTCGTTTAACTCGCCAAACAAAGGAACAAAATACAGCTAGAACATATACATAAGCAGATAATACATAAGTATATACACACGTAGATATTTATATACATGACATAGGGGTAGTGTTGTAAACGGCCACACAGAACTTATCGATAGTTCGGGTATGATGCCCGTGAGAGCGAGCGGGATAAAAAATGCTACGCATTTTGTTTTTAATGACTAATTTTGCCAATTGCTAGTTAAAAAACAAACGGTTTTTGTGCGGAACTCGCTTATTGCGTTCTAGATTTTGAGTTGTGCCTAGGACCCAGTCGATAAGTTATCACAAGTCAACAAACAAAGCAATCTAAGACATACTGTCGCTTGAGAGCGAGCGAGACAAAAGTCAAAGTCACCGTCGCTCTGCCTATAAATACGGGTCGCTTTGCTCAGTTGCTGTGAGAAAATAGTGGAGAAAGGACCAGCAAAAACGGAATAAAGCGAAATAGCAAGTTTTTAAACATCGACCAGAAAGTGATTTGTTAAAAAGTGCAGACCAAGAATAAGAATAATTAAATTAATTTATACGAGATCAAGCGATTAAGGTGAGTGGTGAACATTAGTTATTTTTTTTTTGTGGCTCGCCCCCCTTCCAAACTGCATCCAAAATGGCGTCGCAGCTAGAAAAGTGCAGCTAAGAATAAAGAAAACGGGGGTTGAGTGCGAACGTGTGTGTGTATCTGCAGTTCCAGGGCCATTTTTTTTTTCTTCGTTAGAAACCAAATTACTGATTAGTCATTGCCATGAATTTGACGTTTTATGGCGAAATTATTCAGTTGTGAAAACATTTGGGGAAAAACCCATTAGTACGCCAGTGTGTGTGTGTATGCCAAAACTGTTTCTGGGTCACGAGAACTGGGTCACTACGCAGAAAATCAATTGCGCACTTTCCGTCTTTTCATATACACACACAACCACAACTGAATTGGTATTTGTTTTTCGCCCTCAGCCAACATGCAAATCTTCGTTAAGACTCTGACTGGCAAGACCATCACCCTCGAGGTCGAGCCCTCCGATACCATCGAGAATGTCAAGGCCAAGATCCAGGACAAGGAGGGCATTCCCCCAGACCAGCAGCGTCTGATCTTTGCCGGAAAGCAGCTGGAGGACGGACGCACCCTGTCCGATTACAACATCCAGAAGGAGTCGACCCTTCACTTGGTTCTCCGTCTGCGTGGAGGCATGCAGATCTTCGTCAAGACTTTGACTGGCAAGACCATCACCCTTGAGGTCGAGCCCTCCGATACCATCGAGAACGTCAAGGCCAAGATCCAGGACAAGGAGGGCATTCCCCCAGACCAGCAGCGTCTGATCTTCGCCGGAAAGCAGCTGGAGGACGGACGCACCCTGTCCGATTACAACATCCAGAAGGAATCCACCCTTCACTTGGTCTTGCGTCTGCGTGGAGGCATGCAGATCTTCGTCAAGACTTTGACTGGCAAGACCATCACCCTTGAGGTCGAGCCCTCCGACACCATCGAGAACGTCAAGGCCAAGATCCAGGACAAGGAGGGCATTCCCCCAGACCAGCAGCGTCTGATCTTCGCCGGAAAGCAGCTGGAGGACGGACGCACCCTGTCCGATTACAACATCCAGAAGGA
>VNJU01003297.1:0-58599 GCA_008042675.1 Drosophila seguyi
TTTCTGGCATGACGACCTCTTTTGGGCGACCTGAACGTTCGGCATCACTTGTACTGGTACGACCACAACGGAACTCAGTAAACCATTTCTTAACCATTGAAATTGATGGTGCAGAGTCCCCATAATATTTATCAAGTCTTTCCTTGGTTTCGGTGATGGATTTTTTACGCAAAAAATAATGCTTAATTAGCACACGAAATTCACTTTTTTCCATTTTCGTTAAAATTCACGAGATCGTCTGCTTTCAATGCCTATAAAACGCAAACTAAGAAACGCAGCTTTCTCAAAATTTTACAGTCAGCTGTTAATCGATAACTGCTGACAGGAGCAGTGTTGTATTTAGAGCAGGTGCGCGGCAAATACAAAAAGTCACGGACTTATCAAACGACCCTCGTACTTGGGGGGAAAGGGAGAACGAAACAAAAGCTGGGCTTTAAGTGCGGGAATTAAAGATATCTCTGACAAGAGAATAAAAGAATATCAAGATGTAGAAAGGGTTTTAGGGGTTACCAAGTCCTTGAAAGGATAATAGCTATTATTACTTTGAAACTGTTATTTTTTATACTAGAAAATCAAAGCCACAAATATGCCAAGCCAAGATATATAGTCCAAAATCAAAAATACCAATCAAAGTCAAGTGAAATCAAAATAAAAATTAAAAAAAAAAAATAAACAAAATCAAAAAAATACATCACAAATCTTAAAAATACAATAAAAATCCTAAAAAATACCACAAAAATCCGAAAAAATACTATAAAAATCCAAAAATACAACAAAAATCAAACTAAACTCATCACAATGTGCCCGAAAACGTCAAAAACCACACCTTTGCTGCTGATCGCTGGCATTTGCTTTGTCATCATTCTCGTGGGCGTCACGGGCATAACCCTGATCAATAACATAAACCTATCGAATATCATTCGATTGAACGAGAAGGTGGCCAGCGATAGCGTTAGCAACAATGAGAATCAGATCAAGGAGCTCAACTATGTGAATAATCATCCGAGGAATATATATCTAAAGCTAAATGCCACCAAGGAGGAGGAGGATGATGATGGGGACACCGAAATGCAGCGGGAGCAGGAACAGGAGCAGGAGCAACTGGATTTGCCCAGGACATCGGCTGTTATTGGTGATACTATACCAAAAATTCTGGAGAATCAATTGAGAGATTCCCAAGAAATACCAGCTGAGACTTCCTCAACTGCCGCCACTTCAAGGTCCACTCGGACACCGATAGTGCCCACAACTCCCACACTGGACACTCCACCTTTGCCCTTCGGCGGGGTCAAGACCAATGGCTCCTCCGGTGGTTTGATTGATTACGAGAAGCGTAACCAAGTCGTCAAGGTGAGTCAAGGGTTAAGGGCTGTCTGTCTGCCTGTCTGTCTGTTGGGGTGAAAACAAGAAGCGATGGGTTAAAGGTGCCGCCAACTCAACGCAAAGTATCCATTTCAAATGCTTGACCTTTTTAAGGGAGAGCGACTGACAGGAATCGGATTACCTTAAATGCTCAACTAATGCGCAGCGAAAACAGCTTTGGGTCCCTTTTCAAATTGCTCTGCATAAATTCACAATGAAAATGAATATGTTTCATGGCGAGACTCGAAATGTTTTGATTATTTTCAGAACCAAAAGAAGAATAAATACAATTTATCCCTGGAAAAACTAAACTAAACTAAACTATTCTTAAGCTATTTCACCATTTGAAATCAGAGAACAGAGGCTCAGTATATATATATATTTAATACTATATATGTAACCGATATCGTGCCGGAAATTCGTTCATTTTTCAACGCGCAAACTGACACATTAATTATCCATCATGCCCCAGATCATCTTGTTGCCATTTCGTGGCAAAAAATATTTCAAATGAAATGCGGAATGCGGAATTTTCACCTTATTGCAACTAGCTCTAACCCTCTCCCCCCCTCTTTGCCCTGTGTTTCAAGCCAGGCACTTGAAGGATATTTCCAGGAAAGGCAGGAGTATGCTTGGGGTTAAGCACCAGGACAATGTTCAAGTTGCAGGCACACATACACGCAGATAAAAAGGACAGGGATATATGGCGATATTGAGCTCGTTTTCTGAAACACCAGTGTGGCGATAAACAAGCACGTGACAACAACAACAACGGCAACTAGGGGGGAGGGGGGGTGACAAGTGCCTCAGCCTCAGGAACACCCCTTTTGGAGGCAGCCCCTCCCCACTGTTCGATCCCCTTTAAGCATGGCTTAAACCCTGTGTGGAGATAGTTTTAGTGCACATTTGGGTTGTCAGAATGTATCGATAAATGGCTACTGTATCGATATGTGATGGGAGAGTCGATAAATTTGATATTTATAAGCGATAGGTCGATTTTCTGTGGCTAAATATTAAGCAAATATTATTAAATAATAGATAAATAGATGAAAAATAATTTTTTCTCATATTGATCTTCAAAATTGATTTTTCAAAGTTGAAAGCGATAATAATGAATATTAGAATTTTCGATAAAACATAATTTACAATATCTTTAACAAGATATTGAACATTTTCCATCGATATATTTACTTTTCGGGTATTTCATGTTTCGATAATTCAAAGTATAAAATTTTCTGTAAAATATTGAAATATTTTGAATATACATTTCTTTCTGATATTTTTTTCAGTTCGATAATTTAAAGTACAACATTTTCGATATTCGTAGTTCATTTTTTAAAAACCAATACCAAATTAAGTAAATTTTTTTCAAATATTAAATATTACATTTTGTTTTTAATATTAAAAATTAGATATTCTTTTCAAATATTTAATAATAATTATTTTTTTCAAACAATCTTATAACATAACAAAAGTTCAATTATTTCTAAACTTTACTCAACCTCTCCAATTGGAGTTTTCCAACCCCTTTAACTCACTTGGTGGCTAAACCCCCCCACACACCTTTAACCCCCTCTGTGAGCCCCTTGGTTTTAGCCAGTGAATGTGATCTAAATCTTGGCGTTTATTACGCTCACTTGGCTCCTTCTCTTGTACAATTGCCATTACGTGGTTGGCCATAGTTTCCCCTCCTCAGCGTTTTCCTTCTCTTGTCTTTCTTTTTTTTTCGCAGTGAAGGGGGCTGTCCTTTGGCAATTGCTTTACGCTTTCACTGCTCAAAAGCCCGTGCCAACTGGAAGGAGATAGAGACCTTGAGCCAGGCTGTGCGCCTAAACTAATGGTTATTCCAACTAAATGCACAATAAAAAAATAATAAACACATATAACAGTTTTGTTGTTAATTAAATTAAAGAAAATATAGGAGAAAGCGATTTAATATCACTTAAATGGGAGTCGAAAAGTATGCAATGAAATATTTGTTGGTACATTTTCATATTTGGTTTGATTTCATTATAATTTAACTTACATAAGTTTTAGTTTTCATCAGATAATTATAATTTTTTTATTCAAATTTCCTTTTTTTAGGGTTAATATATATATTTATTTACGTAGTAACAATTTTCAGTGTACATTCCCAACTGCAGTGGGAGCCTTTACTACTGCAGCACAAGGAGTTCAGAAAGTACAGCCAATGCTAGGATACATTTAGAAGGATTTAAAGTGCGAAAAGACAGCGAAGAAAGGCGGAAAATTACACCAAAGAGATTCGTATTTAAATTATTTTGCAATTTAAACTTTGAGCTTACTTGGGAATAGCTTACCCCCAAAGGAGCTCGAAATAAAGCTACCCTAATTTAAGTTAAGCTGCTGGCCAAAATGAAGGCTTCACAGTTAATCGAATGCTTTCTCAGTTAATCACAGCGAAGAGGATTAGGTTAACAATAAAAGAAAACAATACCTTTGTTCAAACTTTGTCTGCCAGTCTGAGAACCAAATTGCATTCTATTGACTTAAATTTTCATTTAGCATTTGCCAGAGAGAGAGTGAGATATGTGCACAATTCGCATACATATCACAGACAATGCTTGCCATTTCTGTGAGCTGTGAAGGGGAGTGCAAAATTGAGGGCAAATATTGCTGGTGAATGTGAATACATTCGTTCAGCTGATTACGATTACCTGGAAAAGCTGCCGAAGGCAGGGGTGAAATACAGATGAAGACATTTATGTAGAAAAGCAGCTTAAGCATTGCAATTTTCCCTGGTTGAGCTGGGAAATGGAAAATGGAAAATGGTAAATGGTAAATGGTAAATGGGAATGGGAAAAACAATCTGTTGCAATTTAAGTTTCTTGTTCTTGTGCGTAACCTTTCTATACTTCATCGCCTTGCTGTGTTGTGCCCCCCTCCTGCTGATGTTTTATTCATTGTTCTTTTCCGATTATTTCTCATTGCAGGTGAGTTAACACGGAATTGATGTGATACGCCCTACAGACAGGTTGAAATGGTAAAGCTAAGTACTATGTGGGGGAAACTATAGACCCTTTCTCCAAGTATGTATTAAAGTTTAATGGGGGATATATATTACTGCGGGGGCAGTTCATTTGTAGCTTTAGGTTATTGCAAAGACTTGTAAGCAATAAAATTTATAATTAAATAAGAATTAAATAAAACAAATAATATAAATTCTTAGGGGTTTTAAAAATCCCCTGAAGAGCTGCCTAAAATTATGCAATGCAATATTTCAGCTAACAAAATTGGAGTAATTTTGTGTTGAAACATTTTGTAGCATACTTTTAGACAGATTTTTTAAAAAAGAAATTTCCATAGTTCCCGCTTTTTTCAGCCTCTTTCGAATATCTCAAGTTCAGAATTTTCACTTGAAGAGCATTTAGCCTTGGTAGGCGATTTTCCCGCCTTTTGCTCTCTTTCTCCCTCCCTTTCTTTCCTGCTTTCCTCCATTCATTTTCCATCCATCCTTTTTCCATCCGCTTCACCTTTCACTTGGTTTGTTTTGCCCATTTAACGTTGGCTTGTTTTGCTTTTCGTGTTCTACACATGTCGGCAGCTAATAATCAAATTGTGTTCTTCCCCTGCTAATCTCTCCGCTTCCCGGAGAAACCTCCCAAAGGCCCAAAACACACACGCACACCGAACACTCACTATTCAGCCTACACCACCCACTTTTCCGCCCGTCCATTGGCCATGCAAATTACAACGGAAAAACGAACCAGAGACGAACACCAATCGAACGGCGACGGACGCATTGAAAAGCCAAAAGCGCAGACAACTGAGCCGCTTTTTCAAGGTGAAAGCAGGAGCGAGGATGAGTAAATGGAAAACTCGATGAAGAACTGGCCCCCAAAAATGGCCAAGTGGGAACATACAAACACAACAGAGGGAAGAGAGAGGGCAGCAAATACAGCAAATACCAATGGCTGAACAGTGGTTTGCCTTGGGAAAATAAATATACAAATTTGTTGTATCAACAAAGCTTTAAAATGTGTAAATATTCGATGCAAAAGTCATTGAGGGTTTTAAAATCCTTTAAAAAGGACACCCAAAAGTATGCTACGAAAAATTAGCACTGAATTTAGTATTTGAAAAATATCATTGCCTACTTTTAGACACATTTTGTAGTAATTTTTGGACAACCCCATTTAAAACCTTTCTTATTGAAATTATAAATATAAAATTAAAACCTCTGTAACTTCTCTTTTGACTCCTTTTTGACTCCTTGTAGATCCTAATATTTTCCCCTTAAAATTCCCATTAAATTTCCCTCGATTTCCAACCACTATGCATGGCCAGCGGTCACCCAATTGGTACCAATTCCAATGAGAACTGCCAGCACTGACACTCACCCAGCTCACTGCCGTTGTCCTCCAATTGGATCAGTGTCCATGTGTATTGGTATTTGGCATTGGTATTGCTTTTGCCATTGGTATTTCTGCACTGTTGTTGGCCATGTTGTCGAACGTTTTGACCGTTTTGACCAGTTTCATTGTCAATAGCACAGGGTCAGCCGGGGAATGTCCAGTTGGAAAGGGCACTTTGAAATGTGCAGCATAAAGGCAAATCTTAACGAATTAAGCAAACGGAATTTACTTTGTTTTCTTTCTGTAAAAATCAAAAAAAAAAAGAAAAATATTTCCCTTTCACTAAATAGTTTTCTCTTTGTGTCTTTGTTCTGTCATCAGCGAAGCGCCTCTGCCTTTTGTCTCCTTCTTTTTTTCTTATCTAGTTTTCGGTGGGGGAATGAATAGAGGAAACTTGAGTTCATATTTTGTTATGCGGCCACGCCCCCCGGACCGCAAACGCCCACACAGTCACAGCAGCCGCTGGCACCTTAATGCAAATAGTTAGATTGTTTTCTTCCCCAAAAAAAATACCCTGTAGCTAACTAGATGGGCGTGTATTTGCCCCAAAGCTATATGTTCTATAAACAAAAGGCAAACAAGATTATTTTTAACAAATTTATTACAATGAATTCTTAGTATAAATATAATATAAAATAAAATGTAATAAATAAACGTATAAAATCTTTCGCTTCAACAACAAAGTTCAGTATTTTTAGCAGACTTACAAAAATACTGTAGTAATTTTTTAGGATCCGTAAGTTCGCTGTTTAATAACAATTTTTATTTAACAAATTGATAACTCTCATTGAAAATTAAACTTCAAATATATAAAAAGTATGTAAGGTGCTTTTATATTTTATACTTTTTGGACATGCCAAAAAAAATGCTGTAAAATACTGCAATATTTTTATAGTATTTTCTAACCTAAAGGGTACCCTTAGCATCGACTTACTCAAGTCAAAAACTGTGATTTGCTTAAATATTTATGCATACATATATATATATATATATATTCTATATTCTGAAAGATTAAGCAAAACTGGAAAAGTGAAGGGATAACTAGATTGGATGGGCGGGGAAAAAGAGAATGGAGAAACCGTCGTCTTTTGCATTATTTTATGGCCTTAAGCAAATTATTTTTCTTTGCCAGAGTTTCTGGTTAAACTTTTCTGCTGCCAAGGAAATTGTTTATGTGTGCGTGTGGGGGTGTGTGTATGTGTGCATGCATATTTTTACAAACAATTTTCAACTTACTCCTTTATGGTATTTTCATCTTTTTTTTTTGGTATTTTTGTTGTGCTCTTTTATCTCTGTTCTTTGTATTCTCTCTCTATCTGTATTGTGTGTATGTGAAGCGGATAAAAAACTTTGTGCTGAAAAGTTGCATTCGAAAAAATATCTTGGATTATTCAATTATGGCTGGCCAACAGCTCGCTCCCCTTCTAAATTTACCCCTCTGTGATTTTCTCCCTTTCTTTCTATCCCTCTCTCTCCCCCTCTTGCTGTCCCTTTCTTCTGCAATTTCCAACTTTTCATTTTTTGGCTGTTAAGATTGCGCTCGTAAATCGCTGGGTCCTCAAGGGACTGTCATTAAAGTTAGATGGAGGAAGATGGCGGACGACGCCTGGCGCAGCGGGAAAATCGTTAGAAAGAGACAGCCATTGAGCGACAGAAAGAGACAACAGGACACGGAGTTATCTTGTCCTTCGCCGGTGGGGGGGGGAGCTTTAAAAACGGGAACACGACTCAAATGAAATGCCATCAAGTGAACGACGAAAGTCACGTGCCAGCGGCTGACGAAAAACAATTCCAGCGAGTGCCAACATTTCAGCTGTGGCATGCCTCAAACTCAGACTCTGGATCTAGCTATAGCCTTAGCTCCAGCTCCAAGTTAAATTCAGGCTAGAATTGTGGGACACCGCACAAAATTCCAGTGTAGAGCAATCAGTGTACATGGTGAGAAATAATAGAGAACTTTTAAAATTATTTGGAATTTTTTCCATAAGATTATTTTTGAATAATAATTTTGCAGTTTAAAAGACAACTTGTCACATTTTGAATAATAAGATGCATAAGGCTTTTATTATTTTTCCTGAATAATACAAGCGTTTTTTTTTTTCATTAAAAAAAATAAAAAGATTATATATTTGCTACCAAAAAATATAAATGCTACTAAAATCACAAAAAATACTATTTTTAGTTGCTACCAAAATTACAAGTTTTAAAAACCTCTTTAAAAGTTGTCAAAAAGTATGCTACAAAATGTTTACACTAATTTTTTACATATTTTTTTCTATTGATTCCATAATCCTAGTTATTTATTGTTCTAAAAACTCTTAAAGCTATATTTTTTGGGTGTAGCATTGCCGCAACACCTGCCTTTTGGGATGTGGACACATTGTGACATATGACGAGTGTCTTCCACTCTGTCTAACATCTCCCTGCTATCTCGGTCTTTGGCGCGCTCTCGCCACGCTGGGACATTCCATTGCGGAAATTATGTACCGACATACCAATGCACAAAAACACATACGTTCAAGTACAGTGGACACCCAGTTGTGGGGAAATAAACAAAGCAGATGTGTGGTTAAAAGTTAGGTGAAATTGGGAGTAATTTTATATTTATTTGTACTTTTTATGGTAATAACGATTAAATTCCTAATTGAAATGGAATATGCCCGACCTCCTTCAAGCTTATTATTTTATATTATTAAGGTGTTTTTTTAAGTCTTATAATAATTTAGTTTTAAAGATATTTGTATAGTTAAACATTCTTTTATTTAATAAATTTTGCAATAATTTTAGTGAAATATTATTGCATTTATTTTTAATAATTATTTATTTATTTTACTATTATACTTTTGTGTATAATTTGATATAGTTTTAATATAATTTTTCCCATTTCTCATGGCTATCCCTTTTTTTTTTGTCATTATCAATATTTTATAATTTAAAAAATAATAATAGATTTTTAACTCTAAGCTACATGAGCTTCTACTGATAGCTGTTCATTTTCAAGAGGCCTCACTGTACCCGCACGGCGATGTCACACTCACGCACATCCATTTGAGGCTGACATTCCTGCGCCTGTGGCACGTTTTGTCCGACGTTTGCACATTGCCAGGATATAACTTGATCCTTAATGAAGACATCCAAACACACTCGCAGGCTATATGTTTGCTGGAAATGGATGAGCCTGTGAGTGTGTGTGTGTGTGTGTGGGTGTGGTTGTGTCACAAGAATACGAAAATTATTCAATCAATCAGTCAAATCCATCAAGCAATTTCCGTAAATTAGTCGACTTGATGATTTCGAGATATCTCTTCGCCAGTTTTTCCTTTAGTTAAGCTGCCACTTTAGTTGAAAAACCTAATATATTTTACTTTATTTATGTTTTAGAAATATAAAATTGTAATAAGAAAATATTCAGTAGCTGACTTGGATTTAAACCAATCTTAAATCCTTCATCAAGGCAAGCAATAAGTATCTCCAGCTTATGCGTATAACAGTCATTAATTTTATGGATTTTGGCTTTGGCTATAATGGCAATAAACTTAAAAGTTCAGGGCCAAAAAACAGAAATTTAAGGTCACCCAAGGCAAAAGTCATAAATTCAAAACAAAATGATAAATGTAAAAGAGGAAGAATGTTGGCTAACAAATATTGGAAAGTTAGAAATGCTTAAGAATTGAATGTATATAGTTTATATAATATATATTATTTATTTAATATAAAATATATTATATATTAAATACAATAATATTCAAATAATACAACTTGTTACCTTGTTCCTTGTCTCTGCAAAATGTTCTTTAATTCCGTTTATGTGCTCAGTTTCACTTCGCACTTGACATTCCCCCTTGTCATCCATCAATCTGAGTTGCGGCTCATTAAATCCCAGAAAATCAGAGAAGAAACAGCCCGAAAGTTGCCTTCGGCTGACCTCTGTCCTTCCACGTTATCCTTGCCACCACCCCCCCGCCCGCTGTCCTTTCTCGCACTTTCTGGCAGCTGTTGTAATCCGTTTAAAGTGTTTTTGCGGGCTGTAAACATTTCGACTTTTAATTCACTGACAGCGGTTCTTCACTGTCGCATTTTCTCTCTCACTTATTTGTATATCTGTCACTGTTTTGGGGCTGACCACCGGCTTTGAGGTTTTCCCGAGTTTGTGGGGGCGGAAAAAAGGGGCGTGATGTTGTTGTCAAATGAATGTTTTTTCGGGTTTACCTTTGTCCGCTAAGAGTTTAATTTGCAAAATAAAATGCTGCCAATTAGGCTGGAATAAATACAATTTTTATAAAGTTAATTTACTTTAAATTAAAAATAAATTAAATTAATATTATAAATTCCTATAACCAAAAAAACATATATAAAGGAATATTTTCATGGAAATATTTTCATGTTAAAACTTTCATGCTTTCATTTATGCAAAACAAAGCAATTTGCTGGCTTTTAATTAGCAAGAATTTACCCGGGATTTATGCAATTAAATAGCGAAATTAATTGATTAAATTTGCATATACTTAACCCGTTCTTAATCCCTTAACCTTTCGCTGCGGCGACCTTGCACTTGGGGGTCCAATTTCAGTTTTTCCCTGAAAACCGAATGGGTTAAAAGGGGGGGACTGCAGAAGGGGTTCTGCTTCGGGATTGTTACAGTAGCAGTGGGTTATGTCAACGCGTTGGACTTTAATTAATTACCGGGAAAATTGTTAATATTTGTTCAGCCCTCGCTTTCTCTCTCTCTCTCTCTCTGGCTCCTTTTTGCCTTCGCCTTCGTCGAACAAAAGCAAACATGACAAGGATGTAGGAGGCCAGTTTGGTTGGATGGGGGGGAAAGGGAAAAAGGACCATGCTGAGTGCTTTGTCGTGTGGTCGTAATTTAATTTTTGCAGCAAAAACAGACCGTGGAGTACCCTTTTGCTGTAACTTTTATTTATTTATTAATTTTATGTATATTTATTTTAGTAGATTTTAAATGATATATACATATATATATTCAAAATTATCACTATTTTCCTGAAATATAAAATCTAGAAACATATTTTCTATTATTATTTAATTTTTTTCAACCAAAATGGATATTTTAAGTTCGAAATTAATGTTGGTTTTACTTCGTCTAGTCAGTGTGACCATGTCTGGTAAAAAAGGTATGTCAATTAACCTCAAACATTTTAAACAGCAATCAATTTTTAAGATGTATATTTTAGGTTTAAAATTATTGCTGATTTAACATAATCAGTATTTTTACTGGACATGTACTTGTGCCAGTGTGACCTTATAAACATTTCTAATAAACCAAATTTTTTTAAAGCCCCCAAAATTCTGCCTGTGAAACGAATAAATATATAAAATTGGGAAAAATATTATTCGTATTATCATCATTTTCTTTGCTTATATTTATTATTATTTATTATAATTTTAATATATTATCTGACAAAATACCCTGGTCCCCCCCACAAATACAGGGTATTAAAAAGAGCGCCATGCAAATCACCCAAAAGTGAAACCCACACCAAAAAAGGGGTGGCGGAGAGTTTAACAAGAGGAGAGCCTCTCGAAAGTATGCAATGCCAAATTATGCTATGTGTGCGCGTGTGTATGTGTGTGTGTGTGTGAACGGATGTGCATGGCAAAATGCAAAATGGTGCTGCAGAGGCCACACGCACACACACACATATATACAGGTGCATAACCAAATACTTGCACTACGCCAAATGGGAGCTAAAAAAAGTACACTTATGGAGAGCGAGAGAGAGAGTGAGATCCAGGTCGAATATAGAAGTTCCCTTAAAAAAAACTTAGTTTAAACTATGAAAATACATATATATATTTTTTTTCTTGTATTTTTTTAAACCTTTTGTTCATAAAAATTTCGAGGAAATCATAGTACTTTTTACCCATTAAAAACTTCATATGGTTTCGGCAAGGGTATGGCAAATGAAAAAAGATTTTCCGCTGTCCATTTCATTAACATTTCTGCGGCTACCGACCAGCTACGTGACTTTTGCAGGTGCGCGGATTATGTGTGTATATGTGGGCGATATTCAATTGAAGCCAGGACCCAAAAAACACAAACAAAAAAAAGAAAAGAAGATGGTGGAAAATCAACGCACACACAGACAACACTCTGACGTATGCAAGGATTTAAGGCCACACGGAAAGCGAGAAACTAAATATGAAACGAATTCCAATGAAGGCCAAAACACTAAGCGGCGAGTAAATATAGAAAATAAGTTGAAATGCGACAGAAATGTGGCAGAAATTTTGCAGAAATGTGCAGAAATCTGCATTTTATATGCGTGATCATGAAAATGGATGGAAAGCCGGGATTAGTTTTTAGTTTCCTAAAAGTATTTATAAAATTCAAGATTTTATGCTAATATTTGCTATGTAAAAACTTTGTATATTAACCAAAATAATAAAAATACTATAAATATTATATTTATATTTTAAAATTAAAACAATTGTATTAATTATCCTGATTTTATTTCGATGCCTTCAGATGATGGAGCACGCCTGGCACAACTACAAGCTGTACGCGTGGGGCAAGAACGAGCTGCGTCCCCTGTCGCAGCGTCCCCATTCGGGCAGCATTTTTGGCTCCTATGATCTGGGTGCCACCATTGTGGATGGTCTGGATACCCTGTACATTATGGGACTGGAGAAGGAGTATCGCGAAGGACGCGACTGGATCGAAAGGAAGTTTTCGCTGGACAACATCAGTGCCGAGTTGAGTGTCTTTGAGACAAACATTCGGTTTGTGGGCGGCATGCTAACCCTGTACGCCTTCACCGGGGATCCGCTGTACAAGGAAAGGGCCCAGCATGTTGCAGACAAGCTGCTGCCAGCCTTCCAAACGCCCACGGGCATCCCATATGCCCTGGTCAACACCAAGACCGGTGTGGCCAAGAACTATGGCTGGGCATCTGGCGGTAGTTCGATCCTTTCCGAATTTGGTACCCTGCATCTGGAGTTTGCCTACCTGAGCGACATAACTGGAAATCCGCTGTACCGCGAACGGGTCCAGACCATTCGTCAGGTGCTCAAGGAGATTGAGAAGCCAAAGGGACTGTATCCGAACTTCCTGAATCCCAAGACGGGCAAATGGGGACAGCGTGAGTATAAATAATTACTAAAATTGGAAGGTTTAACTATAACTTAGATATATTCCTTGCAGTTCACATGTCCCTGGGTGCCCTGGGCGACAGCTACTACGAGTACTTGCTGAAGGCCTGGCTGCAGTCGGGTCAAACGGACGAGGAGGCACGCGAAATGTTCGACGAGGCAATGCTGGCCATTCTGGACAAGATGGTGCGCACGAGCCCCGGCGGCCTGACCTATGTCTCCGATCTCAAATTTGATAGGCTGGAGCACAAAATGGATCATTTAGCCTGTTTCTCGGGTGAGTAAGGAGACTTTAGAGCTGAATACAGCTCTTTTTGTTTTATTTTCCTTATTTTAATAAATTTTCTTAATTTTTTAAGGCGGCCTTTTTGCCTTGGGAGCTGCCACGAGGCAAAATGATTATACAGACAAGTACATGGAGGTGGGTAAGGGCATCACAAACACCTGCCACGAGAGCTATATACGAGCGCCCACACAACTGGGTCCCGAGGCCTTCCGGTAAGTCTTTAGTTCACAATTAAATAAAGCAAAATATGTAATAACTGATCATTTTTAATTGCAGATTCAGCGACGCTGTGGAGGCGCGGGCCTTGCGATCGCAGGAGAAATACTATATCCTGCGACCGGAGACCTTTGAGAGCTACTTTGTGCTGTGGCGCCTGACCCATGACCAGAAGTATCGCGACTGGGGCTGGGAGGCGGTCCTGGCCCTGGAGAAGCACTGCCGCACGGCCCATGGCTATTGTGGCCTGCGCAATGTCTATCAGCAGGAGCCGCAGAAGGATGATGTGCAGCAAAGCTTCTTCCTGGCCGAAACGCTAAAGGTGAGGTCTCTTATGTTTAATTTGTACATTTATTAATGTAATATTTGTTGTTCCTTAACAGTACCTGTACTTGCTGTTCTCGGACGACTCGGTGCTGCCGCTGGACGAATGGGTATTCAATACGGAGGCCCATCCTCTGCCCATCAAGGGGGCGAATGCGTACTACAGGCAGGCGCCCGTAACGCTCCCAGCCTCGAATGCCTCGTAAGCGGGCTTCGCTGGCCTGTCCATAGATACCCTTAGTAGCACCTTACTTAGCTCTCGATAATGGCATACTTAATGTGTGTTTGTGTGTGAGAGATAGCACTAGACCACCTCTCTCCCCCCCTCTATATATTTTTTTTCTCTTAGTTTTCTATAAGTTTTTTTTTAGGTAGCTTACACGTAATCTCAGCGGGAATCTTTCAATGTAACATATTTATAAAGCTTGCACATACATACGTATATATATGTATATATATGTGTATGTGCATGTATATGTATATGTAGGAAGCCAAAAAAAACGGATATATCGTAGTTTAGTTATTAACTGTTTGCACAAGATTCTCAAAACTCTCTATCTCTCTCTCTCTCTATTTGATTTTTTAAAATTAAAAAGTATAATAATGATAATAATAATCCAAATATTTGACAGAGGCGGTGAGGAGGCGACCCCTCAATTTACATTTAAAGGCGAATGATATTAATTACGATATTGATGATATATGATACATAATGATACATAAATGTGTAAAATGTAAAACTCAGGTGTTCTAATTATGATTTACCTTGCGTTCACAAGGCTCTTTCTGACTAACTAGCCACTAACTAGTAGCTACGTATCTCTGAAGCATTCTGTGTCGCTGTGGCGATATATAAAGATCGATCTGCTGCTTTCCAATTCGAATCTTTGATCACTTTCGTTGTGTAAATAACTTCTAAAACTTTCCTCGCAAAATGAAGGCAGACGACGAAAATCGAATTGATATTTATACAGATATATATAAATATATATATAGAGATATATATATTCTTACACAATATTGTTTACTTTGTAGCCTAAATATTTAAGCATAAATCTAATCTAGGACCTAGCTCCTCCAGAACATCAAGCGAAACTAAATTAAATATACTTATACGAAGAAAATACAATTAAACAAGTAAATAAATAAATATATATATATATATTTGTATTTAAATAAATCAAACAAAACGTAGGAAATTGTTAAAACATAAACGTAATTATACAATGGCACCAGCTGCTGAGCGAAGAATGGTAATTTAATTTTTAACAAGAAGTGTAAAGGTTTTTTTATACACATAAAATACAACCAATACAATAATCATAATTTATAATTTTACTTATAAATTGTAATCCATAGTTGTAAGCCACACGCCCAGCAGCAGCAGCAGCATGAAAATTGTAGAAATATTTAATTGTTTTTTTTTTTTTTAATTGTAACATACACAGCCCGTGCTGTGTGTAAAGGTGATCTAACAAGAGTAAACAATGGAGAAATAATAATCATAACTTAGGCTAAGAAATCGAAGAATTTTAATAAAATATTTTAACGAAACGAAATAATAATATCAACTTAAATTAAACAAATAAACATGCAAGATAATACAAGAGGAAAATCCACTAAAAATATAAAGTAAATCGAAATCGAAATCGAAATCGAAATCGAAGCTAAGGTTAGTCTTTACACCACACACCCCCCTTTTTTTTTTGTTAGATCAAATTAGAATTGCGGCGACGCGTCGCCTAGATTTATCCGATGACGAAAAATGAGGACGTCATTATCCAGATTCAAATGGAAATTTGTAAATGCAAAATGAAAATCTTGATTGTAGTGCATGGCCTGCAGTCCCTGAGCTGCTGGAAATGACAATTGTATTTTGCCTAAATCATAGGTTTAATAAAGATCTAATAATTAACTTATAACCATGGATTTTCCTTCCTTTTACTTTTTTAACTATTTTGGGAGCTTTATAACAAAAAATTTGATTTAAACAAGTTCAAGGAAACTTTCTACTTAAACTTTCTGCTTTTCAGATGTTACTTTCTCCGAATCAAGTTATTTATATTTTTATTCTTAGATCATCTTTTCCAATCGCGACTGACTTGACTTCTTCACAATTTTAATTTAATTTTAATTATGACTCCAAGAACTTGATATTTTTTATCAAGGACTACCGACTTCGTGTAGGGAAGATCAATACCGGATTATGACAATGAGATAAGGGATAAAAGTGGGATATATGGGACGACAGAGAGATAGTAAAAGAGTTAAAAAGATAAATAGATAGAGATGGTTAATGAAGAGACTTCGAGAGATAGATAGAGCCAAAAATATGCCAGAGAGAATGAGACAGATATACAAATGTGTATAGATAGAGAAATCAATAATTTAAGTAAGAGTGAGAGTGAGAGCTCCATTCAGAAATTGCCAGAATTGTTTGTTATTTGAGAGCGGCTTCGGCTGCTGTGGCTACGTGGCCGGATGTGGATTGTTTACATGGGAGTTAGAGGGAGATGAATACGAACAGAGAGAGAGAGAGAGAGAGAGAGAGAGGGACAGAGAGAGATGGCAACAGAGAAAGACGGAGGGATAGAGATACATCCAGAAAGAGAGAGAGAGAGAGAGGGAAATAAATATAGCTAGAAAGAGATGAAAATAGAGTGAAATATAGAGAAATACAGTAAGAGATAGATAGATATATAAAAAAAGTTGGGAATAAGGATAAGGATAAGGATAAGGATAGTAAAGGCGATCCCACGCTGAACCAATGTAAACAATCCACTTCCGGCCACGTAGCCGCAGCAGCCGAAGCCGCTCTCAAGTAACATAAACACTTCTAGCAAGCTCTGAGTGGAGCTCACTGAGCGGCACTCTCACTCTCACTCTCAAATTATTGGGACACGTCATCACACACTTTTGTAAACAAAGAACTGCACAAGTAAGATTTCTGTCCCAAGAATAAAGTCTTAAGCTGAGATCCATCGGAATATACATATATTCATATATATATATATATATATATCTCCGACTTTCTGCCTTTCTCTAGGAATTTCTCTATATTTCACTATCTCTTTCAAATTCCAGCCATATTTCTTTATTTGTCTCTCTGTCTCTTTCCCTCCATTTCTATATATCTCCCTGTCTCTTTCTGACTCTATATCTCTCCCTCTCTAACTCTGCCCCTCGCGCTCTCTCTCACTCTAGCGATCTAACGCGCTCTCTCTCCAGCAACAGCAGCAGCCGCAGTCTGTCTCTCTCTGTGCTTGTGCCTCTAGATCTGTCTCTCTCTCTCTACATCCCCCGCAGCTATAAATAGAGGCGCCTCGCCGCAGCCTCCGCAGTCTCTCCGCGCACTTTCACCCGTTCGCGTCTGTGTTGATCGCGTGTTAATAATCACGTGTTAGTGTTTGTGTGTTTATAATCGCGTGTTTACTGTGTAATAACTGTGATAATACCCTCTGCAAATGAAGAGACTTCATGATCGATCAATCTCGGCCAAGTCTTCGGCGTGGCGACGAAAGGAACCTGAGTGTCCTTAAATGCGGGTAAGTCGGAACCAAAGTTTTATTCTATATCCTATATATAAAACTGATCGCACCGATCGGTAAGCTCAAGCAAATGGTTATAATCTAAACTTATTAATTAAGAACATTAGCTCCTATGGTTTACCGATCGGCTAGGTGGTTACTAATTTAGATATTGAACTTATGGTCAACATTTTGGTTATGAGTTTGGTTTTGTGAAGAAAAGAGATTATTTTGATTGATTTTGCTGTTGGATCGGCTAGGAGTTGGATTGGGTTTTGTGTTTTCGTGGGAATAGGATATTTCTCGGGATGAGAAAAATACTATTTGTTTTAGAATCTCAATAAACATGTTCTTTCAAATGAGCTTACTTAATATGGTCGCGTTATTGCGTTGCCTACATTAGCTGCCTATTTAAACAAGGCTCTTACGACAAATGTCATTAGAAGTTGCCATATTTGCTAAGCTTTTTTCCTTTCCTTTTGTAAATATTTTTTAACGCTCAGTATATATATATACTATAACAAGTATTTCCCGACTGATTGCTCTGGATATATGTGTGTACATATATATGTAAATACACTTGCCTCTAAAAAAACTTTAAGCAGTCGTCGAGCTCAATTGATGAGCAGTCAATACAAATGCAAGATACAGTTGAGCCAACGGTGCGTATACTTAATGAAGAAAGCTTCACAAAAGGCGAACACAAAGCACGCGGTGAGGTTAACAACATTCGCCGGCGATTCGAGAACCCGGAAAGGGAATCCGTCGCGACTTCGGCACATCTCAACCTCCTTCAATTAACCCTTCTTAGCCCATTGAGTGAAAAACAAACCAATCAATCAAATCAAATATCATACTTTAAAAATTTTGGGCGGTATGCGATTGCCTTTTATTACTTTTATACTCTTGCAAGGCATTATAATTTTAAACATTAATTAATTTCAAACATTTCCAAACCTATAATATATATTCTTGATCAGCAGCAACAGCCGAGTTGATCTAGCCATGATCCGATTGCAAACTGCGCGGTTATACGAACTTAAGCCTACCGAAGTTGGGTTTCTTTCTAGTTTAATTTAAAAATAATTAATATTTAATTTTAAAATTACTCAAAGGAATATTCCTTGTTACAGATCTGTTTACTGAGTTCTCAGAGGGTTAACAACGATTGGTGGGCAAAGTCCGATTCACAGCATAAGATCTCTTGGAGTGGGAGAGTAGCGGTATGGAAGTGGAAACATAAAACTGTGGAGTGCCAAAGCGACGATTGCACTTACACCACCCACTCACCGCCCAACTGAGAGAGGCAGACGCTGAGAGGGACAAAGAGCGATAAAGTTGTTGCTCACTCAGACCGGTCTCCGTCTGCTCTCGTTCATTCTCCCTGCCTCTTTGTGTTCTCTGTTGTCATTACTCGCTGCTGCTGCTGTTGCTGTTGTTGCTGCTGCTTCTTTGTTGACTAGACGAGCCCGCCGCGCTAGCTATGTGTGTGTGTTTGTGTGTTCTCCTTGTAGCATGGCAATGCCTTTGGTCTCAGAGTTGTTTTACTTCCAAAGTTGATTTTTAAATGCTCTTCTTTACACAATATTAAAAAAATACTTAGAAAAATGTATAAAATTTCATTTTAAATGTTAAAAATAATTTTAAAATAATTATTTGACGGGTTAAATTTTGTTTATTAAATGTATGTATTGTGTATTATTTCAAATAAATTTTTAATTATTCATTAGTTAGTCTTAGTTATTCATTATTTTCTATTTTACCTATTTTCATACAATTATTTTAATATATCCTTAAATTTTGCTAATAATAATTCAGCACGTAGGGTATTTGCTGGTCGACTCTGCTTGCTTGAGACTTGACGCCGACTCTCTTTGTGCTTGGCTTGTTTTTGTTTTTTGTTTTGGTCGTTGACGTTGCGGCGTCGCTTCTAGCAATCCGCACAGTTCGCATCGAGACTTGAAGCAGAGCAGCAGCAGCGACTCCAGATACAGATACAGCAACAGCGGCAGCACCATCTAGAGATACAGATACTTTTGGCGGATCGAGAGACCAGGGACAGATACACAGATCCAGTCGTTGTTTTTTTTATATTTTTGTTTGTTGTCGAGTGCCAGATCCAGTCAGTGAAAATGCCGTTCCCCATCCATCCGCCCAAGCAGATGCCATGTCCCCACTGGCAGCACTTCCCCATCAGTCCGGTGGACAGCAAGCCGAATCCCTTCGACTCCATTGGCGGAGCAGCTGCAGCGGCCACCCATTCCGGATTGGGTGGCACCACCAAGCCACCGGAGCCGGTTTCCTATCGCTATTGCCTGCAGTGCAAGGCTTCCGGCAAGGAGGTGGGCGGCAACTCCTCCGACCGGGAGTAGTGACCTCCAGTCGCCGAAAAGGTGACATTGCGGATATAGACGGCGGAGCCACTAACTGTAATCAGCAGCCACTTCACTAGAAGGGAACCCTAAGAAGCTTTCTTGCTTGGAAATTAAATTTAAAAAAGAAAAAACCAAACACACACAACCCTTACACGGTGAAAATTATCGCAGATTTTTTAAGTATCGATAAGAATACCCATAAAATGACATACATCAGGTCCTAGCCATTCCCATTTAGTCCTTTGAATTTATTATTTAAACCAAGCACAGTTCCAGCCATAATAAGAGTGATCCCATTCCTATATTTTCTATTCTTACAAACGAAAAATCATAGAGAAAACATGAACATTATGTGTTAAATATTTAACAATATATATTTTTTAAAGAATTTATTTGGACCTGATACAACAAATGTTCATACAAAGATCAAAGGGCAATTCATCTACTTCGAAAAACCCATATATACATTTTTTTTCTGTGTACCAAGTGATTATTTAACCCTAAGCACATGTTTCATCTATATTATTTGCTATATACACATATTCCCCACATCTGTGTAAAGTGTTTTTGTTGCCAATACTTAAGTTAAGCATTTCGTACGTATTTAATTTGTATTTAGAGCTAAAGACTAAAGTTTTATACATTTTTTTGATACCAATATATATATATATATTTGTATAAGAAGCGCTAATAAAAAACGCACGACGCATTTTAAAGAAACGAGTTCTACACAAATACACGAGCACCGGCCAAACACATACACACCATATGCTGCGGGTTGGTTTTTTTTTCGTGAGTTTCAACTCAGACTTTGTTGTTTGTTTTTGTATTCGTTTTGGGTTTTGAGATTTTCTGCCTGCCTTCACATTTTTCAGTTTTTATCAAATTTCTCAAGGTCACCTGCTGAGCGGCGACCGAAAGGAAGGTGCGATAAGAACGGAGATTTGATTTTTTGATTTCGAAAATTCGGGAAGGGTCTTGCAGGGTCTTCTTTTTTTTTCAGCTCTGTATTTACAGCGAGGCAAAGTTCAACAAACCATTGTAATTAAACGAAAAGCCAATGAAAATGGGGGCGTGGCAGGGGCGGCGGCTGAGAATCGACGAGAAGGGGGGGTGGCAAGGAGTGGGGCCCAAATAACTGCATTCGCCCGTCGCATGCTAAATAATTGAGCACAATTCGCGCCGAGTTCATTTTATATGCATGCAAAGATTCGCATACAATCCGAAAAATTCTTTAATAATTAAAAAAAAATTATTCTATTAAAACGAAATCTCGAAAACAGGGTTTTGAAACAGTATTAAATATTTATTACCATTTTTTTAAATTTCTAACAATGTTTTTTCGATTTTAAAATAATAAACAGAGTTATTCTGATAGAAAAAAACCCAAACAATAGTATCTTGAGACACTTTATAAGAAATTTTTATTTTTAGAAAAAAATCTATCTGAAATTGTGATCACAAATTAGATTTAAGTGAATGAAAATTGTGATTATTATCGAAAAACCCAGGAACCTTAAATAGTTCCAAGTTAGAATCGGTATACATTTTCTTCCTGTGTAGCACTGTAAATATGTAAGCACGTTTGTATGCTTGGCACACATGTCTGTACTATATTTAACCTTATCGCGTGAATCCGCGAATGCGTGTGCGAAAAAAAAGAATAGTAAGCAAATAGTGAGACAGTCAAATAGTTCACTTTACTCTGCCAATATCCCGATTCGCCGATAGGTGGTATTAGCGAATTGAAATGACACATTTCAACATTCAATTTTCGGACATACACACATTTCGTCGGTTCTTTCTAATTAATAAATTTATGGGCCAGCATTTTCGGGTCTTATCTCTGCTGATACGGTCATTATCAGACTTTTGGGTCTGGCCAACGTGCCCCCTAAAATCACACAAGCACACATACATTCATATTTATTGAGATAAAGCGAAAGTAAACATAAATAACGTATACGTACATAAATGGGAAATTTAAAATATTATACTTGAAGTAGACAAAAAAATCTTTAAATTATATTATTTATAGGTAATAATATGTAGTAGTAGTAATATAGTAATACTTGAATACGTTTTCGGAAAATATAGGAAAATTTTTGTTGTTTCTTACCTAATGTTCACATTTACAAACTAAACTTTTTTTTTAGGAACCTCATAAGTCCGACCCATAATTGTTTTATTTTTCTTGTTTGACATCTTAATAATAAAATTTTTTAATATTGTTAAAGCTTTTTACTGCTGATCGCTATGTTTTTTTCGAGTAAGGGTAGCTAAGCTATCGTTTTTGGAGTAAGCTCCATCAGCTGTTTAACTTTCAGAAGCTTTTAGTTTGAATTTTTCGCCAACCGGCAATTTGAGCTTTGGTGCTGACAGTTCAGCTTTTCTCCTCTAGAATTCTAGCTTGTGGAAATGCAGGATAATGGCTTAAAATTGATATCTTAGCTGTAGGATCTTTAAGGATGCTGAAATATTTTTATAATTTATTTAGACTTATAGTTTTTTTTCGGGAAGATGGGTTACACAAGGTTTTGTTATATAAATTTGTTAAAACATTTTAAAATTCGATACACCTTTTTATAAATACTTATAAGATGCGTTCCTTTTGGTAGCTTACTCGTTAAGATCGTCTTATATCAGTGAAAAATCGAGTACTGACACTATTTTTAAAATATATATGTAGATATATATACATACATAAATATATCATTTAGTTTCTACAGATATTAACCTTTGGCCCGAAAATAACTTCAAAAAATTGCGTAAAGGACAGCTTTTTCCTTTCAAAAATGCGGACAGCACTGCTGGCGGCTTTCTCTCGCTCTCTCCTGTGGCGGCATGCGCCGCTCTCGTGAAGCTGCTTCTGCGAGTGTTTCCCGTTAGCTTTTTAATCATGTGCCACGCTCTGCCTTGCTCCTGTGCCGCAGCTTCCTTGACCCCCCCTCATCATCATCGTACGCATCGCATGGCATTCGCATTCGCGAGAGGAGACGACGCAGTAAAAGCAGCAGTAGCCGCAGCAGCAGCAGCAGCAGCCGCGGCGCAGCAGAGAAGCCGCATCAGCAGCTGCTAAGCAGCAGCAGTCGCAAAATCGCAAGCAGCAGCCACAGTCGCAGTCGCAAGCAGAGCAGCAAGCAGTTGCAAGGGCGCCGCCTCCGTCGAGTTGAGTCCTACTTCGTTTTCTTCGCTTCATCCTCCCTATTTTCTTCGCTCTTTTTCCACCCGTTTTACGCATTAGAAACGTGTCCTGATTTAGCAGTAGTAAAAATAATGTGAAAGGAAAACAAAAACAACAAAATGCAGCAGCACCAGCAGCAGCAGCAGCGGCAGTTGAAGCAGAAGAGGAAGCAGTGAGTGGTACAACGGTAAATCGCAACGCGTGTGCCAAATTCCTTTTCAGCTATTCGCGATTTCTGCTCTCCCTCTCTCTGTTTCACTGCTATTTTCCTTTTGTTGATTTATCAAAAAATATATATTTTAAAACGCTGCTGCTGTTGTTGCTAGCTCTTTTTTTTTATCAGTGTGTGATGTTGTTTTATTTTTTTTAAACAGAAAGTGCGCGAAGTGCAAAATCAGAATCGAAATTACGAAAAGAAAAACAACAGCACGGAAAAGTGCTAAAAATTCACAATAGTCTTAATTAACGGTTGTTTTCCCTTTTGGGGTCGCAACAGGCCCCCCAATGCCCCATCTCTTTCGCGCTCTCTACTCCCCACCTGCATATCATCCTCTCTCCACCTGCTATCCCACTGCTCCTCATTCTCCTCTTCTCCTTGACTACGTCACACATATTCTAAATGGGTGTGTAGGCCGAGTTTAGTGTTGTTTTCATTATTTTTTTTTCATTCGCTTGTAGGCGAGTGTAAAGTGTGTGTGTGTGTGTGTAAGGCAATAAAAGGTCATTATGGTTGTTGGTAGGTTCTAAAATCCCCTCTGCCGCCCAACAACCACAAAAAGCACTCTCAATTAAACAAAAACGCCAGTGCAACATAACATAAAACATCAAAATAAAACACACACCAAAAGCCTTTAAAAAAATTAATAAAAAAAGGATAGGAAAATAGGCGAGAAAGCGACTTCAAAAACGGAAGTTGAAAGAGGCAGAGCCGAAGAAGATGGAAATGGAGAAACTTCCGCTGATAAAGTGACCCAAATATGGCAAGGAAAAACCACACATGTTTAAGAAAATTCAGCCAATAAATAGAAAAGAAAAAGCCAAAGGCACTCTGATACAGAAAGTAAAAAATTAAAAATGTTTCTTATTTTTAATCTTTAAAAAGAAATTCTTAAAAAGAGCCAGCAAAAAACGAATTAAGATTATTAAGATTATTAAGAAAATACAATGTGTGTAGTTCTCTCACAAAAAGTTGTAATAACAAATTAGCCAGTCTTAAAAAATAATGAAAGCTTAAAAAAATATTTAAAAAATACCCCAGAGTTTAAAAAGTATTAAATACTTAATAGATTTTAAAATTAACACAAAATCTTGCTTTGAACATGACGAAAATAATAATAATACTTACCAAAAGACTCCAATTTAAATAAATTATGAATTTAAATTCAAATGAAACGCCATTAATGCTTTCAGATCATTATTAGTCCATAAAAAATGTGTTTATCAGCAGGAATGAATCCAGTTTAATAGAAACCCGGAGTAAATCAATTAAATTTAATTCAAAAAGGGCAACAAAAACAACGCAGGACATAAAAATAATGATTAGCAGGGTGCTTTTATTTTCGGGGGATAGAAATAAAATTGGCAAAATGAAAGCAATGCCATTTTGTTGGTAGGGTCATGTCTTTTTATTTCATTTTGCTTCTTTTTTTTTTTTGAAGGAGGGGTGTTGGTGTGTGTGTGTGTGTGCGGGGCTTCAAGTGCCCCGCCCCGCAGCCCCTTGTGAGCCCCATTCTTATCGCTGAAGAGTCACGTTTTTGACCCATTTTCACATGCTGGGCCTAAGCCCCGTTCAGATGGCATAAAAGCTGCTGCTCTTCTTCGCCCATCAAGCCATTAACCCATGCAGCCAGCCACTTAACCCTCGAGTGGCTCTCGCTGATGTAATGCCATTCGATTTGATTTGCCATGGTTAACCGGATTTGCTTGCCACATAGCCACATAGTCATTCGGCATTTTGCGGTTCGCTAGCGCGCCTATGTAAAGAACTACACTGAACAAAATTGTTAAGCGACTTGAGATTATTTAGATTGAAGACAGAGAAAATTATAAGAAATTTAAAAACCAGTTAGAATTAACTAAAATAAATAAAATGATATTTTAAAAACTTTACATTAGATTTGAACGCTTTCACTGCATCCACAAGATAAAAACACCTCAACCATATTTTGTATTTTCCAATAAATCATAAATATAGTATTTTTTTTTTAAGTAGTATCCTTTTGCCTTTAAAAAATCCCTTTTCTATAACAAAATCTCTCCATTTCCCCTTTTGTACATATAAATATAAACATTTGGCTTGCATCGCATTTTGTTTGTTTTTCCAGTGGAGTTCCTACACATTTCCAAGCTTTCGTACCCTGCACTTGGCCCATTCATTTCTCTCAGTGCACATATGTTAATGTCCGTGTGTATGTGGATCAGAGTGTAGGATTCGCTGATTACTTGCCACATGGGTGACGAGATAAGTCAGTAAGTTGATGGCCCCAATTTGCGTACGACTCTAATTTGTTTGCTTTTTGGCTCCCATTAGTTAACCCATTGGTGCCCCAGCGGGTGACCAGCGTCGCCTTGTTGCCCAGCGAATCCCCAGTCGCCCAGTTGCCGGCCGCAATGTGCCACTGACACGCCCCCGGGGCTTCTCTATCCGGCCATCCCCAGTCGGACCTAACCCCACTTGTCTTATCGCACGTGCCCGCCAGGACATGGACATGGAGTAGAAAAATTTAACTCGAGCCACTGGAAAAGCCATAAAACTGGAAAGCCGAAATACCAAGCGAACCGACTGAGGCGCTCCTCCCCCCAACACACACACAAAACGCACAGACACACAGGCGCTAGCAAAAGGACTCGTCTATTGGTGAGTATTCCAATTAGAGGCAGAGAGAGCCCGATAACAAGTGCCAGAGATCACTGACAGCGCGATATTTGTATCGATATGTTTCGATATTTATGAAATAATTCTTATAAGTGGTTAGATCCTTACAAAAAGTCATAGAAAAGTCTTCGGTTTTGTGCAATAATCAATAAAACGAGGCATAAGTTTAAAAAAAAATTAATTTACTACTTTTAAAAACGCTTTAAATTTATTTTCCGTTTATAGGAAAGAAAGAAAAAAATGCATTATAATTAAAGTTTATAATTTTCTTAATTTTCAGATAGCCCATTGGCTGGGCTTTACTCCAAACTGGCCCATCAATTTTGGTTCTCTTACCCGCCACCGGGCGCTGGCGGCGGTTCCTCAAGTGAGTCTTTCGGTTTCCGCATGTGGGGCATCCCTATGGTTTGGACCCTCTACCACTTGTTATCCTTATAGTCCCCTCAAAACCCTTGAAACCCAAACCAAAACCCAGAACAAAAACCAAAACCAAAAAATCAAAAAAAACAAAAGAAACCGATCCCACTTCGTTTGTGTTGTTCGTCCCTCGATGTCTATGTAATCTGATTGATCGATATAACCGATATAACAGTGATCATGAATATAGCCCATGTTTAGTCCATAGGCAGTGCGATTATCGTTTATTCCTTGGTTTGTCTTTTTCGTATAACTAGGCCATCCTGTGAGTCCTCTCTCTGTATATCTATCTGTATTTTATATATATATGTATATTATCCTTACATATGCATATGTCTGTATGTGGTACGTTTGTTAATAAGTGACTCCTCTCTTCGTCTACATATATAAACCTAGTTGTGTACGCCACATATATCTCTCTTATATATATATTGTCAATGATTTCCATTCCCTTTTGTTGTTGATCTTAGTTAGGTAACAATATATATATATATATTGCCACCGTATAACGTATATATAGCGTATCTCATTTGACTGTAGTCAAAGTAGCCAAGAGTACTAGAACCAGAGCCATCAATTGAAGAGAGAGGTAATCGGGAACAGTGAATATAGGTTATAGAATTATGATCCCTGGTTTCCCTTAGTTTTCTATGATTTTTCCTAAGCGACCGCTATACGTTCTCATAAGTAGTGCAATCATTTAGAAAGTGGGGCTTGGTCAACAACTTCAAGATATCCGAGATCGGTTGAATATGGGTTATATTATTAGGCTTGGTTGTTGGCTACTTCCCAAATGATAAGGCTAAGATTTAGTTTAAATTCAAGTACTAATAATTAAAGATTTGTGTTTTGTCCTTCTTTTCTTTGCTCTTCTTTGATTGTATTGTCTTCTATTTTTGACACACAAAAAAAAAAAAAACAAAACTGTAGCCAGTTCATATTGTAAACGCATAAGGAATAAAGCATAACAAAAATACAAAATACGAAAAAATTAATAAAGAAAAAACAACAAATTATATATCCATCAGAATCGAATCAAATACTACAAAAAAAAAAGAAAACTATACAGAGATTGAGAGAATCTTCGTGTGCTAGGCGATCGCTCCCTCTCTCTCTCTCACTCTTCAGCATCTCTCTCCCGCTCTCTATCTATCTTCCTATCTCTGTCTATCTATATGTATCTATCTCTTTCCGAAAAGACACACACAGACACTCCGCACTCACCTAACGGTTTAAAAGGATTCCATTCCAATCGTTTCGGTTTCGCGTCGCGATCGTGATCTAAAAATTAACTAAATGCTATTAAAATCGTTAACAAGAACTAATATCAAAATCGACACAACAACAATTACAATTACAACAACAAGAACATCAACAACAACAACATCAACATCATCACAACAAGAACAACAACATCTGATACACTTTGAGGTAAGGAAGTATTTCTTTCTCACTGTCTCACACACTCCGCCTCTCTCCGTCTCGCTCTCTCTCTCTGTCGCTCTGTCTCTCTATCTCTCGCTCTCTGTCTTTCTCCATCTGGTCTCGTAGTGTTGGCTAAATGGAATTTCCACCATTAACCCATACAGAAAAAAAACAAACCCTTTTAAAATCCCCCCCTTTTTAGACCCGATAAACAAAGAAAAAACCCCCCTTGCATACATAGTTGAAAGTGATTCCGTTATTCCGCCGTTCCGTTCGTTGGTCGTTCCGTTACATGTAGTTCGTTTCGTTCCACGTTTCTTGTTTCCCCTTAGTTGTCTTTCTTTTGGTTTAATTTTTTTGTTGTCGCATTTTTTGTAGCGCTTTGAGTTGTTGATGCTGACGATGATGATGATGATAATTATGACGATGATAATGATGGATTCTAATGATGTCGCATCTGTGTGTGGGGGCACACATAAAGGTGTGACATGAATGGAACGGGGTCAAAGGAAAGGAAAGTGTTCTCACGTTGCCTGTCAACTTGTGGCATCCAGTGTTCCACTTCACTCTTTGAAATCGCCCAAAGTGCTGCGAACGTGGGCTTTTAATGGGCAAAGTACTGACTGAACACGGTGACAGTAGAATTATGTAATGAATGAGCTAATGCACAGATGGACTACATTTTAAATGTAGGAGCCCCTCAATTAAAAGTTGGAGAATTTCAAGCTCTGCACCAATTAAAAGTTTAATAACTGTAAAAGCAGACATGGTCACTCTATTAATCCTATTAGCAGCATCATGCTTTATAACTTGTAATGGTCACACTGGTGTACATACTCAATGAAACATATATATATATATATATATGATTTAAAAGCAGCTTTCGCTGCCCGTGCAAATGGCTTCAATTTAATGTCATTTATTTCTAAATTAATATAAATGCGGCTTTAGCCATCGCTGCTGCCTTGCCGAAGGCTAACGGTTCTTGTGGTGGGTAGGCTAACGGTTCTGAAACGGTATAGACAGCAACCGGTTGAAGCCAAGGCCAAAGCTCAAAGCTCAAATATGCATGGCGCCATATGTACATGTACAAGCCAAATAAAACCTACGGGCAGCAAACATTTGTTGAGCAGTTGGCCGCAGACCGCTTCTCTCTGTAGATATGTACATACATAAGCCATAATAAATACTAGATAAATAACTACAAATACAACGTAAACTTTTCGCAGAGTATTAAAGTTCTTTTTTCCAGTTGTAGTTATAAACATCTAAAGGAAACTTAAGCTCAAAGTCACTAGTGAAATAACTGAAACGTAAAATCCAACTCAAAACTCAACCGCAACAAATGTCTTGTGCTAGTTAGTTGAAAGTGTGACCAGTGTCTTTGCAAAGTGCGCCCTCAGCCTGGCCACACTGCATAATTTCTTTTCTTTGCCGCGCAAAATGCTTGAGCTTAAAAGGCAAGCCAAGATGCCACTAATTGGGCCGCGGTCAGTGTCTAGTGTCGAGTGTTTAGTTTTTTAGTGTTTTTTTTTTTATTTTTTTTCGGGTTCACAGTGTCTTTCCGTTTTGCAGTCTTTCAGTTCCTCGGCCGTTAGTCCGGCGCGCTTAGCGCTGTTCAGTGTCAGTGTCGCCTGGCTCTTCGAGGGCAACTGACGGCTGTTGATTCTTCCACGGCGCACCTGTCACCTGTCGAAAGGTGCGTAGGGTGGAATGTCGCCGCCCCGCTTGAGTCGCTACTTGATGGCCGTTCGTGGGCGCGACGGGGAGCGTAAGTAGGCGGCAGTTCGGCAGAAGGGGGCGCGCGTTTCGTGGCCTTCAATAATTGTGTTTATTTTAGTGTGTGTTTTGCCAGCTGTAGATGCATGCTGCAAGTGAAAATTGTTGTGTTCATTTCTATATAAATTTTCTTTTTGTGTTTCCTCCCTGCCCCGTACTTGTGTATGCCTCCATTTAGCACGTTCAACATGTGTGCATGTGTGTGTAGTTTGCATAGCCAATGACAGAAACAAATTAAAAATTAAAAAAAAAAAGTAAAATATTAAAATCTATAACGAATTACTATTGACAACAGCTTGAACATTTCCATCTCTCTCTCTCTCTCTCTTCCCCGTCTTTCTCTTTCTCTCTCTGTTCCTCTTCCCACTCTCTGACTCTCTCTTTTCTCCCCCTGTTTTACTTCTGAAACTTTTCTTGGTTCTTAACCAATAATTCTTTATTTCCGTTTATTTTCATTTTAAAAATGTATTTTTTCTGTTGGTATTTTTCTCGTATTTTTCTGGTATTTTTCTTGTAAAAAATTATCTCTCACCCTCCTGTAGACAGCAAAAATTCGCAGACGGACGAGGAAAAGCAGCGCGATCGACAGCGCAACGAGCGAGAGGCCAAAAAGGAAGAGCAGGACGCCATCAACTACAAGGTGAGTGTGTGGGTGTGTGCGTCTCTCTCTCTCTCTCTGTCTCTGCCTCTCCCTATCTATTTCTATCGCGCCTAAATTCGGTGTATATCCGTATGTGTGTGTGTGTGTGTATGTTCGCCACGCGTGTGAAATTCCAATAACATATATATATATATATATATATAATCGAAACTAAATCGAAAACGAATCGAAAAGAGAGAAAAAATCCTACATGAACAAAATTTAATGAAAATTTAACAAAAAGAAAAAACAAAAAGTATACAGAGAATCTGCTAAATGAAAATTCAAATCAAAATGAAGCAGCAATAATGATAACGATAACGATAACGATGGCAATGCGATAACCACTTAACCTGATAGTAAGAATGCACTTTGCGACAATTGCATGCAAACAGCGCGACAAGGAGCAACGCGAGGCCCGTCTGCTGGACTTTGAGATCCGGCGCCAGCAGAAGCGCGACGAGCAGCAGCAGCAGCGCCAGCAGCAGCAGCAACTGCAGCAGCATCGCGAGCAGCAGCACCAGCAGCGGGAGCAGCAGCGCGAGCAGCATCGCGACCAGCAGCAGCAGCAGCGGGAGCAGCAGCAACAGCAGCAGCAGCAGCAGCAACAGTCATCCAGCGAGAAGAGTCCACCCACCTCGTCCACCTCGCAGCAGCATCAGCATCAGGTGCACCAGCAGCAGCAGCAGCGCCAGCATTTGCATTTGCAGCAACAGCACCTGCAGCAGCAGCAGCAGCCACAGTCGACGGGCAGCGGCAGCAGCAACACCCCCGTCACCCCCAAGTTGCAGACCCCGCCCCCCGATCGCTCGCTGCCGCCGGCCTTTCGCAGCCGCTCCATCGAGCGGGAGATTCTCTACGAGCGCAAGCGATTCTCACAGCCGGAAGCCGGCGAGATCAAGGTTTTCCATCATCAACCCCAGCACCAAGCTCCTCCCAGTACCCCCCCTCTCTGCACCTGCATCTGCCACCCCTGCACCCTGCAACCTGTTCCCCAACCAATCGATCCTAGTTCCTGGAGAAAAATCGCTGTTTGCCTGCCAGGAAACGAGCTAAAGTTTTGGCATTATGTTTTATTATTAATTTATATATTTTAAAGAATTAATTTACTATTAAAATGTAGTTAGAACTATTTTTTATTTGTTAAATTTATCGGGTAATGTATTTAACATGAAACCTATTTTTATTTCGCACAGAAAATCTGTTTCTTACATAATATATTATTGGTTTTCAATAGAACTTAAACTAAACTACATAATATTTTAATAAGAAATGTAATAACTGAATAGTTTATAGTTTTAGCAGTCGTTTAATGTATAATTTTTGATTGCAAACATTTGTTAAGACAAGTTTTTTTATAGTAATGTTTGTTTTAATATTTTTCTAAGTCATTTAAATATTTATTTTTCTTTATTTTGTATGACAAGTTTTACTTATTTTAGGCTTTCCTTATTTCCTTACTATGTACTCTTTAATCATGTTTTAAATATTTATATATTTTCCTTTTAATATCTTAATTTTTTACAAACTAGATCTTAAAGATAATCTAATATAGTATACATTTTTTTAGTTATTTTAAAAGTGCTTTATACATAAATTAGTATTTAAGCTCATTCTCCTTATTTTATTTTCATTGAATTTTGTTTAAACCTTTTATGTCCGATTTCAATCACTCGTCGTTCCCCGATTTTTTTTCCAGCATTACCTAAAAATGTTATTAACAAGTTTTAATTTGTTTTTAACAAACTCACCTTGCATAGGAGCTCGACAGCACCACAACATCATCATCCTCCGCCCAGGCGACTTTTCCGGGCAGAGCAGCGGCGACAGGAGCGACAGCGGCGCCTGCGAGCGGAAGTGGAAGCGGTAGCGGGACAGCAGCAGGACAAACGACGACATTGGCGGGGCCGCCGGCAACGGCCGCAGCTGCCACAGCTGCCATCATCCCGATATTGCCGCTCGGCGTTGCGACGCTGCGCGATGATTCCACCGAGTCCGAGCAGTCCGTGACCTGTGCACATAGCCAGCTCGATGCCTACCATCGCATCATGTGAGTAGAGTCCTTTATTCTTATCATATCAATTATTTTAATATTATATTAAATAATTAATTATATCAAAATGGAAGCGGATGACAGTAATTATAATAAGACAGGAAAATTAACTCAATTAGGTTAATTTATTTGGATTTATCAAGCGATTTATCGGTTTCATCGATTTTTTTTTATTAAATAATCTATTTTCTATATCAAAATGTAGGGAGAAGTCTGCCAAAAGGGATTGATTGCCTCAATATAGGTTTAGATTTTGTTAAAAATATTAATAAAATAAGAGCTTCGATAATTATTTGTAGATATAAAGAGAAATGTAAGATTAAGTGAAGGGGACATTCGATATATCTTTCCAAATTATCTTTTCAAATTATACTCTATAATGCAAGTTACAATTGCAGCAAACTCGATGGAAATACTCCACATTTAGCTATGTTCCTGTAACTTAATTAATAATTAGGTAAACATGGTACAAATAAATAAACATACTCCATATTTAATGCCCACATTTCAAAGAGATGCTCCAAATTAAAACAGAAGTGTAAACTTAATTAATAGCAATCGATAAATGTCTCTTGAATCGATGTTGTTAATTGTCACTTTCTCGAGCAATTACTTTGCAAACAATTGTCTTAATTTGAAAGGTAAAACAAATGAATGTTTTATTGGCATATTATTTTTCCCAGCCCTCGATATATGTGGGGAAATTGAAGAACAACAAGTTCAGTGCTTATGAAATGAAAACAAACAGAGTTTTTAATCGAAGCCCTCGACAGGCGGCTTCTGATATTCAAATTGTATTCGGTGGGGCAGGTAAACATTTGCAGGGGCTCGTGTGTGTTTTTTCGGGGGGCAAAGGGCTGTTCCTTTCAGAAAAATATAAACATATTTATACAGTCGCGTTTTATTTGTGTTCTCGTTCCGTTTGCATCATTTAAACTGCGCTCGTTAGCATTAAATCAGGCAGACCTTTGGCCTGGGGTCATTCGGCGAATTTTCGCGATTTTTATTCGCATTTTCTCCATTATTTTACATTATTTTTCTCTCCGTATTTCTCTCTTTCTCAACCGATTTCGCTCTCTGCTCGGGTGGGGGCTTTCTCTCTGTCTCTCTGAAAGCTTGAAAGTGCAGCAAGAGAAAAACCGCTTTTCATTTCTAACACCCCCTCCCCTCCACCGACTGACATTCAAGCAGATTTGTTAATAATTAATGTGATTAAATAGAATGGAAGGGGGTGCCTGGGAAACTTTACCAAAAGTTCCGAGAAAGAGTCCCCCGATTTGCATTGGCCCTGAAAGGTATGCTATGAAAGTTGCATGTAGAATGTCAAGTCCACGTAAAATCAAGTATACGCCATGTGGCACCTCGGAGGCAGCTGCAGTTGCATGTTCACAGGTGGCGCCAGTGCAAAATCACTCACAAGAACTTGCAACTATAAGGAAATTATTATCTAATTAAAGCTGTAGTTGAAGCAGTTTTTATATATGTCTAAAATGGTAAATAAATATATAAAAAGTTTAACAATTAAAATATATGATTATTAATATTCCTATGAATACTTTATTGTGCTTTCCGCTAAGTAAGATTTAATTTTTCTAATTTAATTTTGCTTAACTTAAATTTTTGCTTAAAAGTTGGGACAAGCTACTGAAAAATCATAGGAATAACTATAACTTTTAAACTTAATAATTTAGGATCATTTTAAATGTATTTAACAGACCTAAAATATACTCAAAATGAACTGTAAACATTTCCTTAAAAGAAAATATTTAATTTAAATTTAAAAACCCTTATCTACATTTTGTTTTTTTAGAGGAAGAGTTTCAAAGTTTCTATAAATCCTCTTAAGGGTTTATTGAAAATGTTTTTTTTCTTTAAAATTCGTTTAGAACTTTGATTGTTTTTTGTTCTAGTTAACCTTATATTAAATTCGTTCAAGGTCTAGCAGGTCTTTATGTAACTTCTTGAATAATTGAAACTACAACTCAAAGTGGCTCTGTGCCTTTTTTTCCTGGTTCCCAGCTGCCCTTCAATTTGACTCGGCAATTGTGATTGGCAAATTACATGTTGTCAATCTGGCCTCAAATTAAAATAGTTAATTTTTCATTAGAACAAAGTCCTTAACAGTGCCCAGTGCCCAGTGCCCGGCGCCCACACATACGCATATGTACGTATGGCCAGAGACCAGGTGCATTCTCAAACATTACATTACATTACATTGCATTTGTTCCTTCTCGGCCAGGACTATATTGTGTGTGATTTGGCACAGCTTGCAGTCTGCCAGCCACAGTTCCGGCCATCGGATCGAAGCAATTTCCCCCTCGACATTGGCCAGTGTTTATGTCTGCATTGGGTATCCGTAAGTGACTAATAATTGCCGGGCTTTCAGCTCTTAATTTCGGAAGCGGAACGGCGCTAAGTGTTGCTTAATATTCTAACGACTGACCTCCCCCGTGCATTGTGTATTTAAATATATACAATACTGTATACTATAACGTGTGTAGTAAGTGCTCGGTGTTTGTAATGGCCGTTGGCAAATGACTTCTTCGCATTTATCCATTATTCATTATTAATATCCTGGGGTATGACCGGTTAGCATATATAAACATGTACTATATTTATGTATGTGTCGAAGGTCGCCAGCGGCGCCATTTGTGCAATATTTGAATAGCTTCCAGCCAAAGACTTGAGGGGGTATGCCTCTTGCATTTTTCAACAATTAAAAACTGAATTTTCTTGGCCTAAATACGAGTATTACTAAGCAGAAAAAATTAAATTGATTGATTGATTTGCAAATTTTGTAATATTTTCCATTTCGATACACTGTTAAAATATATTCGAGGTGACCGGGAAATACATATATATTTTGCGTGTGTGTGTTAAATTCATGCCACGATTCGCTATGCACTCCAAGTGAATTTATATTGCCTACTTATAAGGGCGGCCGTAAAATTCCCCCCAAAGATATCGCAGCGAAATCACACCTTAAGGATGTGCGGCATGAGGATGTGATCGGTGCTCGGTAAATATTTATGCGGCAGTTATATGCACGTATCGGTTGCATATACACCCATACATATATCCAGTAAATAGGAGGAAGTATATATGTATGGAGAAAGTATATATAATATATATTTCGTGTGCATTGGATATTTATCCTTAGGCAGAAGGAAGAAAAAGGCCATGTAGGCCCCAGAGAAAAAAGCGGAAAAGGCAATCTCGTAAAAAACACGCACTGCCATCCATCTACACACACACACACAGACACTCTGGGCTGGAATTGTCATTGCAGGACACCGACTCACACAGAATGGCAAGGACTCTCGAAGACAGACTCCCACTTACACACACTCCCACAAGGAGAATAAAGAAACATGCCGGGCCAATTTGCAACCGCAAAAGAAGAAACACTATTGGGAGCGAGTGAGAGGAAAGAGAGGGGCACACATAAAAGAGCAGAGAGAGAGAGAGGGAGAGACCGAGAGAGAGAGTAAGAGAGAGTGCGGCCTATTGATGGTGGACTTTGCCGAATTGGGACACGTGCGTTTCTCCAAAATTCACCACAAAAACAGAGAGGCAGCCGAAAAAAGCTCAGATGCTTAAATTGCGCGCGCTTGCTCTCTCTCTCTCTCCATCTCTCTCTCTCTCTCTTATTTTGGCTCTCTATTGTCCCTTCTCTTGCTCGGTTTGCAAGTGTTTAAAAATTTAAACAGAACCTGAATCGGAAACTAAGTCCTCCTAAAATTAATAGAGAAATTGCTATCAATAAAAGTCAGCGAAAATAGAAAAGAAGTGTTGGGGAATGCCCTAAAGAATTACCACTGATCGGTTGGTCTTTTAGACTCTACAACTGGGTAGGGATTTTATTTAATATATTATTATTTATTTCTATTTAAATAGGTTTTATTTAATGCCTTCTTAAAAAGTGATACATATATATGTAAGTGTAAAAATGATTATTAATTTTTTTAAATATAGGAAGTATATCAAATATTTATTGTGGTTGATGTAAAACATAAAGCTTACAAAAATATACAATTTATAAAATATAAGTTTCAAATAGAATTAAATATTTTAAATAATATTATTCATAAATGGATAATAACTTCGCAAGAATCGGCTAATAATAAAAATTGAGAGAAGTATAAGTTTTCTTATATAATAAATATGATATTAAGTCTAATAAATTAATTTATTAACAATTATTACTTATTGAGATGGAATATATAAAACAAATAATATATTAATAATATATAATTCGTAGGGTATTTCTAGTTCCGACTCTCTCTTCAACTTTTACGCTCTGCTCATGTTTTATTTTCGTTTTGTTGTTTCTCTGCTGTTTCCTTCGGTTTGCAAATAACACGTGCATTTGTCGTAACTGCCCCCTTTTCCCGTTCCCCCCCCCATTGGCGCCCTTCGTCGTACCGCCCACTGCCCACCGCCCCGAATTTGCTCGGTTACCGTTACGTTCTGTTTTTGCACAAACGTTCGTTCGGTCGCTCGCTTCGCCTCTCTTTCGCCACGTTCTCTCAGTGCTGCCAGTTTTTCGTTGGCCAAAAATAGCCAAGAAAGATTTATATTTTGTCCAGAAAATAGAAGTAAGAAAAATTAATTAATTTTATTAGTTTATGCCATTTTTTAGAGTGTAACTAAAGGATTTTGGTTTTGAATTATGTTTAAATAGTGTTATTTATTACTGTTAGCTTGATTTTTGCTTAGAATTTGAAGGGAAAAAATGTGAATGGGTTTCCTACGTGGCGTATACGTAATATGGCATTTATACCACATTTACAAGTCAGTTTGTCACTAAATTTGTAAATTTGCTGATTGGTAGATAAAAATATAAAATATTAAATGATATAAAATATTATTAGGTTTGAAAATATATTAAAATTTTCTTGGGAAAATTATGTTGTTGTTTGGGCTGTTCTACATGGCGTATACGTAATATGACATTTTTTGAGGCAGTCTGTTTCTAAATCTTGATTTTTAATTATTGGTAGCTAAAATATTTGACATTTAATATTAGATTATATAAATATGTTGATACAGGGTAGTGTTTTAGCTTATTTTAATAATTTTTATAGGGTCAAGAGTATTTTCTGTTCTGTTTTATCTCACAAAAACTTGAAATATGTTTTACTAAAATATAAAAAGATAAAACTTATTTATATTATATTATAAATATATACAATATACAATATTGAAAGCTAAAAAAATTTCAAAATTGCTTATATTTTACCAAACAAATAGCCAAATAGCCTAATATCCAGTCCTGGCCACCAGTCCAGCTGGCTTTGCTTTTCCCTCTGCGCTCTGGTCACTGTTTCGCCAGTTTGCATTTTCCGATTTCGGCAGCGAGGCCGAAAAAAAAAAGAAAACAGTCCGTGTATGTTGCTCGGCGATTGAGAAAATGAGCAAGTGCGAAAGTGAGAAAGTGAGCAAGTGGGAAACTGAGCGAGTGAGCGAGTGGCGAAGCGGCGAGGCTTCTGGTCCTCATTGCGGTGTTACGTGTTTCGCGTGTCAGACGCTTCGCTACGCGTCGCGCGCGCTCCGTTTGGCGGCGACCATTTGGGCGAAATTATTTAATAACAATTTATAAATAATTGTAAAATAAACAAGAGAAGCGAAAAATGAGACTGAGACTGAAAAGAAAATAAACAAGAGAAAAGACAATGACAAAGTTCGAAAGAAAAAAAATAACAAAGCCCGAAACTGCACAGAGAATGCCAAATGTTTTTAGCAAATGCCTTCTTTTTTTTCTGTTGTTGCTAGTTTTTGTTTAGTGCCAAAAAAAAAGGAATAATAAAAGAGGAACAAAAAAGAATATGAAGAAATACTTATATGTGTGCTGCGGCAAATAAATATGCTTATAAATCATGGCTGTCAAAGGAGAGCTCTGGCTAGAAGCAGAGGCTTCGCGAGAAGGTCGGGGCAGTGATTTCGTTGCGTTTACCGTTAGCAGTGCCGTTACATGTGCCCTGGCGTGTGTAAACATTGCCGTTACACACGGTGCGGTGGCCATATTGTTTTGGAAAGAAGCACCGAGCACACAGAGCACACATAACGCATACGCAGCGTGGTCCGAGGCAACTCGCAATATTCCGGTTAATCCCTCACAGTGCCCCCCCAAGGATGTGTGTTGTTAATTGGCAGACCTAGAAGAGAGCCATCAGTTCGTATTGGTTTTTTTTTTGTCACTAATTACACGGGGTCTATGCAATTTTCTTGTATTTTGTTTTTTATGTGTGTCAAATCAATGTTGATGTGTCCCTAGTTAGGTATTTATATAATTTAGTTGAGGAAAGTGCATTGTAAAGTATTTTGAGCTGCAAAATATTGATTTACGATATAATTATAGAAGGTTATAAATCTTTAATTGATAGGAAATTAGGAAAATAAAGCAGTTTAAGGTGTTTAAAATTAATAAAATATAATAAAGTAAAGGAAATGGTTATGTTTTACCCAATTTTATTTGTTTAGGTTTTTATTTTAAGTCTGTTTTATTTTTTCTAAAATTAAATTATTGAATTATAAATAATTTGAGGTGTAAAATATTGATCTAAAATCGAAATATAGATGCTTTATACCTTTTTTTGATAGTCAATTTGAAAATTTCAGCAACTAAAAGTATTTTAAAGTAATAAATTATAATAAAGTAATAAAAATGTGAGTGGTTTAACCAAATGTTCCGTTTATATTATAATTTTAAGCTTCTTTTAATTTTTATAAAATTAAATCCTGCCTAGAAGTCTATAGTTAAGCTGAGAATCTAAAATAATATTACTAGTTAGTTAATTACTGAAGTAATTAAAATTATCAAGCTAAACAACCAAGGACAAAGGTTACAGTTTGTAATAACAAAACTGTATTTTATTCTTCTTAAAAGACCTGCCTTACATATTTCTTTCCTTATTTCTATAATTATAAAACCTAAACATACTGATACTATCAAGTGTGCTCTATATATCTTATTAAACTCTCTTGTTCAACTGCCTCAGAGCATATTTTAAATTTCCAACACAAAATCGAATGCTGTAAATGTCTCCCCTTGGATAAAATGATTTAATTCAGTCAAGTAGAAAATATATACATTCCAAATACAAGTTAAAAATGTCTCTAGAGATGAATTATTCACTCCTATCTAGCTGATATATGGTTCTATCCCCAATATCTATTGCATATTTCTGAGGCATTGAGGCATCTCTTTGCATTGTAGGCTGATTTGGGTTGGCACTCTGCCTCTTCTTCTACACACACAAACACACAAACATACACACACACTGGCACACTCAATGCGGAGGATACCGTTATAAACAAAAGGCAGGACAACATCTGTGCCAAAAACCATTTCCCATGTGTGCCTTTTTGTGTTTGTGTTTGTGCGGTTTTTGCATGTGTGTCAACGCTCTAATTTTTCGGGAAATGGTCTGGACGGGAAAGGGGGAAAAATATTCTTCTGGGGGAAAATATTCTATGGAATTGGGAAAAGTGAGTAACAGGGGGGAAAATGTACGCAAAACAAGAAAAAAAAAAAACAAAAATGGTTCAATAACTCCGCGTGCGCAACTTTAATGTCGTGTGAATTGCATTCGATTCAGCGGCAGCAACAGGAAAAAATTGTGTTTAGTAAGTAATTATCCAGTCACGCCACAGTCTCTGTTTTTTTTTTATGTATTTGTATTTTTTTTTATTAGTCTGTGATTGTGTTGGTGTTTGCGGCTGATATCGATAAACCCCGTCGACGACTTGCCACAATTCCCCCAACTTAGACGTAAAGAACAAAACCAAAAGGCAGGCAAACATACAGTGGGGATTGTGTAAAAAGGATAGATTAGCTAAGGGAAATTATAGGAAAATATAGGAATTATTAATAATACAAGCTTTATAATCTATATAACTTTTTAAACAATATTTATATGGCTAAGGAAAATCTAAGATACATTTAGATCCCTTAAAAAAATGACTTAAGGTATTGATTTCTTATTGCTAGCATTCTACAAAGGTTCAAAATCTTTAGCCAGTTGAAAAAATACTATTTCTAGATGCCTATCATATCATCCAAGTGCTATGCCTACCCATAAATCTATGCCACATAATGAAAATATTGTAAAAAAAGAATTATTAATTCTCCTAATTATTAATAGGTCAGACTTAGTTGCCTTCATACATTTCTGAGTAGTTCAAGTCCCTCGTAGTTTGACTGTAGTGCTCACACGAACGAATAAAAATCACTCGGTTTGCTGGCATGTGGAGTGCAGGGGGCGGAGTTCAGTGGGTGGTAATATCCTTGCCCTGCCTTGCCTTGCCTTGCCTTGCCCCTGGGCTCCGGCATAACCTTGTTGATTCAACTCCGCCCCAGCCGGCCCTGATGGGAATATAATGCAGCCAAGATTCGGTTATGGGAAAATCGGTAAAGGGAAAATCGGAAAGGGGGAAAAATGGATAAGGGTAAAGGAAAAACCTAAATAAAAGAAAGAACAAGAAAAGTCGGAAGTTGGGAGACTCCACAAGGGACTTTGACTTTGGATTCGTGTGAGAAATGTAATTTCAATATGACATGCCACGTGTCACTCGATCTGGCCGCTGATATGGGATATGGAAAAATGGGAAAATGGGCAATTGCATAAGATTGTGGCTTAGATTTAAGCTTGGCGAAGAGAGGGAGAGGAAAAGAGTGGAGATTAAAGGCACAAATTGCTGACAAGTGTAGTTTATTAATTGAATGAAATCCGTTTTTAATCCGACTTCAGGACATTTCATTTTAATTGAAAGGATTAGAAAAGGCTGGGAAATGTTTGAGTGCCTGTCAGCCAGGGCTTTCAAAGGCTTTATAAAAATTATAGAATATATTTTTAAGGGAATGGGAGTCAATCTCTTTAGTTTTTTTAAATTATAAACTATTGGAAAACTATTAGCTACAACTAAACTTAGCATTATTTTCTTCTTTTGCTGAAATTAAAAAACATGTTAAACTTTCCCACTTTAAGTCCCTAAACGATCAGTTTTTTCTTTACCAAAATTTCAAGTATGTCAAAGGAAATTCCTGCCACTTCGGACCCATCATTTTCGGCGGCAAACATTTAATGTGGCAGGCCTATATCCGTTTCCGGTGTCCCTTTTCCTGTTTCCCGTTGCCCTCTTGTCCGCTTCCTCTTTTGCGTTCGCCATATTTTCCGCTCTAATCGATTATCGAATGCTTTATGCATGCCTGAGTGCACTTTTCCCGAAAAATGGCCAGCAAACAGAGCGCAGCCGGAACGGAATCCATATCTATATCCGCATATTCTCGAGGCCCGTATCCGCCGTAACCGTAACTGTAGCCGTAGCCGTTGCCGTTGCCGTATTCATTTCGCCGTAGGCCGGTCATCGCGTCAGTGGGTCACGGCTTCCCTCTCGCTCTCTCACACTCTCTGGCTCCCCTGCCTCTCCCTCCCCCTCTCTCTCTCTCTCACTCTCTCTCCCTCTGTTTCCCTCTAGAGGGAAAAGCCGAAAAATGGGAGAGGAAAATGGGGGAAATTGAGAGCGAGCCGGAGAGGAATGCGGCATATCGACCGGTGTTGGTGTCACGCCATGCTGCGGTTGCTAAAAAAAAAAAAATATGTAAGAAAATAAGAAATATACAAAGACATAACAGGAAAAACAGAAAACACATACAAGCACACACACACACACATGCATATATGCACATGTGTATTATATATTTATTTTATTATTTGCACTTTTGGCTACGTGCTGTGCCAAAAAAGGCGGAATACCAAAGCCTATGGCAATTCCTTTGAGCCTCACTCACACACACAGACACACACTTGTTCTATAAACACACATACAGACACAGAGAAATCACACACACACACACACACACATATGAGTTGCAGTTGCAGTTGCAGTCAAGGTTGCCGTGATGTTGATGATGTTGCAGCTAGAAAGTAGCAGGCAAGTACCTTAAATTGGATTTTTCCTTATGCCCCTCCGTTCGTGCTGCCAGCTGTCTCCTTCAGCCAGCCAGGCACTGAGAGAAATATAAAGCTGGAATATATATAAAGATAAATATAGATATATATAGATTAGAGATCAGCTTAACAGAAACTTAACTTGAGCAAGTGAAAGGACATAATTACTTGAACTTGAGTTAAATCTTTTAGGTTTAATTGCTTGAGCAAAATTCCTTTGTGAAGCTTTAATTATTTTTAACAAATTTTTAAATAACCCCAAGTCTTATTATTATTAAGTAAAGATTTATTTACAATTTAACTTAAAGCTAATACAGTTTTTTCAAACAATATTTCAAAGCATAACCGGCTTACAAGTCACAGTAAATTAAGTTTATAAATAAATATTTATAAAATTTGTTGTGTCTTGAATAACATTTCTCTCAGTAAGTTTTTCCGCCCCCTTTCGCAACCCTTTCCACCCCTTTCCCACCCCCTTTTTAGCCCCATCTGCGGGTCACATAATTAGGAACCAGAGGCTGACACTGTAAACCAGTTTTCTTTTGTAGCTGCCATAAGCTTGTAAACAGCTTAGACGCCTGGCCTTCAGTAACACACAGAACAGAAACTACAATAAAAAAAAAAAAAACACACACAAAAAATTAAGAAAAGACAACAAAAAAACTGAGGGAAAAATAAAAAACAAACAACAAGGAAAACACATTTTCCAATTCGTGCACGAGTCAAGGTCGTCACAACAAATGCCAGGGAAAAGGCAGGAGAAGATAATCGCCAATGATGCGATTTTAAGTGCAGACGGCCAAGTGTCAGCGGCAACGACAGGAAAAGCCAAAAAAACAAATCGGAAAATGTAGAAATCAAACAGAAAAAAAAACAACAACAAAAAACGGGGGTAAGCAGCAACAATATGAGGCTACAGGAAAGTGAATTGATTTGACACACGTGTGACTGCAAATGGCAAGCTGATCAAGTGCATTTCAGCAGTTTCGTTTCCACTTAACCGGAAATTGGGGAAAAGCGTGGAAAACCCTAATTGGCATAAATCATGAATAAAGCATTTCAATGTCAGGGTTAATATAACCATCAAAGAGTTCAAGTTCAATTTGATTTGGGTAAAGTGAGTCGAGGATTAATAGGAAAAAGTTGAGGTTTAAGTTTTGAGAGAGGATCTCAGGGATTTTTAAATAAAAAAAAAAAATATAAAATAATATAAAATAAATAATAAAAGGGTCTTAAGATAATAGGGAACTTGTTAAGGCTCAAAATAAATAATAGTAAGTCTAAACATATCAAAGAACTTGTTAGGGAATATAATAAATTATAATTTAGGTTAGATTCTATTACAGACATTAAACAAGACGGCTTACTAAGGAGTTATCTTGATAATTTTCCCTTCAAAAATATATATATATATTTCCCACTTCCCTTATATGTTTAACTTTCCAAATACAACATTCCTAGCTTACATATTTTAGCAATTACACAAAATCAAATACATTTATCTCAACGAGTTGTGAAATCTGTGTGTGGTCCCTAAAACCAACATCAGCTTAGTAGTTGTTGGCTTGTGACTTGGCCCGATAATCTCGGCCACTTGCCATTTGCCACTTGCCACCTTGCCACTTGCCTCGGTGTCGAACACACACCGCCCACTTGTGGGCTGGGCGAGAGGATAACAAGGTTAACGAATCGAGGCGTGTGTGTGTGTGTGTGCAAGCACCTGACTAAAAGTTTAATTTGTAGATTAGCTGCCGCCTCTGCTGCCCCTCGGGACATGCCTCACACTAACATGTAGAATATATATATATATACCTATATTTGTATATATATATATTCCTGTACTCTGGTGCCTTGCTCAGTCAACTGTCATTTTGGCCCAGAAATGGAATTTATTGTCCTGGCAAAGTTTGCAGCTGACACTCGAAACTTTTCGTTGAGATGCAGCGCTGGCAAATGGTCATTGATCCCCAAAGAAGTAGGCTATGATGAAAAGGGGAGTAACTAAAGGGAATGGTATATATATATATATATATATATATATATATATATCTATATTACTAAGCAAAAAACTTGGCCAAATTTATATGCCTGGAGTTTTAAAAAACCCTTTAAGATGTATCTAAAACTAAGCAATGCCATTTTTAAGCTACCAAAAATTATTGTATATTTATTTCTTTGCAATGTAAAATTCCCAAACAAAATATGGTATAATTTTAAAAAATTTATTATAATATATATTTAAATAAAACAATATTCATTAACAATTCCTTTTCTATTTCAATAATAAAAAACAGATTATAACAAAAACTTACACAAACTGAAATATCTTTCCTATATTCCTCTCCTTATATAAATACAAAATAAATACAAATTATTCCTCTTCCGTTTTAAAAACTTGTTGGCTAGTGTATGTAGTATAACCCCCCTCACCCGTTTGCCCTGAATTTTGAGCTACCTGTGGAGGTGTCAGTTTTATTGTGTAAACCGTTGCATAAACGTCAAAACTTTTGCTCGGGGGAAAATGGGGAAAGGAAATGCAGGGGGAAAAGCAGGCGCAAATTGTGCCCTGTTCTTGTTGTTGTTTTTAGTTGTGGTGTCAACTACACCGGTCGTGGTGAAAAGCTGTCTAGCTTTTCCAACCCTCCTACCATCCTCCGCATTTTCCCTCCTTTCTCCAAACCAATAGAAAATAGTGCACTCTCCGGGCCTTCCACAACTGATCCCGCTAATGAAGATGGAAAAGCTGTCTGTCTGTGCGACCGCCTCTGAAACCATTGTCAAGGTTAATCTATAATTAACCTTCGATAATGGGAAATCAAAGAGAATGGAGCACAAGAAGATACAGATTAAGATATACAGACTGCAGATACGGATGTATCTGCTCGAGGCACGAGGCGGATTAAATGAGCCGCCGGCGATGAGCTAAAATTATCAGCCATCAAATGTCTATTTATGTTCTCGGATATTTCGGCGCTAATGTAAAGTGCCACGTTCGATATCTGAAGACTGTCTATATAGTATATGTATATATATCTTTTGCGAATTTATTGCTTTGAAATAATATACAGCCACTCATTGGTTCTATGATGTGAGAGAAATTCTTTACAAATTTGGGAACAAGGAGGCGAGAAGAGAAGAGAAGCTATCAATTTTTGTATAATATAATTAATTGTGTCATGTGTTGTTGAAGAATATAAATTTTATGAATTTGAAGAGATTTATAAAACGATTTTCTTGGTATTAAAAATTTATATATATTGTAGGTTAACAAATATATTTTTAAGTAGTTTTAAATTGGGTCTTAGGAACTATTTTCTTCAATGGAAATGTATTTATTATAAGGTTTAATTTATGAATATTTTCATAAAGATAATATTCTCTTGTTTGAAAAAAATATTTAATAAATATTAAAGTAGGCTTTGTTACTCCTAAATAACATATAGAAATTTATATAAATGTATATAATTTTATCTATAAAAATCCAAGAAAAAGATGATTCACTCCCCATAGGTTTTTCGATGTTAACAAGTGGCGTTGCTATTTAGCATTCAAGTGCACCTGAAGTTTATGGTCGTAATTAATGTGATTCTCAGCCGCCTCTCTTTTCTCTGAGTGTGGTGAAAAGCTTCTCTACCGAAGTCTTTTTCTCTCTCTCTGTTTTTGCTCTGCAAAATTCTTTAGTTTTGTTTTTTCCTAATTATTTTTTGTGCAAAAACTTTTGGCAAAAGTTTCGATCAAGCTTTGGGCATTGTTTTTTCCGGCAAAACACATTCAAGTGACAAGAATGCGTTCTTTTGTTTACCAATTTTGCAATCAACAGCGACAAAGAAACTAAACATATATAAATATTCGACTGGACTTTGCCTTAAAAGTATGCTAAATATATATACAGACGGAATCCCTTGTGATTTGTAGTCCAGTCTTAAAAAAGTGTAACTTAAGAAATGCCAATAAGGTGACACTCAAAATACGTTAAGTGGAATTAATAATTAATTAAAACGAAAACAAGAAAGAAGAGGTATGTCTGGAAAATAAAAAAAAATTAATAAAATAAAGGTACAATATTAAAACAAAACACAAAACAATGATACTAAATTAATAACTACAATTCATACAACGTTTCCTTAAAATAAACAGATCTTTAAAATAAATACATATTAAAAATAAATTCATGAAACATTTATTCAAAATAAAATACTTAATATTTCAAACATAAAATAAAATCTTGATTAAAAACTAATAAAAAAAACTCACCCAAAATTGCCATAAATCACATATAAATTCTATTAAATAACAAACATCTCGGGAATTGAAATTTAAAGAAACCCAAAAACCTAAACAAACAAAATATATAAAATGCAAAGACCTAAATAAACAAATACAAAAGCTAATAAATTCGATAAAGTGTATAATAAATTCTCAAAAAATAAGAAATCAATAAGTAAACAAACAAAAATCAATAAAAAAGGAAAATAAATGCTTAAATAAACAATACAAAAAATACAAACAAAATCCAGCCAAGCTGCTTGGAAATATATAAAACGAAAATGAAATTTTAATAAAAGAAAACACTAATATTTTTAAAATCCGTGCAGATCTAGAATAAACAATGGCGTCCAATAGTGTCTAAAAAAAATTTAATATATTAAAAAAAGGAGAAAAAACAAACGAAAAGAACTAAAAAATCAGCTGCAAAAGGGAGAAGAAATAAATTGAAAATTAAAAGAAACAAAGTTCAGCCCAGCAGCGTCGACGTCGACGACGACGACGTCAGCAGCAGAGCCATCATGTCCATGGCGTTATGCAACCTCAATGGCGACGGCAGCGCCTCGCAGCCGGCGTCGCAGCCGCAGGAGAGCCTGATGGACGCCAGCAGTGCCACGACGCCGCTGCTCCTGGGACACGACCACAGCGGCGGTGGAGGCGGTGGAGGCGGTGGCGGGGGCAGTGGCCCGGCAGAGGGCAGTGGGAGCGGTAGCGGCGGTGTCAGTGGTGGTGGCGACATCGATGGCACAGTGACGGCCATTGAAATGCCCGCTTCCGGCAGTGAGGCGCAGTCGCAGCCAGCGTCGCTGCCATTGCCGCCGCAACCGCCGCCGCTGCTGATGGCGCTGCCCGCCAATCTGAATTTCGTAACGGGACCCACAACGCAGCCGCTGTCGCAGCAGCAGCAGCAGCAGCTGATGATCCTCAACGGCGCAGTTGCGCCCTCGACCAATGACAACAATAATAACAACAACAACAACAACAATGTGGACAATACTAGCGACGAATCGAACCCGGTCACCATTTACAGGTAAAAATGGCGGCGAACAAATAAACACAGGTGTGATTTGAGCTGCACTAAGGATAGGAATAAGGATAAGGGTATATGTCAAGGAAAAGATTGCGATATTTTGAAAGATATACAAAGTATCGAATATTTTATTTATCGAACTTCTAAAAATCAAATAATATCGCATTTTATGATTAAATATCATTATTAGCGCAAACTTTATATATTGATTTCTTGAATATTAAGTAATACCTCATAAAAATTTTAAAATATATAAATTATCAGAAAAAAACCCAAATATTGCCACATTAAAATATAAATCGACTGCACCTTTAATAAATCGATAATAAATTAAACAATATTTTCTGGCATTCGTATATTTCACCTACCGTTTTCCATGATTTTTTTTTCCTATAGAAAGATCATCTTAAACCCATAAAGTATAAGGGTTTTTCCAAGATTTTAGTTATGGAAAAATATATATATTTATATATTTGCATAATTTCTTCTTTATCAGCAAGATGATCTAAAAATTGAATATAGCTCAAGCATTTATATTTAATATTTTCCAATAGCTGAAGACTTTAATATTTAATTGTTTTTTAATCAACAGACTCAGGTATATAGATTATGGTTTTTAATCAACTTTTTAAATTACACAACAAGAAATTATAATAGGTTTAAACTTATATTCATAAAAACCAAAACTTTTGTATTTTATAAAGGTAAACAATTTTATCAATAAGATATAAATAAGTAGAAATTAAAAACAATTTGAAAAATATCAAAAAAAATTATATATATTTTTAAAATAATATAAAATAATGCCAAAATAGTAAGATAGTACATTTTTTATAATTTTATTTAGGAGAAACCTTAAGGAAACGAATGTGTTAATTACTCTTTTTAAGCTAAGTATAAACACAGCAGTTGAAATAGTCAGTCAACAGCGTTATATGTATTTTTATTATTTAATATAAGAACCTATAGGTAACATATGAAATATTTCACAACAATATAACATATATTTCAATTTTTTCCAGAAACCTAAATGTATAGTAGGTAGGGCTTCTATGAAACGGTTCTAATTTTATTTAATTTCTGAAAATGCTTAAAAAACTTGGATGACTATATTCCCTGATCTATTTTACCTTTTTTTAACCCAATCTATTCGTTCTTTTCGTGCGTTTTTCAGGTGCCGGGCTCCCATTGCGTCACTCGACTGTATGGAGGAGTTCAGTGGTACGGGCGGTCATCTTGATTTCGGTATCAAATTTCTCACTATCATATAGGCTTATCATTTATGTTGTTACCCTTTGATTGCTCCACGTTTTCAATTGCCCGATTGTTCGATTATTTCGATTGTTTCGATTGTCTGCATGCTAAAGCACTTCAAGCCATATTAATCGTTACAATTATCGATAATTGTGGGTTTTTGTTTTTTGGCGAATTAACTGACCCGCAAAAGAGGCCAGTGCCAGGGAGTAATGCTCGCGTAATGGCCAAACATATAATTAAAGTTGTAATTTATTTTATTCGTTTCGGGGAAAACCCATGGCACAAACAAAGGAAAAAAAAACACCTACAAACACTTTTTTATCCAAAAAAATCCACCCACTCAAGCCACCTGCCACAATCACGCACCCAAAACACGCGCACCGGACGCACGCACTTTTTGTGAAGTAAAAAAAAAACAAAAACAGGAAGGCGGGCGGATAAAACACATAGGAAAAGGAACCAACTAACCGACAAAAAAAATGTCACTTTTGTTTATTCATGTTCATTGCATGCCGCGCTTTTGTACTTTTTAATATACTCTGCTAAGCGGTTACCCCAATTAGCTAAGTGCCAAGGCACCTTTTTCCCTTCGTCCTTTGCAAACGTTGAAAGTTTAATTTCGAGGCCCCGAAGGTGTGTGGGTTCAAAACCCCCAAAAAGGTGGCCACTTTAGAGATAAATTTATTAAATATTCATTCAGGATGGTAAAAAGCTTAAGGCGAAGGCATATATTACTTTAATTTGATTATTTTTTAATTCTTATAGGAACTGTTAACTTAAAAAGAGAAGAAATTAACAGCCTAAAGAAATAGTTTAACCTTTACAAGAGGAGCAAGTTTAAATTTGTTAAAAATATATAAATATATTAAAAATATATAAATATATAAATATATAAATATATAAATATATAAATATATAAATATATAAATATATTAAAAATATATAAATATATTAAATGTGTTTATAGATTCAGTGGAATTTTGCATTCTTTGGAAATTGTGTTGAGCATTTGAAGAGCAAATTCAAATATTTATAGCCTTTGAAAAAATATAAATTAAATGTGTTGAAAGAGTGCCTTTAATTTTAAACCTCTTTGTTTTTTGAAATTGTAAAGAATTCTCTAAAATAACACTAAAAAATTAAATCTCATTAACATTTCTTAAAGGTCTTGACGATTTCTTTTAAGTATCTATAAATTATATATTTTTCTTTAGAGAATACATTTCTTATAGGTCTTATGATTTTTTAGGTATATTTAATCTATATATTTATCTTTGGAGAATAAATTATAGAAATGATATATATTACCAAAAAATCAAAAAGACCGATAAGAAATTTATTGATTTATTTTTTAAGAATACACCTAAATTTTGAAAGGAAGTTTTAACTAACTACAAAAATAATTTTATTTTTGAAATTTCAAAGGAAATTTTAGCTACAAATAATTTTCTTATAAACACTCTCTCAATTTTTAAATCTCTGTTTCTTTTATAATATTTAATGCAGAACCCCAAAACCCACCTAGAGCTTAAAGTACAGAAAAGAGTATTAAAACTTCGTCACCTTGGCCGCTTTAGTTAAACTTTTATCGTTGAATTGCGTTTGTGTTGTTACCATTCTTGTTGCTGTTGCGTTACGTTGCGTTACTGTTGCTGTTGGTTTTTGCACGTTTCCCGCCTCCTCGCCTTAAGGATTTCCACTAACGGAACGCACTTTTCCCCAAACGAAACTGTTTCATTCCCATGCGACACCTGAACCCCTAAACAACACCTGGACAACCTACTCTGACCGCTATGGCCGTCTATCTGGGCATACCGCTGCGAGCAGGCCGCTCCATCAGCCTGGGCTCCAATCCGGCGCTGCCGTTGCGGCATGGCTCCACGCCGACGCCGGGCCTGCGGTACAAGAATCTGGGCAAGAGCGGCCTTCGCATCTCCAACGTGGGCCTTGGCACCTGGCCGGTCTTCTCGCCGGGCGTGAGCGACGACCAGGCGGAGGCCATACTCAAGCTGGCCATCGAGAGCGGCATCAATTTGTTTGACATCTCGGAGGCGCACTCCGAGACGGAGATTGGCAAGATTCTGCAGAGGGCGGGATGGAAGCGGACCGCCTATGTCATCACCACGAAGGTCTACTGGAGCACCAAGTGAGTATAGAGAGAAAGAGTTTTTTTTTAAGTTTTTAAATCTATATTTAAAGATTTTTTATTGAGGCTTCTACTTAAATTAAAAATGTTTTCTAGGTCTGAGGAGCGAGGTCTCTCGAGGAAGCACATCATCGAGTGTGTGCGAGCCAGTTTGCAGAGATTGCAGCTGCAGTACATCGATATTGTCATCATTCACAAGGCGGATCCCATGTGTCCCATGGAAGGTGAGTGTTGTCAAGGAATATAATTTAAATAATAAGAAAACCGGGTTCTTGATTATTTATAAGCTTTATTGAGCATCAAAGAACACGAAGTGCTTAACAGATATTTAATTTAGATTAAGAGTAACCTTGACTAGGGTTAACTTGCTACCTTTGCCCTTGTTTATCACCGCAACTCCTCCCATCTTCCAGAAGTGGTGCGTGCCATGAGCTATGTGATACAGCAGGGCTGGGCCATGTACTGGGGCACCGCTCGCTGGAGCCAGGTGGAGATCATGGAGGCGTACACCAATTGCCGGCAGTTCAACTGCATCACGCCCATTGTGGAGCAGTCGGAGTACCACATGTTCTGTCGGGAGAAGTGCGAGCTCTATTTGCCGGAAATGTACAACAAGATTGGCGTGGGCCTGATGGCCTGGGGACCGCTGTCGATGGCCCTCAGTGACACGCAGAACGGGGACAAGCTCTTCCTGCCCAAGGGATCCTTCAAGACCAAGAGCTTTTCGTGGACCGAGGATGAGATCAATCGAAATGTGAGTGGGGGCAGGCCTTAGACCTTAAAAAATAATGTTTTATATTTATATTCCTCCCTTTTTCAGGCCGCTCTGTCGCCGCAGGGCAGCTGGGGCAAGGATCGGATCGAGGAGGGACGACGCCACTGCGACCGGCTGCGCGACCTGGCCGCCCTGGCCGAGAAGCTGGGCTGCAGTCCCACGCAGCTGTCCATCGCCTGGTCGCTGAAGCACGAGCCCGTCCAGTGCCTGCTACTGGGCGCCACCTCGGCGGAGCAGCTCCACCAGAGTCTGCAGTCGTTGCAGGTAAAAGTGATGTTTATTAAAAATATACAAAATTTAATTTAATTCATAAATTCTAACAGCTACTGCCGCGCCTCTCGTCGAGCGTAATGCTGGAGCTGGAGCGGATATTGGAGAACAAACCGGTGCGGCCGCCGATGATCTCCACACTGGCGCTGCGGTGACAATCAGCGTGCCCGCAGGGGCCGCTCAGCCTGAGCGGCGGCGGACCCTGCGGCGCCGACTCGCCCAAGCACGAGGATGAGGCCTTCATCGAGGAGGTGGACGCTGCCAAGGACGCTGCCAAGCAGGGCTTCTGCCTCATCCAGTGACGAAAGGAGTCCTTAGATAACGATAATAAATTTTTGAAAGTGATTAGCAGTAAAACTAGCCTAAGTAGCAATACCATGACGACAACAATAAGCAGGCAGGAGATGCAGCAGCACCAGCAGCAGCAGCATCAGCAGCAGCAACATCTCCAGCAGCAGCAGCAATATGTGCAACTACAGCAGCAACATCAGTCGTATTTTTCCCTGCAGCAGCAACAGCAGCAACAGCAGCCACAGCCACTGCAACTTCTCCCGTCCAGCAGCAACTCCAGCGAGGTGGCGGCATCGGGATCGGGCTCGGGACCGGCAGAGCTGCAGTTCGACACCCTGAACAACAATAACCACAGCAGCGGCACCGCGGAACAGCCAGCCACAGTCACTGAGACCCAGAAGCGTCGCTCCCTGCTCAACTTCAAGTCCCTCGACTTTCATCTCAAGTCGCTGTACAGCGGCCTCAGGAGTCACTCCTCCTCCGGTGCCGGCGCCAGTGCCAGTCAGCCGAATAGCTCTGCACCGGCCGTGGATCAGGTCCAGCGAAGGATGCCGTATCTGCGGGTGGAGAGCGTGGATCCCGAAGGCGAGACGGAGCTCCGAAGGATCGGCGCGGGCGATGGAGCAGCGTTCTCAGGACATTCCCCCAGCTTCCTATCACCCTACAGCGGAGCAGGAGGCGCAGGAGCAGTTAGCCTGCAGCTGCCCTCGGCCGATGCGGCCACCATTAGGAGATCCTCAACTTCCGATATAGTGAATTGCAAAAAGGGAGCGAGTGGAGGGACAGGGACAGGGACAGGAGGAGCAGGAGTAGGAGTAGGATCAGCCCATGATAGCAGAAGGCCCAGCACCTCGGACTTGCTGCGTCGAGCCAGGGAGCGGAAGGGTAGCGAGGCCAGGATGGGTCGAAGTGTTTCGCACAGCGGCCTGACCCGAGGCGGGGCCTTCGGCGGAGGCGGCGGCTTGGGGGGCAGGAGAACCAGCATGGCCTTCTAAAAGAAAATATGGGAAAGCGATAGGAAATTACTGAATTGAGGGAATTTTGCTGCAAAAATAAGCTTGAAATATTGAATATTGGTTAGTCGGGGGTTCTATGAAGCCCCGGAAAGCAAAACTTTTTGAAAAATGATTCTAAAAACATAAAGAAAACATGTTGCAGTTAGGGATATAGGTTTGGAAATCCTCTGAGAAGACACAAGGGGTGCAATATATGCTAAAAACTGTTGATCAAATCTGATTCAGAAATCGGCTGACAAAATGGCGCTTATGAATTTTTATCTAGTTAAAAAAAATAACAAAAAACTAAAAACTAAAAACAAAATCAATAATAAAACTAGTGAGAAGGGACTTTTTTGTGGATCTAACCTTACGATTATTATGGTCTATTATGCCTAAAGATAGAGTAGATAAAGGAAAAGCGTAAAGCAAAGGAAGAACATAACATTTCATATCTTTAACTCTCTCTCTCTCTCTCCTCCTCTCTTCTTCTCTCCGTCTCTCTCTCTATGAAGCCCCCAGCAATTGAATATATTTAATACCCCTCGTGCATCACATCGTCCCAACTTTTATGACAATATTAGATCCTAACTATCGTGTACTATCGTTAACTATCGCCTGGCAAAAGCTCTGAAAACTAACCTGCGTTCTGGCCCCAAAAAATAAGAAGGAAAACCAAAAGCTAATATAAAGATCGATTCCATAATCATCTTACTGTGAGAGTTCATATCAAGCGGAAACCCAAAAGCAAGAAAACTACAAAAAAAACAAGAAGCGAAGAAACCTTGGATGAATGTCTTTCGGATTATTCGATTTGTAGACTTAACGAATGTTAAATGATTGTAACGAATGGAGCGACTAGCGACTTAACGATAGCAATTTACGGTTAACGGTTAACGATTAACGATTAACGATTAACGATTAAAGCGATAAACGCAGAGGGAGTTCATCAGATAAATCAATTTTAGCTAAACGAAAATTTAACTAATGAAAACAAAATGAAAACAATGAACAATTCAAATCAAATCTTATTATATAGACATTACTAGCATTATGTAGTTAAACGATAACAATTCAAGCGAACACTTTTTTAAAGTCAACAAAACGAAAAAAAAGAGAGAAAAAATGAAAACCAAAACCAAAACATGATTAAACAAATGCCTTTCATAACAGCAACAACAACAACAACAAACAACAAGAACAACAAATTTATATTTTCAATAAATGCAGTATATTTGTAGATATACACACACACACATAAATATGTGAAGAATGCGAAAGCAATGAAATAAAAGCCAGCAGCAACAAATTGTTATTTATTAATTGTAGTTTCCGACATCAGAGCCTCCCCCGAAATATAGTCTCATTAAACCCGATATACAGAATAACAAAAACTAAAAACAAAAACTAAAACAAAAAACAAAAACAAAAAACAAAACACCAAGTATTGCAAGGCGTAGGTTATATACATATTTAGATCCCCCAACCAGATCCCAAAGCCCATGTATTTTATCATCATTATCGAGTACATATATAAAGTCTTTCTCACATACGGACTGTGATTTCATATAAAAGTAAACGTAAATAATGTAATGAATTATATATTAATGATTAATGACGATTAATAACTAAACATCTAACCTAATGTAAACTAAGTGCTAAGCTCATTCGGGAGATGCATCTCTCAGATAGACAGACTCACACACACACACACAGACAGCAGCCACTATGTACACCCTGTAATCTGTACATAAATGAAAATGTTTAGAGAACACGAGACACGGACAAAAGCGAAAACAAATAGCAATTTTTTCGAATCGAACCGCATTATGTACTAACTACTCTACTCTACAATTAATTAACCAAATGCGATTGCCTTAATAACGAATAATAATAACGGATAGCAAAAAGGGAGGGGAACACAGCGGATCGAATGACCCAGCCGGGAGCCGGTTTCCTCAGACTTCAGTTCCAGAGCGGAGAATCCATGAAATACACACATGCCACCATTTTACACTGATATAACCCCGCATTCCTAGCACTGTTGCTTGAGAAATCGTCCCGCGCCGACAAATAAAAGAATATGCAAGCATATATATAAATATATATATACACACACAGATATTGGTTTAGTTCCATCAGATCTCACGCAGGATATGCACATTTACACATGCATACATATATAGGGAGCTCTTGAACAAATGGGAGTAATTGCATTTTTTAGTAAGTAGTTAATCCGTCCTCAACAAACGGCCAAATGAATAAATGAATCGAAGCGAATTAACGATGGGGCGCTGCTCAGGCGATAACCAATAACTGATGGCCTATCGATAACATTAAAGTTGATGGTTTTTCAAATCACAAAAATATTTTCCAAATCAAATGTTCTTCTATGAAGCAACATTAAGCATTTCCAGTTGGAGTTTTCTTTTCTAATTAAAAAAAAAAAAACAAAACAGCTCAAAATTAGTTATTTAAAGGTTGTGATAGAAATGTTGCCGAAATCTCATTTATTCAAAAATTGCTGAACAAGGTCGAATACATATCTATGAATAAGTGAATTATTTCAATAAGATTTGTTATTTATTTAATTTCAACAATTACTCGAAATTAATGCCAACAAAAATTGTATAGAAAAATGATAAGGACTTCTCTCCAAGAAATTTAAACAAAATACTTTAAATATTCATAGGCTTAACGGTTGATCGATATACGAGCAGCGCCAATCGATAGATTCAATCATCAATTGCGGCCACGCCCCCAAGAAAGGCCACGACGTGTGAACCGGAAAGCAATAATGCAAAATAGTGCTGAATCAAGTTCAACTAACAAATGGATGTACATAAACAATACAAGCCAAACACACACACACACTCACTCACTGTTGCACATCCGATTTATGAGATTAATTTTAGTCTGTTGTTATCGCAAATATTACCACGATTATGATTATTACGATTACGATTATTATTAACCCGTAGCTAGTAAAATCGAATGAGAATCAGCAATTAAAATGCTTAAGCCTGAAAGTAACACACACACACAACATTATAGTTATACAAAACACACACACACAGAGGTAAAATAATTATAAACTAAAAGCAGCAACAAAAACAAAAATGCAACGGAAAGTATTAAGCCAGAGCGAGACAGCAATATGGGAGAGTAAGCGCAGATAAAGGAAGATAAAGCAGAAGCGCGTAGAGATAAATCTAGTCAACAAATTTTACTTTACACCAGACAACAAATATTTATAACAATTGCAAAAACCCAAAAACGGAGGAGGAGAAACCTTAACGGGAAGCGTATATAATAATATAAATAATAATAATAAATCTTAAAATTATTTTCTTATCGAAACTGGCAATAATAAATATTAATATTAAATTAAACAAGTAAATAATTATATTACACACATGAGCCAAGTGTGGTGAGAACTTCATAAGTTAACTTTGCAAAATCAACAAACAGAAAACAGCAAACAGAAACGACACACTGAGAAAAACCACTTGATTTCAAATTGAGTCCACGCCAAGCGTACACATACACACACACACGTACACAATTACACACAGAGGCGAACGGAAGTGAGGAAGGAGAGGAGTGTTCACACACCGATCACCATTTGTTACTGCACCAGTGTACACACACCCACCCACACCCCCCACACACGAGATCAGCTTTACTTTAGATTTTTGAAAATTAATTGCAGGGTCGCTTAGGGTTGCTTAGAAAATCGAGAAATCGGGAAAAACCAAAAACCAAAAACCCAAAACCAAATCCAATTCAGACGCTTGCATATAGCCCTAACTATATAAAAGTATATACAAGATACATTAACAAGCAATAACGCAATAACGATCGTATTATTTTTCTAAGTTACTAGAAAACGAAATAATATATATATATCAGACGATCCACTCAATTACATGCGTATATAATGCCAGCATTATGTACACGATATATAAATGTTTTGGCGGATTGCAGAGGTGAAGGAACGACGAGGGCAAATTGTTTACATTTCACTTTTAAAGCCACATTTAATACTAATAATTCGAAAAGCTAATTAAAATAAGTTATAACAATAACGAACAGCAAGAAGAACAAGCAAAGAACGGCAAAGAACAACACAGCTAAAATACTGAAAAATTATATAAAAATACAAACTCTTATCTTTCAACCAAAAATCAAAAATTGTAGTTTCCTTTCTTAAGGTAAGCAGTATTTAAAAATAATAAGAATAAATAAATAAGTAAAAGAATAATGCGATACGATTGGGAACAAGTTTATTGAATTGAGTTTGTTTATATTCGAAGTTCGAATTCAAAAATACTATAATTTCGAACTATTAAAAATTACTCATTTTTTCAACGGTTTTTTGATCCTTACTTGGCTTAAACCTATCCGATTTCAACATGGTTCGTTATTCTTAGCTTACTGTTTTTTGAAATTATGAGTAAAATTTTTTACTTAAGACTTTTAATGGCATTTTTTATCATAACTTGGCTTAAACTGATCCGATTTCCTCTTCGGTTTTCAAGGATAATTTTTCTGCATTCAAAAATTTAGTAACCCCTTAAATTTTTTTTTTTAAATGAAAATTTTTTTTTGTTGCCGCACACTGCTAGATCGATTGATGATGACTGATGATGCTGATCAAGAATATATATGGCTTATAGGGTCGCAAATGGCTCCTTTACTTATTAAACGATAATTTCGCGTTAAAAATGGTCTAAAAATGTTTTTTACAATTTTGACGATGTAACCCCTTAAATTTTTTTTTTTTTATGAAAATTTTTTTTTGTTGCCGCACACTGCTAGATCGATTCGGCTGATGATGCTGATCAAGAATATATATGGTTTATAGGGTCGCAAATGGCTCCTTTACTTATAAAACGATAATTACGCGTTAGATTGCTAGATTGATTCGGCTGATGATGCTGTTCAATAATATATATGGTTTATAGGGTCGCAAATGGCTCCTTTACTTATAAAACGATAATTTCGCGTTAAAAATGGTCTAAAAATGTTTTTTACAATTTTGACGATGTAACCCCTTAAATTTTTTTTTTTAAATGAAAAATTTTTTTTTGTTGCCGCACATTGCTAGATCGATTCGGCTGATGATGCTGATCAAGAATATATATGGTTTATAGGGTCGCAAATGGCTCCTTTACTTATAAAACGATAATTTCGCGTTAAAAATGGTCTAAAAATGTTTTTTACAATTTTCACGATATAACCCCTTAAATTTTTTTTTTTAAATGAAAAATTTTTTTTGTTGCCGCACACTGCTAGATCGATTCGGCTGATGATGCTGATCAAGAATATATATGGTTTATAGGGTCGCAAATGGCTCCTTTATTTATAAAACGATAATTTCGCGTTAAAAATGGTCTAAAAATGTTTTTTTACAATTTTGACGATGTAACCCCTTAAATTTTTTTTTTTAAATGAAAAATTTTTTTTGTTGCCGCACACTGCTAGATCGATTCGGCTGATGATGCTGATCAAGAATATATATGGTTTATAGGGTCGCAAATGGCTCCTTTATTTATAAAACGATAATTTCGCGTTAAAAATGGTCTAAAAATGTTTTTTACAATTTTGACGATATAACCCCTTAAATTTTTTTTTTTAAATGAAAAATTTTTTTTGTTGCCGCAC
>VNJU01003300.1:0-10196 GCA_008042675.1 Drosophila seguyi
TCATTGCTGGTCAGACTCGTCTATTGTGTTGGCATGGATTCGGCAACCCCCGAGGGAGTTCAACGTATTCGTATCAAACAGAATTGCTAAAATTCAGGAGATGTCGAAAGATATGACTTGGCATCACGTTCCGACAAACTTAATCCCAGCAGACGTCGTGTCACGAGGATGTACCCCGAAAGAATTGCTGGAGCATTCCCTTTGAACTAACGGGCCTCCATTTCTTCTACAAAGCTCGTCGAATTGGCCGCCGCAGAGCGCCGTTCAGCAACTCTAATTGGAACCGTTTGCGTTGACATTTCATCGAACTGCAAATTTCTCAACTCTCTCGGCAAGCTGCAACGCGTATTTGCATACATCGTTTCATTTCAAATTGCAGAGCCAAGTCTATGCCATTAAAAGGCCGCCTTTCTGTGAAAGAGATCAAATCGGTAACAGCACTTCTTTTGAGGAGGATCCAGCAGATTCACTTGTCAAAAGAGTATGAATTTCTTAGTCAGGGCAAGCCGTGTCCGCAGAAAAGCAAATTGGTTTCACTTAGGCCTATACTCGGTTCCGATGGATTACTTCGCGTTGGTGGAAGGCTTGAGAACGCTAACTTGGATTACGATACGAGGCATCCGATACTTCTGCCCAAGGATCATCCAGTCACCAAGGCAATCATCGTTTACCATCATGAGAAATACATGCATGCAGGATCGCACGCGTTGCTGGCCACATTGCGGCAAAAGTTCTGGCCGATTGGAGGCCGCAAGTTCGTTGCTAGCGTCATCAATAAATGCGTTCGATGTTTCCGAATGAAACCTGCGACTTGGGAGCATGTTACGGTTAGCCTGCCACCGAGTCGAGTGCAGCATAATCCAGAATTTCATACCACAGGAGTGGACTGTTGTGGACCATTCTACCATAAGGCAGAAACCAGAAACAAGGCACCCCATGCTACGTTGTCGTCTTTGTTTGCTTTTCAACGAAGGCAGCTCATTTGGAGTTAGTCCAGGATCTCACGACGGATTCTTTCATCGCAGCGCTGAGAAGATTCATCAGCCTTCGAGGCAGTCCGCAATCCATTTGGAGTGACAATGCTTCAAATTTTGTCGGTGCAAAAAGCGAGCTTGCAGAACTGCGAGAGCTTTTTTGAGCAAACCGCACACGGCATCGATATATTCTGCCTGCTTAGCTAATGGGATCGATCCTCCGCGTGCCCCGCACTTCGGTGGTTTATGGGAGGCTGCTGTTAAGTCGGCTAAATTTCACTTCAACAGAGTCGTCGGTGCATCCATCTTAGCAATCGATGAATTGAGAACTCTTGCATATGAGATTTCTGCCATTCTTAACTCCCGTCCACTCTGTCCAATTTCAGAAAGTACTGAAAGCCTTGAGGTGCTAACGCCAGCGCACATCCTAATGGGTTTCTGAGCCTGACATCACTCATCTTCGCGAAGGGCGCGGCAGCAGGTGGCAACGGGTGACCCAGATGCAGCAACACTTCTGGAAGAGATGGAGCAGCGAGTATTTGTCCTTACTGCAAGAACGGAGCAAGTGGTCGAATCGTCCAACATCAAGGTTGGAAGCATAGTTATGCTGAAGGAGGACAACATTTCACCGTTGAAATGGCAGCTTGGGTGCATCCAGGAAGTCATACCTGGCGTTGCCGGCGTTATCAGAGTAGATATGGTCCGTACAGCTACGGGTCTAATCAAGAGAGCCCTCGCCAAAATAGCCGTTCTGCCCATCGATTCCGATATAGTTGGAACCGTACCTCTTCCAACGGGGGGAGTATGTTTGGAGCAGACCGCCAGCACCTAGGCATGCGCGCAGAGGTGTACCACTGCACCTGCAGCGCTCTTCGAGCCTCTCTTATCACCATCCTTCTTCTTTCGTTAAAGCTGCCGCTCTATCAAACTAGATATATACTTTGGAGTAAAGCTTTTGTGGAATCAGTCTGCGTCTCCGAATAAACCAATCACATTCGTATTAATATAACCTATTCGTGTGTTTTTATTAACTATTGCTAAAGGGTGGCATATTCGTTGTCTTCCCCATAAACAAAAGTGTAACAGTACAGAGTGTTTATCTGGTCGAATATAACACAAAATCTTAAGTTATTGTTAAAAAAAAACGTTTTTAGGTACATTTTCGCTTTGAAAAATTCCTTGGCGAAAAGTTTTTGACCAATTTGAAAAACTCTTGGGGCTTTTTATAGCTTTGTGGAGTAATAATAATAAAAATAGTAAAGAGGTTCGTGCACTGCGACCACTTGGATCTATTGTGCCCTCGTCCTAGTGTCTGAGCTATAGATCCTCGAGCAGTCCAATCGTTCGCAAGAATGCGATGATGTCGCCTGGTCGAAGAGCCCTCATTTCCTGTGAGGTGAGTGTATGGCTCCCCAAGTGGGCCAACCTCAACCGAGTGATAGCTGAGCACTCCTCAAGCAGGTGTTCCGGAGTCTCGTCTTCTTCCAGACAAAGTCTGCAAAGACTGTCCTCCCCTATCTTGAGATTATGCAGATGCTTGCGCAATCTGCAGTGCCCGGTCAGGAACCCCCTTGACTACTCGGAGAGATCCTTTGCTCAACTCCAAACAATCTTTGGTCCTCTTGCTGTAGTAGCTTCCTAGCAGGCGTTTACTCTGCCTAGCCCCTTTCGACGACCGCCAGAAGTCATCGCAGGCAGTCATGAGATCCACACGACTGCTTTGGCTGACAACTCCTGAGCCGAGTCCGCAGAAGGGGTGTGGTCCATAGAAAGGCGTACTCGCCCCCTTTCTAGCCATAATGTCGGCCACTTCATTGCCGGGGATCCCCGCATGCCCTGGTATCCAGGTATTGGTATCCAACTCATTGAGTGTTCCTATACATTGCCATACTAGCCTGGAGACAATCCTATGTGCACTGAGTGCTCTGATTGCTGCCTGACTATCCGAGAAAATGGCTATGTCTCTCCGATTGTAGCCCCGCTCAATGTTAAACGAGGCACATCTCTCAATCGCGTGTACTTCCGCTTGAAGGATACTGGCGAATTTCCTTAGAGGTTCATGGTGTTTGAGTCGAGGCCCGCAGACCCCCGAACCCGCACCGTCCTCCGTGAGTGAGCCGTCAGTGTACCATCTAATAGCATGTGGTTTCACATCGTAGGTGGTAGACATGTTGGTCCACTCCGACTTGTTGCTAAGTTCCGTTCTGAAGTTTTTCTCAAAACTGAACTTGGCCAATTGAGCATCCTGCGGATATTCCAGTAACACGTCAAATGCAGTCGCAGCCGAGTCAGCTAGTCTTGCCCCTGGTAGATCTGCGACCACTGTGCTTGATATACAAGTGCGGTGGTGAAAGTCCAAGCAACACGTCGAGAGCTGTGGATGGGCAAGTTCGCATAGCGCCCGAGATGCACGTGCAGCAAGTCCCTGAAGTCTGCCCAGTTGCCTTCTCGTGACAACAAGGTCAACGCGATTCGCCCAAACCGTAGCTCCGTAGCTGACTATGGACCTCACCATAGCAGTGTACATCCAGAGTAGGATTTTTGGAAACACACCCCAGTTTTTCCCTGCAAGAGATCTACAGCTCATTAGGGCCATGGTGGCCTTGCGAACAGCATGTTCCTCATGCTGCCTCCACAGTAATCGGCATAACTCCCAGATATTTGACTTCAGTGGAGATCGGTATTTCTTCGCCCCCAATGGCTATGGGCCGAATGGATTTCAGCTTGTAGCGATTGGTGAAGGCGACAACAGTGGTTTTTGCTGGGTTGATGTTCAGCCCCACATCTCTGCACCAGTCTAAGCTGAAACTTAGACCCAGTGTGATTCTATCACACATTGTGCTCTCAAAATTACCTTTCAAGATCAGAGTTATGTCATCGGCATAGCCTTGACACTCGAACCCATGTGCTGTAAATTTAACTAACAGCTCATCCACCACTAGGCTCCAGAGTAATGGTGATAGGACACCGCCCTGCGGACAGCCTCTGGTGGTTTGAGCTCTAACTGTCACATTGTTGACAGTGACTTCCGCTATTCTGCTATCGAGGAGTTTGCCCAGCCAGGTCGTGAGCCCCGCCTCAACTCCCCTTCTACTTAGTGCTCTTACCACAACATCAATGTCTGTGTTATCAATAGCACCTTATATGTCCATAAAGGCGCTGGAGACTGTCAACGAGGCTCAGGAGGGCCGATTCTGTTGACTTCCCTTCTCTGTAGGCATGCTGATGCGCATGCCGAAGACTTCGCACCAAGTGCGAGTGTCTAATGTGGTTATCTACAATCTTTTCAAGGGTTTTCAGCAGGAAGGAGGTTAGGCTGATCGGCCTAAAGGATTTGGGATGAAATGGGTCTTTCTTCCCAACCCTCGGGATAAATATCACCCAAGCCGTTCTCCATGCCTTAGGGATATAACCCATAGCTAGCCTTCCTCTGAAAATACTTATAAGGAACAGCATTAAGTGTTTAATACCCTTTTGAAGATGGATGGGAATGATACCATCCATCCCCGAAGCTTTGTACGGGCTGAGTGTACTCACTGCCCACCTAATCTTTTGCTCAGTTACGATTTCTGCAGCCAAGCTCCAGTTGGGTCTCCCGTTGGGGATCCTTTCATAACTGATGTCCGCCTTCTCTTCCTCGTCCTCTGTGAAGGAACCATCCGCTCTCTTCAGGCAAAGCTCAGATATACTTTGCCTTTTGAGATTGCCTTAAACACTCTAGCCGCTGGTGCAGCTTGTTCTATGGTAGAACAAAATTTCCGAAAGTGAGCGCGCGTACTATACCGGATCTCTTTGTTGTTCTCTGTCAGCTTTTTGGTGTATAGTACCCAATTGGCGCTGTTCTTCTTGGCTGTGTTAAACAGCTTCCTTACCTCTGCGAGAAGTAGCCCTAGTTTTTTATTCCACCAGGGATTGTCCCTGCTGGACTCTACAGTGCAGTGCGGTGACAAAAAATATCCCACACGATCTAATAAACGCCATTGCCCTACCGGATCTCTCATCTGACCACTCGCCTTTGTTGATAACCCTTCTTCAAAGCCCAGATATCTCGGACCACCCCCACAGGCAGACGTCGCACAACACTAACTGGATAAAATACAGAAAGTATGTGAGTTCCCACATTGAGCTAACTCCTCAACTAAACTTTGAAGAGGACATCGACAGCTCTACCGCCGCTCTTGAAGAGGTACTCGTCGCAGCAACGGAATCATAAGTCCCGGCTATTACCCAAGTAAATGGAAGAAATCTATTATTATATTGATACCGAAGCCTGGAAAAGATCACACTATCCCATCATCTTACAGACCAATAAGCTTGCTATCATGCCTTTCCAAAGTATTCAAAAAGTGTCTTCTAACACGGATAATACCGTATATGGGAGCTCACAATATTATCCCAGCGCATCAATTTGGCTTCAGAGAAAAACACGGAACTATCGAGCAAGTTAACAGAATAACATCTGAGATTCGAACAGCCTTCGAGCATAAAGAATATTGCAGCGCGATATTCCTCGATGTATCCCAAGCATTCGACCGCGTCTGGCTTGAAGGTCTTATGCATAAAATTAAAACACACCTGCCTGGGTACACTCATAAGCTCCTGGAATCGTACCTCTACAACAGGGACTTTGCAGTGAGGTGCAACACTACAATTTCCGACAACTACACCATCGAAGCTGGAGTCCCACAAGGCAGTGCACTAGAGCCAACTCTATTTGTCCTTTACACCGCGGATATTCCCACGAGTGGCCGACTAACAACATCCACCTTCGCTGACGACACTGCGATCCTCAGCCGCTCCAGATGCCCAGTCCGTGCAACAACCCAACTCACCAACCACCTTAAGCTAGTCGAGAAGTGGCATTCTGATTGGCGTATTAAAATAAATGAACAGAAGTGTAAACACATAACGTTTACTCTAAACAGAGAAACTTGCTCTCCGCTCTGCCTGAATAGCACTCAGATTCCCCAAGTTAATGATGTAACGTATCTAGGCATCCACCTCGACAGACGTCTAACTTGGCGTAGACATATTGAATGCAAGAAACTACACCTAAAACTGAAAGCCAGCAACCTTCACTGGATTATTAACTCCCGATCGCCCTTGTGTCTGGACTACAAGGTTCTGCTCTACAACACCACTCTTAAGCCAATCTGAACCTATGGCTCCCAGCTATGGGGAAACGCGAGCAAAACCAACATAGACATCATACAGCGCGCTCAATCACAAATCCTGCGTACTATCACTGGGGCACCATGGTATATTCGTAACCAAAACATCCACAGGGATCTCGGCATTCTCGCAGTAAGTTATGAAATAGACAAGCAAAAAGCATCCTACAATGTAAAACTCTGTGCCCACCCAAATCCTCTCACAAGTGTCTTGACTCGGGTTTCCAGCCGAAGCCGCCTGCAACGTACTTATCTTCCAACCCAGGCATAATTTGTCAGGGCCATTTTAACTGTTACAGTCTATATGACTGCTAGTTAGGTTAAAATATAAGATTTGATACACTTATTGTTAGACTCGAAATCGAGAAGATTAAATAAATAAATGCAAAGTCAACCAAAAAAAAAAAAAAAATTGATTTAGGCCGCAGATCCTGCCACTGACGACCCAAGGCTCCTGGATGAGCACCAGCCCCAGGTCCGACCTGGTAACCAACCTGCCGATGACAGCCGAAGCTGCCTTCGCGTGATGCAGGTTGATCTGAGCCACGCTGGTGACTTCCATCCTTAGAGCTCGTCTTCACATTCTGAGAGCGTCAGGTAGGCTTCTGACTGCATCTCTTTGGGTGTCCGCTCATCATTGGATGGCTCCTCATTGCTGGTCGGTTCCTCTACGCCGCCCATGTGTAGGCGCGTCAGGTCCAACCCCTGGAGTGATTCCAAACCCAACTCGGCTTCCACTGCTTCTAAGGCTTCAGCCTCCGCTTCTTAGTCCGAGGGGCAGGAGAGTGCCGCCTTGGCTGCACCCGTGGAAGTGACAGGCACAACGTCGGCCACTGCCTCAGTGGACACCTCCGCCACCACCGGATCCTGCTTTTTATGCAGACGGCATTTCAGCTGGCCGAACCGGTGGCTCACCAGCATCTCTCGCTTTTTGAGGAGAGTAAGCGCCTCCTCATCCAGGCGAAGCATCAGCACCTTGCCTCCTTTCGACTCGATTTGCCGGATGACCCGCCAAGTCTCGGTGAGAAGACCCTTGCTTTGCTCATTGAGCAGCCCAAGGGACTTCTCCATCGTCTCCCCTGCCGTTCGAGGCAGGTATACTGTGACGATGTTCGTCACCGGCAAGTTCTCTTGAAGGCAGGTGCGGAGCTGCACACCCACCTTGGTGCTAACGTTGGGGACCGTTAGCTCCAGCCATTTCTTGGCATCGCAGTCCATGCAGTCCACTAAAAGTAGACCATCACGGAACTGGATGCCGTTGAAGTTTAGGGCTGCGGTCCAGCCCTTCCTCATCTCTTCGACGAGGGCCTGCTCCACCGCTGACAACTCCTCCTTCGTCAGGAGCCTCTTCGGGTGGTCCTTTGCTAGTATGGCAAGGTTCGTGCCCTTGGTCACACTGGCGTACGAGGCCGCCTTCGGACGCTTCGCGCAATTTGAGGTTCTAGAGCCCTCCAGCGCCGCGGTGTTTCTGGTCTTGGTCTTCTTGACTGTATTTTTGGCGAGTTCGGGCGGCGACGAATGTTAAAGCTGCCTGTTCCTCCCCGCAACGGCCTGACCGCCAGCTCTCTCAATCGGGGACACGTTCGTCCCCGCAGTCTTCTTCGCTGGAACCACGTTGGGCGCACGGTGCTCTAGCGCTTTTATCCGGGCCTCCTCCGGCTTCAGCCCTCGCTCGAGGTACCGAAGGTACCACTTGCGGCCGGCACCACTGAGGCCAAGCCTCAGAGGATCTCCGGCTCCCCCGGGCAGACCTGCCGCTGGGACAGGCTGTTTCCCGGGTAGCTGCCTCGACCTTGCGGAAGAGGGTGTTGCGGCGTCTCTCCTGCTGGCGTCGTTCGCCTGCGGGACAGCCGCCGGGGCAGTGCCAGGCACTGCAGCCCTCCCCTTGCTGTCTGTCCGTGAGGTGGCCTCACTGCCGGCCACTTGAGACTTGAAAGTCTCTACACCCTTCGAGGCGCTCAGCGTCGGGGTCGACCCCCTTGGCTTAGCGGCACTCTTCAGATGAGGGGCCATGCCCCTGCGCGGCGACAGCTTGCCACCGTCATCCAGAGCCTCCTCTTCTATCCGCTCTGCTGCGTCTGTTGCGGTTAAGCCCCGCGTGTTAAAAATTTTTAATATTTACTGTAGTCCATAAATTGGTCCCACGAGTGTAGGGGAAGGTAGTACCAGCGTGTCATAGCCCCCGTTAACACGCTGGGGCCTGGTATACTCACCGAGGCGGCCAGGTATCGGTGAGGCTCCGTCCAAATACAGTCGGTTACCCCTGACTGCAAACCAGCCAATGGGCACGGAACGCATAACACCCTGGCTTAGGGGGTGAAGTGGCACCCTTGCCTCAGGACGTCACCACTGCCCTTGTGAGATGTTGGGGATGTGGGTAGGAACGCGTTTAGGAAGTTTGAAGTGTGTAAGACTATGTATTAAAGACGGTCAGACAAGCGCCTTGTCGGTACTACAGACGGTTTGGTACCCGCTGTTGTCCGGGACTGCTTATTCACAACAAGTCGCTATTCGCAGCTAACCTCCGCAGAAGGCCTTGCGCTATCCGCAACCTGCGACCCGTCCGGTGGCTTCAGCTAGCCCACCTCAGAACCACCTCCCTAGTTCTTTAGTACCAGAGCTTTGTGGAGTAGCTCAGAGGAAAAAAATATCTTACTGTTTGTTTCGAATGAGAAATACAAAATTATTGCTTGGAAATATGAACTTTCCCTATTTTTCCGTGTTTTTTTCGACTTTGACGCCATTTTTGTTTAACAAATCACGACTATTTCTCAAGGATGCACAAATAGTTTTGTTTACTAGTCAATTACGAATAAATCAAGACAAATTTCAAAAAATAAAGAAAACTGATGATGTTATGACGATTTTCACCATTAAATAGTATTTTCACAGTTGTACAAAATTGACAAAAGAGAATGAACTTTTAAAGTGACCTAGTAGAGATTGTTTATCTGGTTGAATATAACACAAAACCATGTTTGAAATTTTTCGAATACCCTCAAAATCAAGTTATTGTTAAAAAAAAATGTTTTTAGGTACATTTTCGCTTTAAAAAATTGCAACTCGAAAAGTTTTTTGACCAATTTAAAACACTCTTGGCGCTTTTTTTAGATTTTTGAAAAAGCTTACAGGAAAAAATAACATATTGTTTGTTTCGAATGAGAAATACAACATTTTTGCCTGGAAATATGAAATTTGCATTTTTTTTCGTGTTTTTTTACTTTGAAAAATCGTCATAACTTCATAATTTTTCGTTATTTTTTCATAATATTTGTCTTGTGTTATTATGCACAGAAATTAAGAGAAGGCTGAAAAACAACAAGAAAAGAAAAATGTATGTGTATGCATATACATATATACATATAAATATAAATGTTAATAAAATAATTTTAAAACGAAATGTATAAATAAAACAATTTATTTTACTTCTTAATATAATAATTATTCATTTAAAAGTGTATTAAATCTAAGAAAATCAAATTAAAAATAATAATAAATAATTAAAATTTGTATAATAGTAATATTAAATACTTTTAATAAAAAAAGAACAAAATATATTTCCACATGTGTTTCAATTACTATAAAATTTCAGATTTCTCAATCTAACTGTCATCAGTTTTTGGAAAATTAAGCCAGCGCACAAGAGCTCTATTACCCTTTCTTTTCAAGACCTTATCAACTTATCAACAGTTTTTCTTTATAAAACCCAGCCTTAATAGGATTGCCTCCTAAATCTTCCAGTAAGTATATTGTAGGATAAGTCATTTTAAAGATTTCTGTGCTCCAATTTGGAGCATACGACTTTTCGAATACTCCTTTGTATATACTAATTCGTATATTTCTTCAATCTTTAGTTTGCTACCTGTAAATAGTTTCATGATACTGTAAACAGTTTCCAAAATATGTTTCTTATTGCTAAGGTTCACACTGATAGGTGCCATTTTTTTTGTTCTGTGTGTTGTTTCGTTATAAACAGAAATTAAACGTATCTACATATCAATCCATTTGTTTTGTTTTATTTTGTTTTTTTTTTTGTTTTTTTTTTTTTTGA
>VNJU01003301.1:0-22076 GCA_008042675.1 Drosophila seguyi
TGATGCGCATGCAGAGGACTACGCACCAGGTGCGAGTTTCTGATGTGGTTGTCCACAATCTTCTCAAGGGTTTTTAGCAGGAAGGAGGTTAGGCTGATCGGCCTAAAGGACTTGGGATGAAATGGGTCTTTCTTCCCAACCTTCGGGATAAAGATCACCCTAGCCATTCTCCATGACCTGGGGATGTAACCCATAGCTAGGCTACCCCTGAAAATACTTATAAGGAACAGCATTAGCTGTTCAATACCCTTTTGAAGATGGATAGGAATGATGCCATCCATCCCCGAAGCCTTGTATGGGCTGAGTGTACTCACTGCCCACCTAATCTTTTGCTCAGTTACGATTGCTGCAGCCAGGCTCCAGTTCGGTCTTTCGTTGGGGATCCTTTTATAACTGTTGTCTATATTGGAGATGGTTCTGCACAAAGGGAAGTGAGTTTGCAGAAGAAGTTTAGCCTTCTCCTCCTCATCCTCAGTGAAGGAACCATCCGCTCTCTTAGGGAAAACTCAGATAGTACTGTGCCTTTTGAGATCGCTTTAAACACTCTAGCACTCTGTCAGCTTTTTGGTGTATATTTCCCAATTGGCACTGTTCTTTTTAGCTGTGTTAAACAGCTTCCTGACCTCTGCTCGAAGTCGCCCTAGTTTTTTATTCCACCAGGGATTGTCCCTGCTGGACTCTACAGTTTGTTCGGGACAGCTTGCATGATATGCATCCAAAATTGTATCCCCCACTTCTCTTGAGAGTTGCTCAAGATCCTCCTTAGAGGATACTCTCCTACTCCGGTTCAGTTTGCTCAGATTTAGTTCCAGACAGGACTGATACGCTGGCCAGTCAGTCCGTCGTGGATTCCTGATAACTCGGCTTAAGCTAAGGTTACTATGAATGTCGAACAGGATGATCCTGTGATCCGACATTGATGGTTCTGAGGAGACCTTCCAGTTGCGAATCAACCGGGAGCCCCCCTCATTGCCGAAGGTAATGTCTAGTACTTCGGCCCTAGTTTTGGTAATAAACGTGGGTTCAGCCCCCACATTAAACACTGTGAGATCCCTAGATACAAGATAGTCTAGTAAACACTCACCTCTGCTGTTTGTATCCGTGCTTCCCCAAGCAACACTGTGGGCGTTGGCATCACACCCTAGCAGCAAGGGTAGCCTTCTGCTGCTGCAGTGTTGCACCAGATCCTAAACGTCTGGTGGGGGGGCCTCCGTCACGTCTCCTGGGAAGTTTGCTGAAGCCACCACAATACTCCCGCGCTCCCTAGTGATCATCACCTCTACTAGATCTCTGTTGAGAAATTTAGATAGACAAAGAAAGGTAATATCCTTCCGCACCAAGATGCAGGCACTGGTGATGCCTCCCTCACGTCTGCAATTGTTTGCATACTCACTTGATTTAAGCCGCAGATCCTGTCTCTGATGACCCAAGGCTCCTGGATGAGCACCAGCCCCAGGTCAGACCTGGTAACCAACCTGCCGATGACAGCCGAAGCTGCCTCTGCGTGATGCAATTTGATCTGAGCCATGCTGTTGACTCCCATCCTTAGAGCTCTTCTTCACTCTCCGAGAGCATCAGGTAGTCCTCTGACTGCATCTCGGTGGGTGTCCGCTCATCATCGGATGGCTCCACATTGCTGGTCGGCTCCTCTACGCCGCCCATGTGCAGGCGCGTCAGGTCCAGCCCCTGGAGTGATTCCGAGTTCAACTCGCCTCCACTGCTGCTAAGGCTTTAGCCTCCTCTGCTTTGTCCTAGGGGCAGAAGGGTGCCGCCTTGGGTGCAGCCGTGGAAGTGCCAGGCACAACGTCGGCCCCTGCCTCAGTGGACGCCTCCGCCACCACCGGATCCTGCTTTTTATGCAGGCGGCATTTCAGCTGGCCGAACCGGTAGCTCACCAGCATCTCTCTGTTTTTTAGGAGTGTAAGCGCCTCCTCATCCAGGCCTAGCATCAGCACCTTGCCTCCTTTGGACTCTATTTGCCGGATGACCCGCCAGGTCTCGGTGAGAAGACCATTGTTTTGCTCATTGAGCAGCCCAAGGGACTTCTCCATCGTCTCCCCTGCCGTTTGGGGCAGGTATAGTGTGACGATGTTCGTCACCGGCAAATCCTCTTGAAGGCAGGTGCGGAGCTGCACACCCACATTGGTGCTAACGTTGGGGACCGCAAGCTCCAGCCATTTTTTGGCATCGCAGTCCATGCAGTCCACTAAAAGTAGACCGTCACGGAACTGGATGCCATTGAAGTTTAGGGCTGCGGTCCAGCCCTTCCTCATCTCCTCGACGAGGGCCTGTTCCACCGCTGACAACTCCTTCTTTGTCAGGAGCCTCTTCGGGTAGTCGTTTGAAAGTATGGCAAGGCTCGAGCCCTTGGCAACACTGGCGTACGAGGCCGCCTTCGGCCGCTTCGCGCTATGTGAGGCTCTAGAGCCCTCCAGCGCGGCGGTGTTTCTGGTCTTGGTCCTCTTAACCGTTGTCTTGAGGCGTACGGGCGGCGACGTATGTTGAAGCTGCCTCTTCCTCCCCGCAACGTCCTGACCGCCAGCTCTCTTAATCGGGGACAAGTTCGTCCCCGCAGTTTTCTTCGCTGGATCCACGTTCGGCGCACGGTGCTCTAGAGCTCTTTTTCGGGTCTCCTCCGACTGCAGCCCTCGCTCAAGGTACCGGAGGTACCACTTGCGGCCGGCTCCACTGAGGCCTTGCCTCAGAGGATCTTCGGCTCCCCCGGGCTGACCTGCTGCTGGGGCAGTCTGCTTTCCAGGTAGCTGCCTCGATCTTGCGGAAGAGGGTGTTGCGGCGTCTCTCCTGCTGGCGTTGCTCGCCAGTGTTTAAATGGTTTAAATTTCTTTTAGCCATAAATTTGGTCCCACGAGTGTAGGGGAAGGTGGTACCAGCGTGTCATATGCCTCAGTAACACGCTGGGGCCAGGTATACTCACCGAGGCGGCCAGGTATCGGTGAGGCTCCGTCCAAATACAGTCGGTTACCCCTGACTGCAAACCAGCCAATGGGCACGGAACGCATAACACCCTGGCTTAGGGTGGTGAAGTGAAACCCTTGCCTCAGGACGTCACCACTGCCCTTGTGAGATGTTGGGGATAGGATGTGGGTAGGAACGCGTGTAGGAAGTTTGGAGTGTGTAAGACTATGTATTTAAGACGGTCAGACAAGCGCCTTGTCGGTACTACAGACGGTGTGGTACCCGCTGTTGTCCGGGACAGCTTATTCGCGACAAGTCGCTATTCGCAGCTAACCTTCACAGAAAGCCTTGCGCTATCCGCAACCTGCGACCCGTCCGGTGGCTTCAGCTAGCTAACCTCAGAACCATCGCACTAGTTCTTTAGTACCAGTCAGAGTCAACTAAGGCGTTAGGAATATCGAGGTTGCATAGCAAAGATGCCTTCAAGTTTAAGATTGACACTTCTGTCATGGGTCTCCGAGCGACAAAACGGAACATGACATCGAAGCTGTTTGACCCCCTCGGCTTATTAAGTCCCATTGTGATTAAGGGAAAGATTCTTTTGGAAGAACTTTGGTTTAATAAGCTAGATTGGGATTAGTCGATTCCGATGCATTTGGAAAAAGCTTGAAATATGCTAAAAAGCACTCTGTCTCAACTGAATGAGATATCTGTTCCTCGGTTCGTGCATACCGACCCGATGTCACCAGTACTGTTACAAGCCTTTGCCGACGCATCCATGAGAGCTTATGGAGCTAGCGTCTATATTCGTAGCAAAACTGTCGAAGGTGTTAAATTGTCGTTGTTGACTTCAAATTTGAAAGTAGCGCCGCTCAAGACGAAAACGCTCCCAAGGCTTGAGTTATGTGCCGCTTCTTCTCTTCTCTTCTCGCAGATCCCTGCCATTGAATCAAACCCTTATTAAAAGTCCTAATTGAACGAATTGTATATTGGTCAGATTCTAAAGTTACTCTTCACTGGATTCGATCTCATCCACCGTCGTTGTCGACATGCATTTCGAGCAGGGTTGCAGAGATTCAAGAATGGTCAGGAGAAACTACATGGCGGCAAAGCTCCACAAAGCAGAACCCAGCAGGTATCATTTGAAGAGGTTGTGACGTCGACGAGATTGGGCAGTCAATTTGGTTCACTGGCCCACCATTTCTGAAGGACAAAGAGGAAAACTGGTACAAAAATGCGCATTTCGGACTGGATAAGAAAGTCTTGAGTCAGGAAGCTAGGAAGACTGTGGTCAGAATGACCGCTGCTGTGCAAACTTCCGATTTGCTGGATGGCATCGAGGGATTCTCGTCACACCTCAAGCTGCTTAGAGTGTTCGCTTATATGTTCCGCTTTACAAGAAAATGCAAAGACAAGAGTATAGTTTTCGATAAAACTCTGTCACCGACTTAACAGATTTAAGCTTTTTATAAGATTATCGAAATAGTTCAAAAGCACGAGTATCAAGTAGAAATTGAAAAATTTCGTAAAGGCTCCAAGTTTGGCCCAAGTCTTCAGCGATTGAACCCATTCATTCATGATGACACTGGCACTTGGTGCAACTTTTTGTTGTTGCGAGTTGGGGGCGACTAGCTAACGCTCCTATATCAGACAATGCCAAGTTTCCCTTCCTGATGACGAAACGTCGTCGGCTCCGAGCATTTGTAAGCATCCCACGACAGCGTATTTGGATCGTAAACGCTCAGGAAGTTTACAGTCAGACAGTTCGATCATGTGTGCGCTGCTTTAAATGCAAGCCTCGACTGATGACACAAATTATTGGAAATCTTCCCGCAGATAGACTCCGTGCTCTCCGCCCATTTGCGATATGTGGCGTTGATCTTTGTGGGCCTGTCTATACGACATTGAAGATTCGAGGAAGGCCTCCGTACAAGTCCTACATCGCCTTATTTGTTTGTTTTGTGTCCAAGGCAGTTCACTTAGAGATTATGTCAGATCTAAGTAGTGATTCCTTTTAATTGGGTTTTCAAAGGTTCACTGGTCGACGAGGTTGTCCGCAGACCGTACACTGCGACAACGCGACGAACTTCTTCGGAGCGATTCGACACTTCCAGGCTCTTCATGTGCGGATCGAGGAGCAGGCGGACGCAATTCGCGAATTCGCATCAAAATGCGGATGCGAATTTGCGTTCCCACCCCCTCGGGCTCCGCACATGGGCGGACTATGGGAGGCAGGTATTAAAACTGCCTAAGTCCCCGTCTGGATCAAGGCCGTGATGAACTCGCGACCTTTCGGAGCCATCAGCCAGAACCCAAGCGACGGAGAGGCGTTAACTCCCGGACACCTCCTGACAGGCGGGCCCCTCGTCGCAGCGCCAGCACTCCGGACCCCGGACCAGGCGGTCCCGTCAGTCAGGCAAATGTTCTGGCGGCGATGGTCCCGGGAATATGTCCTGGGCCTTCAAGTTCGGGGCAAGTGGCACCACCAGCAGGACAACGTCGAGAAGGGACACCTCGTCGTCGTGGCAGAGCAATTTGAAGTCTACTGTAGCTTAGCTTAGGGCGAAGACGGGAGCACAATAAAGCTCTCTCTCGCTCTTTGCGAATTCGCCCCGCCTTCGCCAGCCTCTGTTAAGCTAGGCCTAAGTACGATCGGTAAAAATTTCAGCTTTGTTGCTAGCAAAATTTTCGTCAGCAACATTTTTTACTTGCAAAGTCAGAAAAAGTCAGAACATGTTTCTTCTTCTTCTACTTACTGCAAAGGTATTTAAACTTCGGCATGCCGAAGTTAGCTTCCTTTCTTGTTTTTATACTCATTCATGAACGTCCGCTTTGCTCGTCCTGGTAAGCGCAGCGAATAAGAGGGGTCTTGGGCCATGAAGAGATCAGGCACAGTTTCGCCCCAAAGTCGCGGCAAGGTATCTTACGACCCAGGGTTCCCCAGCCCTGAGAAGGCTCCGTTCAAAAACAGCTGGACTTACCCCTCAGCTGCGAACTTAAGGGGGCATATACAGCTAGAACATTCTTTTTATAATTTTTTTTGTAATGTCTGGTCCAAGTTTCAAGTCAAAATTCGAAAAACTTACGAAGTTATAGCCAAAAATGCACGCCATCGTTCAAGGAGCGCATTTATTGGCAAATTTTTAAACGCGTTTTCCTCGAAACTATGCATTCCAAGTCGGTACCAGAAATATCTTAAAAACCACTGAGCCGATTGACTTGAAATTTTCTGTGGATATTCTATACATAAATATCTAGTCTTTATAGTACGATTTTTTTTTTAGATTTGTAGTTTTTTTTTTTATTGGGAAAATAAAAACGACTTTTTTATGAGAAGCACAACTTTAAGTTCAAACGATCGGCATTGTGTCAAAAATCAATATTTTCAAAATCGGCTATGAATAGAGGCTAGATTAAAGTATCTATTTTGGTTATCTATTTGGCTTTTTAATTTTTGATGAATTTTTTAGGTAACGGTATCTGGTACCGAATAGCTCCATTTTTTGCTTGGACCCTAATTAAAAAATTAATTACTCCGTTAATTTTAAATTTATTTTTTAATAAAACATAATTTAAAAAAACTTTAATGTGAATTCTTTTACCCAAAAAAAACCCGATTCAATAACTCAAATAGACTCTCTAAAAATTCCAATAATGACCTTTTTTTTGGCCCTCTAGGTGTATATCCCCCCTTAAACGTCAGGGGCACGGGTCGCTATTAAAGATTTGCTCAGGTCCGCCCGACTCCAATTGGTCAGCATCCCCGAACAAACTCGAGAGAGGAACTGCTTCCAGCCGACCCCGCTTGGAGAGTATTGTCGCACTATCGATGGTGCACATTGTTACGGCAGACGACTAGGTCATCCGTTGTTCCTCCTTTGTACCCTATCTAAAGCTGACGGCCGACATATGTATATATATATGTTTTTTTCTCTGGTCGTTGATGCACTAAGATCAGTACATTCAAGTGTTATTCGTGTTAGGTGTTAGAAGGCGCGAAAGATGAAAATATAGAAAAGGAATTCGAGGAAGTGACTACTGGCGTGCTGCCAGATTCTTTGATTGAATGCGTACAAGTGGGTTAGTATTAATGTTTTTAGTTTTGGAAGACTATCCACGTATGAAATTATTGTGTACAAATCGTTATAATTTGCACATAAAACTCTTAAGGGTTCATGCAGTTTAAACGACATTCTATAGTGGCGCAACACTAGGGGAATATATAACACTGTGTGTAATTTTTGAAGTCATGGAAAAATACCAATGTACACTAGGTTCCCGTTTTTCACCTACACGTGCAACTTTTTTTTCATGGATCGACAGGTTTTGCGCCAAAAAAGATTTTTTCAGAAAAATTTTCATTTTATTTTATTTTTTATTTTGAAAACCGTTGGGAATTTTGAATTTTTCTCTAAACTCTTGTCTAACTCTTGTCACGGCCAACAAAATATATATACACAAAATCGAAAAATTTCATCTTCAAGGTCAAAATCACAAAAATGCTAAAAAACTTTTGTCAAATTGAAGCAGACAAACGTCCATAGAAGCTCCTGAAAGCACTGCAGGACTTATGTGCATAAATAGGGGCCGCACAGCCCTGAAATTAGAAAGTGATTCAAGACAAATTTTGAGTCATCGCTTGACGAAAATCATTCCATGGCATGGTTTTACCTGCAACGTGTATGCAGCAAATTTTTGGGAGGGGATTGAGACGCGGAACCGGAAGCGAGTGAATGGGTGAAGGAAATGCTATACTATTTTGAAAAAAATCGGCGCATTATTGACATTGAAGCTATATTTTCTTCATTTTCATTTTGATGAGTTCATTAAACAAGTCCCAACTGAATCCGATGAACAAGGGGAACGGTTTCACCAAACGACAATGCCAATTGAAAAACGCTAAAGATACATTTTACATAAACATACATACTGTTTTTGTAATGAATAGCTTAGTATCTGCTACTCAACAGGAAATAAATAAATAAAGCAGTTTTGCAGTTGATTATTTACTCGAATTTGGAAAAGTTTGCTACCTATTGACCTTAAGGAGGCATATACAACTAGAAAATTAATTTTTTTGATTTTTTTTTTGTTTTATTTTCTTAAAATTTGATATCTTAATAATGTCTGGTCCAACTTTCAAGTCTTTTTTCAAGGAGCGCCATATATTGACAAATTTTCAAGCACGTTTTTCTCTTAACTATGATTTTAAAATCGGTACCAGAAAATTCTCGAAAACCATTGAACCAATTGACTTAAAATTTTCTGTGGATATTCTATACATAAATATCTATTCTTTATCGTACGGCTTTTTTAAAAGATTTTTAGTTTTTTTTTTATTGGGAAAATAAGGACGACTTTTTTTAATGAAAATTGCAACTTTAGGCTCAAACTATCGGCATTGTGTCAAAAATCGATATTTCCAAAATCAGCTATGACAAAGACTAGATTAAAGTATCCTTTTTGATAATTTATTTGCTTTTTTAATTTTGGATGATTTTTGAGGTAACGGTATGTGGTACCGAATACCTCAATTTTTTTTACCTTAATTAAAAAGTTAATTACTCCGTTAATTTTACAAATTTTTTAATAAAAAATAATTTGAAAAAAAACTTAAAAATGTATTCTTTTACTTAAAAAAAAACGATTCATAAACTCAATTAGACTTTAAAAAAATTCAAAAAATTGCATTTTTTGAGGTGTATGGCCCCCTTTACTGGGGAAAGAATTTTTTTCAGCATTTTTGTGATTTTAACCTTGAAGATGAATTTTTTTCGATTTCATGTATATATATTTTGTTGGCCGTGACAAGAGTTACAACTTTGCTTCAGAGAGAAATTTAAAATTTCCAATTTAAACAAAGGTAAAGCATGGCTCTACGGTTAGATAAAGATGATAAGTAAGTCTTAAAGAATAGGAGGGTAACCTCAGGTTTGAATCCCAGTTTAAGCCGCGTAAAGCGAAAAGTAAAAAGTTCTTTTGAACCAACTCAATGCGTTTAATGTGGACCCCATACAGACGGCTCCAAACGCAGGATCCATATTCTAAGATAGGACGAACTAAAAAAATATATAGGGATTTTGTAAAGTAAAGGTCATTGAATTCTTTCGACCAACGTTTAATGAATCCAAGCACACCTCTGGCTTTATTCACCATGCATGAAATATGATCACTAAAGTCGAGTTTAGGATCCAGGCGGACACCCAAATCATCAACTAAAGCAATTCTTTCTAAAGAGCAGCAGTTTAGCGTGTAAGTCTCAAGCTTGGGAGCTACACGAGAGAATGTCATAAGCTTGCATTAAGAGTTTAATAAGTTTACGCTGCACCATTTTTAAAAATGATTAAGCGAAAGCTGCAATTAAAGCTCGACTACTTGCAGGAACAATTATCTAAAGTGCAAAACAAAACCCAGTGTCCAATAACTTACTCAGAAATAAAAACGTTACCGACAAACATTATTGATATCAGTCCACCACCCAAAATTGGTCTGTCAAAGTTCATGAAGCAGTGTCCACCAGATTGCGAGGGACCATGGAGTCCATATTGTGAGTACACGTGCAAGAGTTGCACTTCACATAAAGCCTGTGCATCATTCAGCACCACCACCGCCTAGCGTTTCAAGCTGCCCCAAAGAACCGACAGTGCCGGCCTATGGGCACAGATGCCAGATGACCTTCCGGACTACCGTGCTGCGTTCTCTGTCGCTCAAAGCCTTGTATCCCCCCCCCCCCCCCCATCTAGGTGCATTTTGCAACTATCGGCTCCTTTTGTAGCGCTGCATGATGCTCCAGATATAAAATCGGCGAGGCATAATTTTGGATATTTCTCCATAAGATTTGCCTTCATTGTGCAGGTGTAGAACAATTTTTTTTCTGTGCGCTACGTTGATTTGCATGCGCTTGTTCTCAATTATAACGGAATTTAGGCCAATAGATAACGATCTAAAGAAAATGTTACTTTTTTAACGCCATCTGCTTAAAATAAGTGCCGTTATGATTTTCATAGGAAAGTTTTACCAGATAGGGCTTAAAATAAAAAAAATTAAATAAATAAACTAGCTGTGCCAAGACTTTTGTGTCACGAAATATGGTCATTATTCCTTAAACTTTAAATAGTTTTAAATGCATGAAACAAAATAACTAAAAATTTGTGTCATTCTATTACATTTTTAGACGAAGTTTCATTCCTGTTCCATACTGGGTTCTCTTTATGGCTACCAAGTCTCCTTCCTCCTTTCCTATTCTCCTGCTGCACTCTCTCTATGTTTGCCTGTGATTTCTTTCGAATCTCTTCCCTCTCATCGTTCAATTCTTCTAGTTCTAAGTCGTCTAGTAGGTCCTTTATATCATTCAGCTTAAGTCTCATATTCAATCCTGTCAAAATTCTAAACGGACTATACTTAGTGGTTCGCGGTGCAGTATTGTTTATAATTTGTTGAACTCTGTTTACCAATTTACTGGGCTTTCACGGCACATTTTGCCTAGCATCGGTATGACAATTTTATGTATTCGTTCGACTTGTCCATTGCCTCTAGGTATACCTGCCGCAATGTGGAGTAGTTGAATGCCTTCGCGATTCCCAAAAACTTTTGCTTGCTTCTCGAGTTTTTCTATAACCTCTTCTGTTCCTGTTGATTTTATCGGATAAAGCCAAACAAATTTGGAGAATCCATCCACGACTGCTTATATGTGGTTAAACTTCTTTTTCGTATCGGTAAGTGGACCAACGTGGTCGATGTGATAAGTTCCGAGTGGTTCTAGAGCCTTTTCGATCGGCGTTTGAAATCCCTTCTTTTTTCCACGCTTAGAGTCTGTAATCAGGCACCTTACACATGGTCTAACAACTCTTTCTACTTTAAGCTGAATTCCTACAATGTAGTAGGATTTTTCCAACAATTCTTTGGTATTTTTAATTCCGAAATGACCCCTTTGTGTGCTGTAGAAATAATTTCATCTGCCATAGAGTCGGGCACGACCAGCAGCTCAATTACTAGATCCTTGCAAAGGATATTATTTCGTATGTAAAAATCTTCGTGCTCCTTGTTATTGACTGCTTTAATCCAGTTCTCCCTGTTCTGTGCTTCGATCAAGCGTGATTTTGTAGAATCCGCGATAAAAAAGCACGACAAACGGATGAGTGCATTAAGGTGTCTCATCTTCGTTCCAGCTCGGTGCTCCACTTTGAGCTTAAATTCCTGCAATGTCGTTGCCCACGTTGCAACTCTAAGAGGGAGATCGACTTTTTTGATGGTCAATGCAAAAGAGTTGTAGTCTGTGACCACTGTAAAGGACTTTCCCAACAAATACACCCTCAATTTTTTTAAGGCATTCAAAATGGCCAAAACCTCAAGCTCATAGGAATTGTATTTCTCCTCACAAGTGTTTGTTTTGCGGCTCATAAATTCTATTGGGTGAAATTGCTGATCATCTGGGTCCCTTTGCATTAAAACGCCGCCAAAGCCGTATTTACTCGCATCTGTATGAACTTCTGTTACAGCAAAAGGGTCAAACAGTTTGAGTACTGGTGCTGATACCGATAGTTGCTTTAAGTTGTTGAAGGACACGATCCCTGCTCAGTCATCACGAGGTTCCTATTATTCCTGTGATTACCTTCCTTTCGAAGCATGTTACTCAAAGGCTTTGCTGCCAAGGCATAGCCATTGATAAAGCGTCGCATGTATGATTGTCAGTTGGGGATATGGTTCCATTCTCAATCGTATAGCCTAAAAAATTTATTTTGCTTTTTAAAATTTGTGCTTTCTCCCAATTAATTAGCAAACCTGCCTTCAACGCTGCGCTCATTACGATTTCCATAGCCTTGATTCCATCGTTCTCGTCCTTGCTTGGTACGTTTATATCGTCCATGTATACTACGATTGTCCGTTTTGTATTAGTTCTCGCAAGACAGCTGAAACATAACAACAAAACACTGCCGGGGAATTCGAGATGCCAAATGGAACATGCCGCCTCCGCGCACAGAGCTTTCGCTCCCGTCCGCGCTCGCCCCGCTTGTGCGCTTACGCTCTCGGCCTCCCCTGTGCCCGCTCGCTTCGGAGCTCGGGTTGTAACCGAACCCTGCGGTCGGCCGCCGTCGCTGGAGCGCGGGTTTAGTTTTAATCTTAGTTTTAGTCTCATGTATGAAGTCGAATAAACTTGTATGAATTATTACCCACGACGCCCCCGATTCTTCTTCTTCGCCTTCGTTTGGATAACTTGGGTTGTCCAATTCTTTCGCCTGCGCCGTGGTAATTTATTTACCATTGTTCCAATCTAAAGGCCCCCCTACAATCATTTGATCCAGCAGAGCCGGAAATCTTCCGTCGCATCTGCCAGCAGTTCCCGGCCATTATTCGCCAAAGATAAGTACGAGCTTCTTACATTTTCTCACTGCCGGTCTTCAGCAGCGCTTCGAACATTCAGTTCGCACGGCGGCCAGACTAATTTTCCGTGTCGATTCCACATCCGCGATATTTCTTTCCTCATCCTGGAGTGTGCCAATTTGTCGCCACAGATTTTCTCTGTCCTTTCACATATGTACATACATGAATGCCCATATAAAACACATATATATATTTTCGGAATCCGATTCCAGGAACTAACCTCCGCTCCGAAACAAAATAAATACAAATTAAAAACAAGTTAAGGACTACAACATTACAAACCGAAATATTATTACAAAAACACACGGGTGGGAACGTGACTGTGGTTGTCACAAAGCTGCGACTTAGCCGCTGCAGCAGACGCATCTTTTGTGCTGTTGCTATTTTTTTGTGTGTTCTATTCTCTTGCGCTCATTAATGCACTGCTTTGCCGACGGCATAACAGTGAGCTCTTGGCGAACCAAGCCACCGTTCCGGCTAATTAATTTATTTTGGATCATTTTTTTAAGGAAAAATTATTAATGAATTTATTTTGGAATAATTATTAACTTATTAATTCGTTCATAAATTCAACCTTTCGTGGGCCTCGTTTCTTTTCCTGACTCGTCCGAGCAAAGCACACATATATACATATTGATATTTACATATGTATTTGCTTTTGTTTTTTTTTGTCAACATCAAGATCGCGTACTTCCGGCCCTCTTTCGGGTTCTTAATTTTAGTGTCCCATCCGCTTAGGGCATCATCCGCCCGCAGCAATAGTCGTCAAGTACATTTTGTTAACCCGTGATTTTAAATAAAATAAAATATTTGCTGCCAAGCACTTTTTTTCGTCGGCGACGACAAACTTGTCGCGCAGAGCATTAGTGTGACCGTCTGCCCGTTCCTTTCGAGGCACCCGTTTCTCAAGTCAGGTAACTAGCCCAGATCCGGATCTAAAAATGCCCGCGGGAGGCGATAGGAAGCCGCGTCCCATCAATCCGCTTGGACAGATCCCAATCCGCATCTTCGCGGCCGTCTCAATTAAAGCCAAAGGCTGCCACTGCCACTTAAAGGGCAAAAAGCTACGAATCCGTTGACTCTATTTCCGGTCCCTCGCCAAGGCTTACCCGTTCGGTCGCAAAAATTACGCAAAGTACGGTAGAAGTCGCCCTTAGGAAGTTCACTGCCACAACGAACGGAGTTAGCCAATTCGAAGCTGACATTCACACTCCGGGCCCCCCTGACACTGACATGTTTTCCCCTCACATGTGTCGAGTCCATCTGGACTAAATCCGGGCCCGTATACACCGAAGTTTTCGCTGGTGATTATCTTAGGTGGCCCACCTTCCGAGACTTATTCACCGCCATTTATATCCACAACTCGAGGCTCGCACCGGTGGAGAAATTGTTCCACTTATTATCGAGGACAAGTGGCGACGCGCACGCTATTGTCGCCAAGGCCCCGCTAACCAATGAAGGATTTGACTCTGCGTGGCGAGGGTTGACCGACCACTTCGAGAATCGGCGGTCACTGGTCAACAGTCAGTTGAAAATTCTGTTCAACATCCAGGCCGTTCTTTAAGAGTCCGGGGCCGGTCGAAGCTTGGGATTGCCTTCTGGTTTACATGGTTTCCTTAAAGCTTCCCCAAATCACACTTTCCATGTGGGAGTAATCCGTGCACAACAAGGCAGAAAATCCAACATGGAATGAACTTGACGCGTTCCTGACGGAGCGCTATCGTACCTTGGAGGCAATTGACGACATCAGGCTAGAGGTTCGGGGCAAGTTTCGCAACGGCCGGAAACCGCGAGCGCCCCAACGCGCAGGCTCAAATCGTACGAAGCCGGGGAGGCTCCAGCCCCGAAGGGGTGCGATCTTTGTTCCCGAGAGAACCATCCTGTCCGCTTATGTCCGCGGTTCCTCGAAATGGATGTAAATTGTCGCTCCGACTACATCAAGAAAAGACAGCTTTGCTTGAGTTGTTTCGCACGAGGACATCAGCAACGTGATTGCACTAGTGCCCACAGCTGCTTCACATGGCACAGCCGACATCACACCCTTCTCCACCGCGGTAATCCATTTGTAAGCGCCCGAGTTCCGTCTACGACAGCTAGGCCTCGGCCCGTGCCCACTCCCAGAGGAACGGGTGCCTCAGAAGATCCCGCAGATGTCCAAGTATGCTTTGCTACCGGCTCAAGAGCCGTCCTACTGGGCACTGCCCTCTGTGCCGCTGTGCAGCTTGCAAGCGCGAGCCTTGATTGACTCTGGGTCCGAAGCGACCTTCATCACTGAAGGACTGTTCAACCTCGTCAGACTTACGTTCAAGACTATCCAGGCCCAAGCGTCCGGCCTGAACCAGACCGTTGCCGCTCAGTCCACGAAATTGTGTTCATTCTCGATTAAATCGCCGTCCAGACCTGGGCTGCAGCTCCTGAAAAGGGATCCTCTTCTCAAGGCCCGGTATGACGCCGTAATCCAGGAATACCTCGACTTGGGTCACATGGCCGAGGTTTCTACGACGTGCCGTTCCGCCACGTACTACCTTCCACTTCACGCCGTTCTCAAGCCCGAAAGCACAACCACTAAAGTGCAGGTGGTCTTTACTGCTTCTAGCCCTTCCGCGAACGGGACCAGGCTAAACGACATTCTTTACGCGGGCCCGGCCTTACAGTCCGACTATTCAAATCCTGAAGTGGCGGTACTTCAGGTTTGTTTTCAATGCCGACGTCAAAAACATGTACCGGCAGATTTGGGTAAACCGCAAGCAGACGCCTCTCCAGCGCATTCTGTTTCGCAATTCCGATGGGGAATTGAAGACTGTAACCTTCGGGATGAGTTTTGCCCCATTCCTAGCGATGCGCGTCCTACAACAGCTCGCCGACGACGAAGAGTCTAGGTACCCGCGGGCGAGTCGCATTATCCGACATTTCATGTACGTCGACGGCTTTCTCGCTGGGGCAGACTCAAAGACTGAAGCGCAGGCAGCTATCCGAGAGCTCGGGGGGGCGCTGGGTTCGGCAGGGTTAACACTTAGGAAATGGACGTCCAATTGCAAGGCGATTTTGGCAAACATCCTGCCTGACCATCTTCTTCGTGCTGAGTTCCTCGAAATCGACGCAGAGAGCACAGCTAAAACTCTCGGCGTGCGGTGGAAGGCAACGCCGGATGGGTTTTTCTTCATTCCGCCAGAATTGACTTCGGGATCGACTTTCTCAAAGCTTCGGACAGTGGAAATACCGGCTAGTCAACTTTCCCGCGATTTTCTTCAGGGTCTCAAAGGGGCTATAAGTCTACGGCCACAAGTTCGAAGAGCTGACCACGCTCTTGTTTAGGATCGAAGCGTGTTTGAATTCACGTCCGCTCTCACCAATGTCCGAAGACCTCGCTGACCTGTTAGCCCTTATTCCTGGGCACTTTCTTGTGGGAGGGCCTCTCCTCGCTGTGGTGGAACCCGAGATAAAGGGGTATACCACGACCATTATTAACCGCTGGCAACACTTGAAGGCTCTTCAACAGCAATTTCGCCTGCAATGGAAGGAAGAGTACCACAAGAAACTCCATAATAAGTGGCGAGCCCCTGTAAGAGATCTCCGTGTCGGGTATATGGTGATTGTCAAGGAAGACAACGTTCCGTCCAATGGCGATTAGGCCGAGTCGACGCGGTGATTCCAGGATCTGATGGCCATGTCCGTGTGGTCGACATCCGTACTGAGCGGGGACTCATCAAACGTCCCATAGCGAAGGTCGTCCTCCTTCCAATGGAGGCACCTGCCTGCCCTCAATAACCTGTCGCCCGTCCACTTCAATGTTCCACGTCACTGTGCTGTTCCGTAGCTAATGCGTAGTTTCAATTCGTAGCAGTACAAGTACTGACTGCTACTCTTTTTTTTGTTCTCTTCGTCCTGTCAGCCAGTCTCACAGCATGATGTCTTCACGCCCACGCAGCGCCAGTGCACTAGAAAGCATATGTTCTCGAGGTACCAACTCCTACCGTTACCGAGTCTGCAGGGAGATCCACCCTTTACGGAAGTGCCGCCGATTTCTTCGTTTGAGTGCCGAGAAGCGGCTACGGGCCGTCCTCGCCAATCGATACTGCCTCAGTTGTTTGGCCCACGAGCATTCCGACGGAGCGTGTCGGCAAGGGGACTGCTGCAAAACGTGTGGCCAGGATCATCACACGCTACTGCACATCTCCGATCAACCGTTGGCTCAGCGCCGGCCGCGTCAGGAGGCGCGCCAATCGCCGGGCGCCTACCGGCGTAATTCTACAGTCGCCCCACGGCACGCTTCAACCGCTCCGCGGCCCTCTTCCGACGCTGCACGGCGCTCTTCCGCAGCTCCTCGGCCAGCGTCCGCCATTCCACGGCGCTCTTCAGCCGCTCCTCGGCCCTCGTCCGCCACTCCACGGCACTCTGCACCCGCCTCTCGGCATTCGTCACCCGCTTCACGGCGTGCTTCAGCAGCCCCTCGAGCATCGTCCGTCACACCACGTCGTGCTTTCGCTGCGCCGCGGCACTCGTCCGCCGCGCCTAGGCAGTTCTCCGCCGGCCGTCCGAGCAGCTCGCCGAACACAGCCATCGCTTCGACGCTGTCGTTGTTGTTGCAGCGGCATAGCGTCAATCTGTTATCGACAGCTCTGGTGCGGATCCACACCGGGAATCAGGTCTTCGACATGGCGGCACTCATCGACCCGTGCAGAGTTACGAGCTGCATCGACGCGTCGCTAGCGACAACTTTTCGACTGCCAACTACCAGCGTTGGGGAAGAGCGGATATGTTCGGCCACCATGAGCTCCAAGAACGACAACAGTGTCCGCTTGGATTTGGTATTCACGGTTAAGCCTCACGTGCGCATTCGCACGCCAGTTCGGGAGCTTGACGAGGCGGTGCGAGCCCATTTCCAGAACGTTACCTTGGCCGACGAGCGCTCCTACCTCCCCGCGACGGTCTCCGTGGTCCTGGGTGCGGACATGTATTCGCGAGTGATGCAGCCGGGATTCATGAAGATCCAGGATGGATTGCCGGTGGCCCAGAATACCGTATTTGGATGGGTCGTGTCTGGAGCCTGCCACCACTCATAAGGATGACCATGTGGCAATCCGGGTGATTGCAAGGGGGGGCGGAATGTTTATGTGAGGGGCCACTGTGCCGCCTCCGCGCACAGAGCTTTCGCTCCGTCCGCGCTCGCCCCGCTTGTGCGCTTACGCTCTTGGTCTCCCCTGTGCCCGCTCGCTCCGGAGCTCCGGTTGTAGCCGTCGATCTCTCGTGCTCGCTTTGACGAAGCAAAGCGAGCTGGAGCGCGGCTTTAGTTTTAATCTTAGTCTTAGTCTCATGTATGGAACCGAATAAACTTTTATTGAATTATTACCCACGACGCCCCCGCTTCTTCTTCTTCGCCTTCGTTTGGATAATTTGGGTTGTCCAATTCTTTCGCCTGCGCCGTGGGAATTTATTTACCATTGTTCCAATATTCGGTGGACTTAAGCCCCCTGCAATCACCAGGTGAGATAAATTGATTTTGTTAAGAACGAAGGTCTCATTGATAATCTCAGTCACACACGTTCCTTTGAATGCCGTAGCGAACTCCTGTTCTTTTTCCTTAAATACCACTCCCTTCGAACTGAACACGACATCGATAGATTGTAGCACATCATTTCCTACGATGGCTGCGTACTCCAATTCATTGTATTCTACTACGTGAAAAGTCGGGGTAAAGCATTCGCCATCCGCCTGAAGGTTAAGATCAAAACATTCTATTGTCTTAAGCTCACCTTCGTCAATGCCTCTAAGATTTTTAAATACAATCTCTGGCAATGTTGCATTTAAAGCATTTTATCTTCGCGTTACTCTGTCCTTGTTTCACTGGCACGTCTTTTTCAACTATTTCCTTACTACTTCCTTTTTGTTTATCTTTTCGTAAACAGAAATTTCGTCCTTTAGTTCCTTGATAGTTTTTGCGCGATACAGCCCAGCACTATTGATACTGTCATCCGGAATGCCCTCTACAACTAAGCTCTCCTCATCAAGACTTATCGATTTGCTGATCTCCATCATGCTGTACAAATACTCAATGCATGTATCTTTCGGTTGTTTTTGCTTATGCCGCAGAATCTTATGGATTTCGGCCGAGCATAATTTCTTGCCGAACTCTTCTCTTGCCGCACGCTCTAACTCGACCCACCCTCTAATTCGGTTTGTGCTTTTGATATAAAGCTTGGCGCCGCCAGTCAAGAGTTGCATAGCATAAATAAATCTTTGTAATTTGTCCCAGCCTAGACAACCAATGACTGACGTCTTCGTGCTCTGAGCCCGAAAATGATGACATGCTATTTCGCAAAAGGTAAATCGCGGGCTAAGTTGCTCACTAGCCTCTTGATAATAAGATGAACTAGAAACACAGACTGCATTCTCATCCGCCTCACCACCCACGTCTATGCCATAGCGGTCAAACAACCTGTCCTGCAAAGCTCATCCGCCCATTGGCATCCAAACCCAATTCCGTTAATTGAGCGCCTAAAGGCACGGTCAATTCGAAAATTTTTGTCTAGCATCCATGTTACGCCGTTTACAAATTAATTTAAATGTTAAACAATAAGCTCAAAAGTTTTAAACAATGTTAAACAATTTTTAAGAACTAATTTGTTAAATACGCCGACGCTCGCTCACCCAACCAGTGGTTACGACTCTCTCTCGCCACTCTTCTCGTCTCTTCAATGTCGTCGTACAAAAGTTCTTCTGCGTTGCGAAATTTGTCTTCACCTCAATCCGTATTACGTTACGGATCACGTCGTCGATTGCTTTAACGTCGGGTACAGCCGTCTGCCGCTCTCTTTGTTATTTAGTCGTACAAAACTTCTTCTGCATTGCGAAATTCTTCTTCACCTCAATCCGTATTACGTTACGGATCACGTCTTCGATTGCTTTAACGTCGGGTTCAGCCGTCTCTGCTCCTCTCTTCGTTATGTCGTCGTACAAGCTCGTTGCCAGCTCCAAGTTTTTTCGTCGGATTGGTTACGTTGACTGCTCTCTCGATCGCTTTCACATTGCCTACTTTTCGTCGCTGCTGCTGCTCTTTTGCACCTCGTCGTCGTTCTCGTTGAAATGCACGTATTTTGTTGAAGTGCTCGCTCTCGAATCTGCTCACGTCGTTGATGACTATCTTGTTTGGTCGTCGTTTGCTCTTTTGTACTCGTTGCCGGCTCTCTTTTGCGTCGATTTCTCCTCTCTTGTTGTCGTTACTGCGAAGTTAGTTGTCTCCTTCGTCAGCTTTATCCGCTCTTTAATACGGAATTTAACCATGGAAAATTCTTGTCTTGACACGTCTTGAAAATGCCTAAGAACTTTCACGTCCACGTCGAAATACTTTCTGCTTGTCTCACCGTTGTTCTTGCGTCGGCGTTGCAACCGTCACTTGAATTTCCTTCCAAAGGGTTTCTTCTTTGTCGATAATAAATACTCCAGAACTTGCTCCAGGTTTGCTTCGTCGAATTGTGTTTCGCACGCCAGTTCCTCTTCTTCTTCGTTCTCGTGAATACTTTCGACTTTCGACTTTTCCTGCAATGGAAGATCGTTATACACAACATAACATCACATTTTCATCACGCCAAACATTTTTTTAATCATAAATTAATTATGGATAGCCTTTTGACAGGGTCGTACAAATAATACTAAGTATCACTTAATACTACGTAAATGTCTAAAAATATAGCAGTTATTTTAGTTGTAAGGACACGAAGTCCAATCCCTATGTCATTAGTTAACTAGGTTTAGGCTGGGGCACGGAGCCCGCTAGACCGGAATAATAATTAGTATAAGGCGCAAGAAAACATTCCCTGGTATTTGCTATTAGTTTAATTTTCTACCCGTGGCTATCCCAATACATCGATACGAATATCGATCAAGAAAAAAGCCCATCCAACGATAGATCGATGACGCTAGGATCGCGGGAGTGCGATCTCTCTTGTCAAGATCAGGGCTTTTCGTTTCCTGTCGTCGCGAAGTATAGACGCGTGCCCGAGTTTTGCATGAACTACCAGCAGCCAAGAGCGAGACACGTGTCCATTGCGCGATCGCGAGTGCGCGAAAAGGACGCCACATCCCCGCCGCTAGAGGAACAACAGTACGTAAGCCAGTCACCGCCTTCCCCTCCGGCAGCAGCCAGGGGAGCCCAATTAGCCCTGTTATTTCTTTCATCCCGGCCGCCTCCGCTTTCTCGCTCCTCTCCCCAGCATGCAAGTCTCGCGTAGCTCGGCTAACTTGTGGGTTTGGATTTCTCATCCGCATAAGAACTCTTGCGACCACGCCTTCGCTTCCCCGCTTGCCTCCTCTACTCGCAATGGCCGCGCAGCTCACTTAAACTTGTGCGCTTGGTTTTCTCATCCGCACAAGAACTCCTGAGTCCGCGTCCTTTCTCCCCCTCTCCTTGCATGCGTACTCCTGTAAATCCCGGTAGCCTCCGCGCCTAAGCCGGAGCAGTAGAACCCCGTAGCCTCCGAGACCAGCCGGAGTAGTTAAGAGCCCCATAGCCTGCGCGACCAGCCGAAGGAGTAGTCTTGGGAAGCACTGTGAGCGCCCCGAGAATTCCCTAACATTCCCCGCCCCCCTGTCCCACAAGTTCTGCGCAGTGCGATCGGTGCAGCCAGAGGGTGTTTAGTCGAGGCACACTGTTACCACCCTTCTATACAAATTTCTTGTGCAGGTTTCCTGGCCCCGAATGAAAACTCACCCTGGCCAGAGAACTACGTCACAGAATGAACGAAAACAGCGACTGAAAAAACAAAAATGCGTAATCGATTTACGGCTAACCTCAATTAGCGATGTATTTAAAAAAACACACGTTTAGTACACATAGGCCTGTATGGCCCTTAGCTATCCGAAAAATTCCTGCATGGACCTAGAGAGTGTTCGCGCGATTTTCGAAGTCTTTAAGGATTGACGTATTTTTCGCGAAGGCAAGTAGTTCGCCTGGCTTCTTCTTGGAGGCATCTTCTAGCGATGCCAGATCCGGAGCGCCCAGGTACTTCATTCTTGCCCTTGTTAGGGCCGGACATTTGCAGATGAGATGCTCCAAGGTTTCTGTTGCCTCAGATTCATCACATGTCCGGCATTTGGCGTTGTCGGTAATGCCCAGCATGACTGCATGTGCCGCAGCTAGGCAGTGACCTGTGAGAATACCCACTAACAGTCTGCAGTCCTTCCGTGGAAGATGCAGTACGTAGTGGCTAAGCTTTTCGTTGCGCTCTTTGCACATGACTTTTGCTGTTTTACAGGTTGTGGAAGTTCTCTTCTATCTGCTTGCAGCTCGTTGGTCGACCCGCCTTTCTAGTTCGCTTTGTTCGTTTTCTGTTCTTTCGTTCGGCAGTCCGACGCCTTCCTTTGCAAGTTCATCTGCCGTCTCGTTACCATCGATGCCCTGGTGGCTGGGAACCCAGTAGATCCGCACTGACATGGTCGTGCTAAGGATATCTAGTGCCTCCCTGCTTGCCAGTACACTTTTGGAACTGACCGCTGACGATTGCATGGATCTTATCGCCGCCTGACTGTCTACGTACAAGTTGACCGCTTCATATGGTCGATCAATGTTTTGCGCAAGCTCTGCCGCTTTTCCTATGGCGAATAGTTCCGCCTGGAATATGCTGCATTGGCTTGGTAGTTTATACGACAGCCCTATTTCAGGGTCTGTACAGTATATGCCCGCTCCAACTCCTCCCTCCATCTTGGAGCCGTCGGTGTATATATTGAGGTGTCGAGCATGGTCCTGACCTGTTTTCCAGTCTTCCGGTCCCATGAAGGTTGTT